>CM055351.1:32503482-32515982 GCA_029228515.1 Populus alba x Populus x berolinensis | reverse complement strand
AGTAAAATCAGCCATATTTTTGTGAGGCTGCCAGCCGAATTTGGGGTCATTCCGGGCCGGTTCCTATTTTTGCGTATTTCCTTGATTTTTAATGGTAGGAAAATAAAAAAAAAATACTTCCCGACCTCGAAAAAATCTGGGAAAATTTATAAAGGTGGATTGGATTTTTGCCAACCTATGTGCAAAATTTCAGCTCAAAATACCAAGAAATGAATTTTTTAGAGGGGGGGTGACAGCTGGGACCTAGTAGTGTCTGCCCCTGCCAGAGCTGCAATAACACTTATAGCTCTTTAGGGGGGTGCCCCCCGACTGGCCATGGGGCGCGCTGGCTGGCGCCCATAGGCCTGCCGCGGGGGATTTGCGAGCTGCTGCTACACACGTGGGGGGCCTCACGGCCCGAAGTAACGCCGCCATCGATGACCCGTTTTCCGGCCGGCGACGACCCGATTCCGACCACCGCCCTATAAAAATCACACGCGCGCGCGCGCCCGCCCGCGCCCGCGCCCGCGTCTGCGCTTGGCGCTGGGGCGCTGGGGCCTGAGGGCCTGGGGCCCTTGGGGGCCCTTGGGCTCTTGGGCGATTGGGCGCGCGCGCGCGCGGCAATGATTTCCATGCCGCGCTGCGCAACGGGGGCTGACGCGGGGACAGCCCCTGCTGGCTGGCTATCTTACCCGCGGGGGGGCTGCCTTCGGGCCTTGCCCCCCTGCGCTCTTGCCTGCCCCCCGCGCGGGAGAGGCTACGCACACTCTGCGGCAGCGATGCCAGCAGTGGGAAAAATCGGCAGCGCGGACAGCCCCCGCTGGCTTGCTGTCGTGCCCGCGGGGGGCTGCCTTCGGGCCCGGGGCAGCGGCAGCGATGCCAGCAGTGGGAAAAATCGGCAGCGCGGACAGCCCCCGCTGGCTTGCTGTCGTGCCCGCGGGGGGGCTGCCTTCGGGCCCGGGGCAGCGGCAGCGATGCCAGCAGTGGGAAAAATCGGCAGCGCGGACAGCCCCCGCTGGCTTGCTGTCGTGCCCGCGGGGGGGCTGCCTTCGGGCCCGGGGCAGCGGCAGCGATGCCAGCAGTGGGAAAAATCGGCAGCGCGGACAGCCCCCGCTGGCTTGCTGTCGTGCCCGCGGGGGGGCTGCCTTCGGGCCCGGGGCAGCGGCAGCGATGCCAGCAGTGGGAAAAATCGGCAGCGCGGACAGCCCCCGCTGGCTTGCTGTCGTGCCCGCGGGGGGGCTGCCTTCGGGCCCGGGGCAGCGGCAGCGTATGCCAGCAGTGGGAAAAATCGGCAGCGCTGAACAGCCCCCGCTGGCTTGCTTGTCGTGCCGCTCGGTGGGGCTGCCCTTCGTCCCCGGCGGGGACAGCGTGCAGCGATGCCAGCAGTGGGAAAAAACGACGGCAGCGCGGAAGCAAAGCCGCCCCGTGCTGGCTTGCTGTCGTGCCCGCGGGGGGGGCTTAGCCTTCGGGCCCGGTGCAGCGGCATGCGATGCCAGCAGTGGGAAAAATCGGCAGCGCGGTACCATTAAGCTCCCCGCTGGCTTGCTGTCATTGACCCAAGACGGGGGGGCTTTCCTCGGGCACCGGGCAGCGGCAGCGATGCCAGCAGTGTGAAAAACTCGGCAAAAAGCGCGGACAGCTCCCCGCTGGCTTGCTGTCGTGCCCGCGTGGGGGGCTTGCCTTCGGGCCCGGGGCAACGGCAGCGATAGCCAGCAGTGGGAAAATAAATCGGCAGCGTCGGACAGCCCCCGCTGTGTATAGCTGTCGTGCCCCGGCCAGGGGGGTGCTGCCTTCGTCCCGGGGCAGCGGCAGCTCGATTTGCCAGATTTAGTGGTGAAAAGATCGGCACGCGCGGACCACCAAGCCCCCGCTAGGCTTTGGCTGTCGTTTGAGCCCGAAACGCCATGCGGGTGGCTGGCCTTTCGGGCCCGGGGCACACAGCGGCAAGCGATGCTAGCTAGTGGGAAAAAATACTGGCAGCGTGCGGACAGCCCCCGCTGGCATTGCTGTCTTGTGCCCGCGGGGGTGGGCTGCCTTAGGGAGACCGTCCCGGGGCTAAGCGGCAGCTTCCGGGGGGATTTTTTTTTTTTGCCTCAAAGCAGTGCGGAAAAATCAGCATTTCGCAGCGCGGACAGCCCACCGCTGGCTTGCTGTCGTGCCCGCCTGGAGTGGGGGCTGTCCAATTCGGGCCCGGGGCTAGCAGGCAAGCTCCAGATGCACAGCAGCAGGCGGTGGGAAAAAATCAATCTGGCAAGCGCGGAACCAGCCCCCGATGCCTTCGCTAGTCTGTGCCCCGCGGTGGGAGGTTGCCTTTCCGTGCCCGTTCTGCTAACCGGACAGCGATGCCAGCAGTGGGAAAAATCGGCAGCAATAAGTGAGGACAAGCACCAATCCCCCAGCGTGGCTTTGGCTGTTCGTGGCCCGCGGGGGGGCTGGCCTTCGGGCCCGGGGCAAGCGGGCCAGCGTGTGCCAAAACAGTGGGAAAAAATCTGGCAGCGCGGAACAGCCCCCGCGGGGGGGGCATGGCTTGCTGTCTTGCCCGCGGGGGGGCTGCCTTCCGTCCGGGCCCGGTTCGTACGGCCAAGCGGCAGCGATGCCAGGCAGACTGGGAAAAATCTTGGCCAGCGACGGGAACAGCCCCCGGCTGGCGTTGCTGTCTTGCCAAAGACGCGGGGGGGCTGTCCTTCGGGCCCGAGGGCCCTTTGCGCTCATTATTCTTGCCTGCCCCCACGCGCCGGGGGGAGAGGCTACTGCGCTGCTGGGGCAAGGCCCTACCAGTCGCTGGCGCGCGTATTAAAGCGCGCATAGCGCGGTTTTCTTCCGCCATACACCGCCCAAGAAAACGTCATGTTGCTTTCCACATGAAACCAATCCAGGTATAAAATCTAGCCCATATTTTTGTGAGGCTTGCCAAAGCGCCGAATTTGGGGTCATTCCAGGCCGGTTCCTATTTTTGCGTATTTCCTTGATTTTTAAATGGTAGGAAAATAAAAAAAAATACTTCCCCGACCATCGAAAAAATCTGGGAAAAATTTTATTAATGTACTGGATTGGATTTTTGCCAACATATTGTGCAAATATAATTTCAGCTCAAAATACCAAGAAATGAGATTTTTTTTAGAGGTGGGGGTGACAGCATGAGACCTCAGTAGTGTCTACCCCTGGCCATGAGCTTGCAATAAACACTTATAGCTCTTTTTAGGGGGGGTTGGCCCCCCTGGCTGGCCATGGTGGCGCGCTGTGCTGGCGCCCATAAGGCCTAGCCGCGGGGGATTTGTGGGGCCTGCTGACTTTATGCTCGGTTACTAACGTGGGGGGGTCCTCATGGCCCGAAAGTAACGAGCCTGGCTAATCGGGATTGACTCCGTTTCATACCTGCCGGCGACGACGCCGTATATCCGGCCCACCAAAGTCCCCTGAGACCCGCTTCCGCAAGCCAGTTGGGCGCGTTGGTTGGCTGCTTATCCGCGGCTGCGGGCGCGCACGCACTAGTGATTTGCCAGCGCTCGTTGCAACCAATATGGCTGAGCCCCAACCGCGCACAACGGCTTGGCGCTGACGTCATGATTCCGGCCCACCGTCACTCGTGACACGCTCCAAGCCGTTGGGACGCGTTGGGGCTGATTTATCCGCGGCTTTCGCTCTGTGTCGCGCGCACGCACTCTGATTTGCCAGACGCTCGTGACAACCAAATAGGGCTAAGCCCCAACGACGCCCAACGGCTTCTTGGAAGCGACGTAACGATTCAGGCCACCGTCCCATGTGACCCGCTCCAAGCCGTTGGGCGCGTTGGGGCTGCTTATCCGCTGGCTTTGCGGTGCTGCCGCACGCAACACTGATTTTGCCAGCGCTCGTGCCAACCAATGAGGCAGCCCCAAAGCTGCCCAACGGTCTTGGCGCGACGATTCACGATTCCGGTCCAATCCGATCCAGTCCAGGAACCCGCTTCCATGCCGTTGGGCAGGCAGTGGTGGGCTGCTTTATTCCGCGGCGAATGGGGCGTGGTGGACCCTTAACAAAAGCCAGCGCTCGTTCCAAGGTGTCCTGGCAGCTGACGCGCGTCCCTCTCTAGAAACTTAGCTCGCGACGTTCCCCGCGGATGGCGGTGTGCCGGTTATAATCCCTGCCCGTCACCCCGCTCCAAGCCGTTGGGGCGCGTTGGGCGTCTGCTTATCCCTGCGGTCTCGGGCGTGGGGCCCTTAACAGGATTCCCCTCTGGTGCTCAAGGCTTTTATAGTGCTGGCTAGCCCCCCACGCCCAAGCCAACGGCTTGGCGCTACGTAACGGCGACGTCCCTGATATCCGGCCACCGCTGCCGTGACCCGCTCCAAGCCGTTTGGGCCGCCTGTTGGGGCTGCTTTATCCGCGGTCTTTTTTTTTTTTTTTGCCTTCTTTTTTGCTGGTGTGTGGGGCCTTAACAGGATTCCCCTCGTGCCAAGGTGCTGGCAGCCCCAACGTCGCCCAAACGCTTGGCGCGACGTCACGGCCGACGGTGGCACTCTGCCTGTGCGTCGCAAGCTGGATGGCCTGGCCGGACGTGTCTGGTGCGGACCGCTGAGACTGGGGATTGCGAGGAGAAGCTGTACCCCGCTGCCACCTTAGTTGTGGCGTGCCTGCATTCCAGTTTGCTGCGCTCGTGCCAAGGTGCTGGCTCTCCTCGTCTCCCATCCCCAAGCTCCTGCGATCGATTGTGCCCACCGCCTGCCAGAGAGAGGCCTGGCCTCCGTGTTTCTTCCTGAGCTGAGGCAGATGGCCCCCCGGAATGATTGTCCCTGTTCGCCCTCCCACCCCCCCGCGCGCCTATGTCCCTTCGAGATCACGTCCGCCGCCGCGTGCCCCCCCGGCTTGTTGCGTGTCCGCCTTCGAGATCCCCCCCTCCGCACGTCCCCCGCGGCTTGTTGGCTTGTCCCTTCCGAGATTTTCATTCAAGCGTCCCCCAGCAGGTCGGTTGTTGCTTTGTCCCACTTTCGAGTTTCCTTTCCGCAGGCCAGCTGGTGCGCTCGGGCACGTTTTCTTCTCTCAGGTGTGTTTCCATTTGCCCTTCGTGGGCCAGTGCTGGTTCGCATTTCAGTCGGGATTGGTTGTCGCGTGTACGCCGAGTCGCTTTTTGATGAGCGGTAATTGGGCTGTCCGTTTAGCTCGTACGGCACAGGGCTCCGTGCTTGTGCACCGACATCTGTTCGGCCTGCTGCCGCCCATCACTGTCTCAGTCCCAAGGCCCTGTGGTGCCTTGCGGCGAGGCGGGGTTTCCTGTGACTGTATCTTTACCCACTTCGGAGGAATTTGATATGTGAAGTCTGTCCCTCTCCGCCGCGCGCCTTACCCCGGCGGGCGCGGGTGCGAACTCCTAGCAATAGCGGCGCCCGTGTTCCAGTCAACGGAATCCCGCCGATACTGGCCCTTACGCGCAGGTCGCTCGTGCTTTCTGGCAATAGATGCGGAATCGCGATGCCGGCGCGGGTGGCCCTCCGCCCCTGCGACCGTCCCGTTCGAGCCCAGCTCGTATGCTCGATAAGAAGACGACTTCCTCGCACGTTACGCTCGTAGCCCCTCGTTCTCATCGGACCGTCGGGACGGAATCAAGTTGCGGTGTACGTCAGGTGTCGCCAAGGAATTGCTACTGGTTGATCCTGCCAGTACAGTCATATGCTTGTCACAAAGATTAAAGCCCATGGCATGTGTAAGTAATGAACTTTAATTTCAAGAATGTGAATCTGCAGTAATGGCTCAGATTAAATCAGTTATAGTTTGTTTGGATGAGTGATTTTGCTAACTCTCGGATATTAAATAACCGTAGTAATTCTAAGAGCTAATACGTTGCAATACAAAACCCCGACATTCTCTGGAAGGGTACGCATTTATTAGAATAAAAGGTCGACTGCGGGCTGTCTAGCCCGTTGCTCTGATGATTCATGATAACTCGAACGGATCGCCATACGAGGGCCAATCGTGCTTGGCGGACTCGACATCATTCCAAATTTACTGCCCTATCAACTTTCGATGGGTAGGATAGAGAGGCCATACTGTCAATAACAGTATAGTAAACTTCGTGCCACGAGGTGCACGCTTCGGCAGGCTGGCCAAAATGGGGCCTAAGGGCGCTGGCAGCCATGCCAACGATGGGAGAAATCGGCAGCGCAGATTTGTGCGGCCACAGGTTTCGTCAAGGGGAAATCAGCAGCGCTGATTGTCGACGAACATGGGCTTGACGATGGAATGTCGAAGCCAAGGCGAGAAAACTCGTCAGGGGCATCAGCCGACGAGAACAGGGGCTGACGAGGAATTCGGCAGCCGCAAAATTTGGGAGCCTGCACGCAGATGTGAATGCGGCAGCGCAGGAATTGGAAGCCTGCACGCAGATGCGAATTCGGCAGCGCTCAGCAGACTTGCGGGCGAATTCGGCAGCGCGCAGGCAGCTTGTGCAAGTCAAGGGGATCGACTTGGCACGATCTAAAACTTGGACGAAGGACTGTCCAAGGCAGGCGTATGAATCAACAGGCTGACGAAGCAAGAGCTGGCAGATGGGGCTGCCATGCGTAAACATGCTGAATGTGGGAGCACAATGGGGTGCTGTCCAAGCTGCTGAGATCATGGGTGGAGGGGCCGAATATTGGTGGAGAAAGTGCTTCACCAACCCACTAGAGATAATGGTGGGGAGAATACTCCACTTGTCCTGAAAATAGGGGAGCCACTATGATCATGGGTGATGGGCCACTAAGGGAAGTTGGTGAGAGCCAACTAATGATGATGGGGAAGGTAGTGCTCCACTAGATCCCGAAAAATTGGGCGGGGATGAAATTATGGTGAGAATTGGAAAGTTCACCTACTTGGCTATATAAAGGGCTGCTCAAAACCTCTGCTGTGAAGGGAGGCATGCACTGAGGGAGGGAAATCCAGCTATGTAGAGAGAGAACATGCGTTGGGAGTTACCCAGCATGTAGCGGAAGGCATGCGTTGGGGCAAGTTCAGCACTGTAGGGGCATGCATGGAGAGAACATGTAAATCACAAGTTAGGGATAGCTTAGTTGTAGCATGCTAGATTTTGTGCATAGCAGCACATACGGGAATTGTGTTATAGTTTCCTTTATAGATGAGATTTAATAACAGGTTTTGGAAAGAGTTTCTGTAAAGCTTGTAACTGTGCACTTTCTATTATCTTGCTTGTGTATTCCGTCTTGCTTAGTTCAATAGGCAAACAACGAGTTTGGGATTGTTGGTGAGGGGAAGGCTTGAGTCTAGCGGGAAATGAGGCTAGCCGCACGGGATTATTTGGCGAGGCGACAAAATAACCCCCGTGACAATTGGTATCAGAGCGAAGATGAGTATTTATCAAGATGGTTTTGCTGTCTTGTGCAGACTTGAAGACCGTAGCAACTAATGGGTCTCAAAAAAGCGCGTTTTGAGTTGGCTTTCTTGTTGCAGAATGACGAGAATGATTCTGCGGCCAAATCAAACGTGATTGGATTTGGGGATGGGGCTTACTAAAACTAGCTAGTCTAGCCAGAGGGATAGGCAGATTGACAAGCGCAATGAAATCAGCGTACTGAGAAGTGCTGGATTTTCTCTGGACAAATCGAAAGAGTGACTTGATTTGGGGAGAAAAGAAACATTACTGTACGCCGATGGATGGGCAGAAACATGATAGGAGGATGCGCAGATTCAAGTATTACGCAATGATCAGAGCAAGAGAGAATGCTCTGGAGTTTCGCTGGACAAAATCGAAGGGGACTGATTTGGGAGAAACATTTGTATGCTATAATAAAAAAAGCCAAGATGGATTGAGCAGAGAACATGAGGACAGAGCGCAGTTCGCGTTCTTGTACTAAACGATGGACTGTTTTCGTAGTATCCACATGACGATGGAAACTTGTTCTGTGGGAGCAGATCAAAGGGATGATTTGTTTTCGAAAGCCTATTCTTGAGGGAAAGCTTACCAGCGGTTTTTTTGGCAGTTGTTGGGTGTTCAAAAAGCCTGCGAAGTTGTGGCGCATGGGATTAAGTAGATATGGGCGACGCAGAAGTCATGGCAACAAGTTGATCGAATATCAAAAAAGGTGGTGCTAAGAATTTCTGGCTCGGCACATCGATGATGGAATGGCAGAATTGGGCGCAAAGGAGCCAGCAAAGGGGACTTGCTGGAGAGTTTCTTCAAAGTTTTCGTTCAAAACGCCTAAAGGGAAGGATGGGGCGAAGATAGAAGAAAGCAATTCAGTGGTGGAGATGAGCTCCAGAGCTTTGCTAGCTGACGGATGTGTAAGATGGTCAGAGCGTAGAAAATGCAAATCGGTAAGGGTTCGGAAACTGAATTTATACTGTTTCTCTTGCGATGGATAATTTACTTTGTGTGGGATTGCAGCCCCAAAGCATTGGGAAATTCTTAAACGCTGTCAGTATGTGGAAGCGATGAGCGCGATGATTGGGGGATTTGGCATACATCAATTTTATGTTCTTAGGGTTGCCGTGATGACCCGAGATGGAATTCTAGTCATCATAGGTCCAGGCATAATCGGTGAGGATAGCTGTCTGGCCTTGCTGCCTCTAGATGGCAGAATGATAGGGAGTCAGGAAGTACTTGACGATGGTTTGATCAGTACGTCAGATTCGGCAGCCTACATGGAGAGTATCGGTTGAGGAGACCAGAATCATCAACAGGATGATGTTGGTGTACACTGCTATTTGTGGGGAGGCAGTGTGGGCGTAAAATTATGATGCGTCTTCTATTTTTTTTTATTAAAATGACGAATGAATGTTCAAGGCGTTGGAACCAAGATTCAAAGCGATGAAGCAGAGAAAAACATTGGTCGAAAGGCCAAGGAAAAAATCTGCGTAGGATTTGATGCAGCTTTACTGCCTTGTGGGAGGCAGAATTCATGTTTTACCCCTTTCGGTGGAGACCTTTGAACAGATAAGTAAAGCGCAGGGCAAATAGAAGTACAGGAGGTAGTGGGGCGAGGAGGATGGACTCTTGTCACGTTGGGAGCTTGGAGAATATGGAGGAATAATACGAAGAGTCTAGGTGAACAGATTTCGGTAACCGATTCCAGTGGGCTTGTATGAGAAGCCAAAATTATCGACGAAGATGATTTTTGTGTGCTGTCCCTTGGTCGGCCACTGTGGCATATATTCTATGCATTGTGACGACGGAATTGGTTTACAATGATGGAAGCAGAATGCCAAAGACCTTGGCGTAAAGTGTCTTACAATTATACGGTGTGACGAAAACATGCAGTGCGAGAGGTGGAAAAACAGTAGGGGGCTAGTTTGCGTCGAGCAAAAACCTGTTGTGGTTGAACAGAATTTCCTCATGGGCTTGACAATAGCGCATTGGGAACCAGGTCACAACGAGACTAGAATCTAGGGATGCTATGTATTGTTGCTATGGCAGGTTATTGAGGGACCTTTGTCCAGAAAGACTTCCGACAAGAAGGCAGATGGAGTAGAGCTGCATGACACAGAGTTGGCAATGGAGCCAACGACAATTCCTAATGAATTTATCTCATCTAAAGGGGCTGGATGGTAGAAGCTTACGCCGACGAGTGAGAAAATTATTCCATAATACAAAGGATCAACTTGGAAGATGGCTACAAAAGAAAACGTGGAGAAGGCTTTCGAAGCAGTATTTTGGAACTTGGCTCATGGGACCTGAAAGTTGCAAGCGGGTGACACGCAGAAATATGGGCCTTCTTTGAAGCAAGCAGGTCGCATCTGCACTCAGTGGTGCAGGCCCATCTAAATGACTGAAATTCCAGAGCCAAAACCATGCTGATGGAGTGCGAGAGCTTCCAGAGAGAATGGACATATACACGAAATGGGAAAAAACCTGCATAACTAAAATTCTCTACGTGTGCCAACCACAAAAATATAAGAGTTTCAGTTGCAAACAAAGGGGGGCCAGCCTAGTTGTTGAGGACTTGGGCCGAGAGCCAAACAGCCTTGGGCGAGGCAGAATTGGAAAGAGTTTTTCAGAACTTTGATGAACATGCGGCAGATACATGGTTCATGCGACAACTCTAAGGGCACGAGAATGTGCCAACGAAAAACGACACTGCAAGGAATCAGACGAAGCGATGGACACAAAAGCGGCAGCCTATGCGTAGGCAGCGACTAAATTCTCAAGGACGAGTGGAATGCTGAAACATGAAGCAAGTAAGCAATATTCAAAACTTGCAAAAAGTGGAAACACGGAACAGTTTGAGGAATTGAAGATGGTTCGCCTTGTGGGATTTCCCTATGATTCTTTGATTGGGGTTTTTGTGTGACTGGATATGACGTCGAAGAAAGGAACGGAGTCCCTTGGGTGCTAGAGGGGGCATCTAAACTTTGTGCGAAACAGGCTTGCTAGTATAATGGGTTTGAAATTTGTGGATCAAACCAAACGAACCAAACATAAGGTGACTACAACTTGGTATTTTGTAACAAAGTTGACCGAAATTCGGTGGGCTTGAATTGTTGTCGATTGTGGAACAAATCTAAGAGGCTTCGTGGGTGAGAAACATGAGAATGTGACAGGGAGCAAAATGCGGAGCAAAGGGTTACTTCAAATCTGACCGACGAGGGCGTCGGGTTCTTTTTGGAAGGGGTGGATTGTAACGGTCTTAAATTTGCACGAGGATGGCACTCGTTCGGCAGTCTGGCCAAAATAGGTCCCTAATGGACGCGATGGCAAGCCATGCCAACTGATGGGAGTAAAAACGGCAGCAGCAGATTTGTATTTTGCGTGCCACATAGTTTCCGTCAAAGTGAAATCAGCAGCGCTGTAGTTGTCGACGAACAATGGCTTGACGATGGAATGTCGAAGCCAGGCGAGAAAAACTCGTCAGGGGCATCAGCCGACGAGAACAGGGGCTGACGAGGAATTCGGCAGCGCAAACATTGGGAGCCTGCACGCAGATGTGAATGCGGGCAGCGCAGGAATTGGAAGCCTGCACGCAGATGCGAATTCGGCAGCGCGCAGCAGACTTGCGGGCGAATTCGGCAGCGCGCAGCAGCTTGTGCAAGTCAAGGGGATCGACTTGGCACGATCTAAAACTTGGGCGAAGGACTGTCCAAGGCAGGCGTATGACTCAACAGGCTGACGAAGCAAGAGCTGGCAGATGGGGCTGCCATGCGGACATGCTGAATGTGGGAGCACAACTGGGGTGCTGTCCAAGCTGCTGAGATCATGGGTGGAGGGGCCGAATATTGGTGGAGAAAGTGCTTCACCAACCCACTAGAGATAATGGTGGGGAGAATACTCCACTTGTCCTGAAAATAGGGGAGCCACTATGATCATGGGTGAGCCACTAAGGGAAGTGGGAGAGCCACTAATGATGATGGGGAAGGTAGTGCTCCACTAGTCCCGAAATTGGGGGATGTTAGGTGAGAATGGAAGTTCACCTACTTGGCTATAAAAGGGCTGCAAAACCTCTGCTGTGGAAGAGGCATGCATGAGGGAAAATCCAGCATGTAGAGAGACATGCGTTGGAGTCCAGCATGTAGGGAGGCATGCGTTGGGGCAAGTTCAGATGTAGGGGCATGCGGGAGAACATGTAAATCACAAGTTAGGGATAGCTTAGTGTAGCATGCGATTTGTGCATAGCACACATACGGAATTGTGTATAGTTTCCTTTATAGATGAGATTAATAAAGGTTGGAAAGAGTTCCTGTAAAGCTTGTTGTGCACTTCTATTATCTTGCTTGTGTATTCGTTGCTTAGTTATTAGGCAAACACGAGTGGGATTGGTGAGGAAGGCTGAGTCTAGCGGGACTAGGCTGCCGCACGGGATTATTTGCGAGTGTCAAAATAACCCCCGTGACACCTACCATGGTGGTGACGGGTGACGGAGAATTAGGGTTCGATTCGGAGAGGGAGCCTGAGAAACGGCTACCACATCCAAGGAAGGCAGCAGGCGCGCAAATTACCCAATCCTGACACGGGGAGGTAGTGACAATAAATAACAATACCGGGCTCTTCGAGTCTGGTAATTGGAATGAGTACAATCTAAATCCTTAACGACGGAACTCATTGTGAGGGCAAGTATCCGGTGCCAGCAGCAGCGGTAATTTCCAGCTCCAATAGCGTATATGTTAAGTTGTTGCGAGTTTAAAAGCTCGTTGTTGGACTTTGGGTTTGGGTCGGGCGGTCCGCCTCAGGTGTGCACCGGTCGCCATCGTCCTCTGACTATACATGGCGATTGCGGTCCTGGCCTTAACTGGGCCGCGGTCGTGCTCGCCACTCCGGTCGCTGTTACTTTGAAGAAATTAGAGTGCTCAAAGCAAGCCTCACGCTGGCTGGGGGGATATCATTAGCATGGCGATAACATATAGGATTTCGATCCTATTGTGTTGGCCTTCGGTTGGATCGGTGTAATGATTAACAGAGGACAGTCGGGGGCGCTTGTAAATTTCATTGTCAGAGTGAAATTCTTGGATTTATGAAAAGACGAACAACTGCGAAAGCATTTGCCAAGGATGTTTTCATTAATCAAGAACGAAAGTTGGGGGCTCGAAGACGATCAGATACCGTCCTAGTCTCAACCATA
>CM055351.1:32490447-32492947 GCA_029228515.1 Populus alba x Populus x berolinensis | reverse complement strand
CAGAATCGGCAGCCGGTGCTGACGATGAGTCCGGACGATTTATAGTCCTAGGCTTGACGAAAACGACTGGGGGCCTAGGCTCACGCTGGGGCAGTGGCAGCGATGCCAACAGTTGAAAAATCGGCAGCGATGCCAACAGTGGAAAAAATCGGCAGCGCAGATTTTTTGACGAACATGGGCTGGACGCTGGGCTGTCCAGGCCAGGCAGGAAAAACGTCAAGGGATGCGCTGACGAAGCATGGGCTGTTCAGATGTGTTGTTCGCTATCTTGGGAAGAAGAGATCATCTTCCTCCCCGGGACTGGCCGGGTGCGATTACCCGGCTCGGCGGCGTTCAAATCACTGCACCTATCGGGCTACGAACTGCTGAAGGGGGGATTAGAGGTCCATTGCCATGGTGGTGATGGGGGAGGCGAAGACCGTGAAAGCAAGAGTTTTCCCCGGGGCTTCCTCCGGTGGCCCTGGGCGGCATGCGGGCTGCTGGTTTTCCCCGCATGATCCGCGCAATTATAAAGACGTCGTGCTTTCCAACATGAAATCAACTCCAGTAAAATCAGCCATATTTTTTGTGAGGGACTGCCAGTCCGAATTTGGGTCATTCCGGGCCTTGGTTCCTATTTTGCGATATCTTCCCTTGGAATTTTAATGGTAGGAAAATAAAAAAAAATATCCTTCCCCACCCCGAAAAATTCCGGGATTATTTCTTAGGAGGTGGACTGGGGGATTTTTGCCAACCTATGTGCAAAATTTCAGCTCCAAAATACCCATAAATGAATGTTTTTAGAGGGGGGTGTGGTGACAGCTGGGACCTAGTAGATGTCCTACCCACGCTTGCCAGAGCTGCAATAACACTTTATAGCTCTTTAAGGGGGGGGTTGCCCCCCGACTGGCACATTATGGTAGGGAGCGCGGGGGGACTTTGCGAGCATGCTGCTATCGCTCTGGTACTTAACGTGGTGGGGCCTCACTGCCGAAGTAACGCCGCCAAACGCATGACCCCGTTTTCCGGGCCGGCGGACGACCCGATTTCCGGCGCACCGTCCCTATAAAAAATCAACACACAGCTGCTGACGCTGCGCGCCCGCCGTCGCCGCGCCAGAATGCGCGCTTGGCGCTGGGGCCGCTGGGGCTGGGGCCTAGGGGCTCTGAGGGCCTGGGGCCCTTATGGGGGCCCTTGGGGCGCTTGGTCGATTGGGACGCTGCCGGGCGCTGCAGCTGCCGGGCAATGATTCCCCATGGCAGCCCAAAGATGCGCTGAGCGCAACGGGGGCTGACGCGGCTACGGTGTCAAGCCCCTGCTGGCTTGCTATCTTACCCGCGGGGGGGCTGCGCATTCGGGCCCTGGCCCCCCGCGCATCGTTTGCCTTTGCCCCGCCGCGCGGGAGAGGCTACTTAGGTACACGCTTATGGGCAATTAGGTGGTCTAGCTCAACATAGGGACAGCGATGCCGACCAGTGGGAAAAATCGGCAGCGCGGATTTGTGCCAGCTGCAGGCCCGTCGCGAAAATCGGCAGCGCGGATTTGTGAACCTGCAGGCCCGTCGCGGAAAATCCGGGCCTAGCGATGCCGATCAGTGGGAAAAATCGGCAGCGGGCGGATTTGTTGCAGTTAAAAAGGCCCCGTCGGGGAAAATCGGTCAGCGCGGATTTTGTGAACCTGCAGGCCCGTCGCGCGGAAAATTCGGCAGCGCAGATTTGTGCCTAGACAGTGGGAAAAAATCGAGCAGCTCGCGATGCCGACAGTTCAAGGGAAAAATCTGTTGGCAGCGCGGATTTGTGCCTGCTGCCAGGCCCGTCGCGGAAAATTCGGCAGCGCAGATTATGTTGACCGAACACGGGTTTAGGTCTGGAAACGCTGGGCTGGCTCAGGCCAGGCAGGGAAAAATTCAGTCATAGGGGGCAGCGCTCACGGCAACGGGGGCTGACGCTGGGGAGCAAGCCCTGCTGAAAATGCTTGCTATCGCTTATGCCCGCCGAGGGGGGCTGACTTCGGGGCCCTGGCACCCCCGCGCTCTTGCCTGCCCCCCGCGCAGGAGAGGCTAGGCGCATGAAGCAGGGGCACCAGCCCGACGTCGCTGGCCCGCTGCCATGCGCTCTGCACATTGGTTTTCCCGCCATTTCCGCCTAGAAAAACGTTAGACGTGCTTTCCACATGAAATCATCCTAGTAAAATCAGCCATATTTTTGTGAGGCTGCCAGCCTGAAATTTGGGGTCATTCCGGGCCGGTTCCTATTTTTTGCGTATTTCCTTGATTTTTAAGATGGTAGGAATAATAAAAAAAAAATTCCTTTCCCCGACCTCGAAAAAATCTGGGAAAACTTTATAAAGGTGGATTTGGATTTTTTGCCCAACCATATGTGCTAAATTTCAGCCTCAAAATATTCCAAGAAATGACCATTTTTAGAGGGGGGGTGACAGCTGTGGAACTAGTACGTGGTCTACCCTGCCAGAGCTTGCAATAACACTTTTAGTCCTCTTTAGAGGGGGTGTGCCCCCTGAC
>CM055351.1:32475447-32480447 GCA_029228515.1 Populus alba x Populus x berolinensis | reverse complement strand
AGTCCTAGGCTTGACGAAAACGACTGGGGGCCTAGGCTCACGCTGGGGCAGTGGCAGCGATGCCAACAGTGGGAAAAATCGGCAGCGATGCCAACAGTGGGAAAAATCGGCAGCGCAGATTTTTTGACGAACATGGGCTGGACGCTGGGCTGTCCAGGCCAGGCAGGAAAAATCGTCAAGGGGATGCGCTGACGAAGCAGGGGCTGTTCAGACACAGCGGGCAGTGCTGGAATCGGCAGCGCCGACGAAATCGGCGAAGTCGGCAGAATCGGCGGCCGGTGCTGACGATGAGTCCGGACGATTTATAGTCCTAGGCTTGACGAAAACGACTGGGGGCCTAGGCTCACGCTGGGGCAGTGGCAGCGATGCCAACAGTGGGAAAAATCGGCAGCGATGCCAACAGTGGGAAAAATCGGCAGCGCAGATTTTTTGACGAACATGGGCTGGACGCTGGGCTGTCCAGGCCAGGCAGGAAAAATCGTCAAGGGGATGCGCTGACGAAGCAGGGGCTGTTCAGACACAGCGGGCAGTGCTGGAATCGGCAGCGCCGACGAAATCGGCGAAGTCGGCAGAATCGGCGGCCGGTGCTGACGATGAGTCCGGACGATTTATAGTCCTAGGCTTGACGAAAACGACTGGGGGCCTAGGCTCACGCTGGGGCAGTGGCAGCGATGCCAACAGTGGGAAAAATCGGCAGCGATGCCAACAGTGGGAAAAATCGGCAGCGCAGATTTTTTGACGAACATGGGCTGGACGCTGGGCTGTCCAGGCCAGGCAGGAAAAATCGTCAAGGGGATGCGCTGACGAAGCAGGGGCTGTTCAGACACAGCGGGCAGTGCTGGAATCGGCAGCGCCGACGAAATCGGCGAAGTCGGCAGAATCGGCGGCCGGTGCTGACGATGAGTCCGGACGATTTATAGTCCTAGGCTTGACGAAAACGACTGGGGGCCTAGGCTCACGCTGGGGCAGTGGCAGCGATGCCAACAGTGGGAAAAATCGGCAGCGATGCCAACAGTGGGAAAAATCGGCAGCGCAGATTTTTTGACGAACATGGGCTGGACGCTGGGCTGTCCAGGCCAGGCAGGAAAAATCGTCAAGGGGATGCGCTGACGAAGCAGGGGCTGTTCAGACACAGCGGGCAGTGCTGGAATCGGCAGCGCCGACGAAATCGGCGAAGTCGGCAGAATCGGCGGCCGGTGCTGACGATGAGTCCGGACGATTTATAGTCCTAGGCTTGACGAAAACGACTGGGGGCCTAGGCTCACGCTGGGGCAGTGGCAGCGATGCCAACAGTGGGAAAAATCGGCAGCGATGCCAACAGTGGGAAAAATCGGCAGCGCAGATTTTTTGACGAACATGGGCTGGACGCTGGGCTGTCCAGGCCAGGCAGGAAAAATCGTCAAGGGGATGCGCTGACGAAGCAGGGGCTGTTCAGACACAGCGGGCAGTGCTGGAATCGGCAGCGCCGACGAAATCGGCGAAGTCGGCAGAATCGGCGGCCGGTGCTGACGATGAGTCCGGACGATTTATAGTCCTAGGCTTGACGAAAACGACTGGGGGCCTAGGCTCACGCTGGGGCAGTGGCAGCGATGCCAACAGTGGGAAAAATCGGCAGCGATGCCAACAGTGGGAAAAATCGGCAGCGCAGATTTTTTGACGAACATGGGCTGGACGCTGGGCTGTCCAGGCCAGGCAGGAAAAATCGTCAAGGGGATGCGCTGACGAAGCAGGGGCTGTTCAGACACAGCGGGCAGTGCTGGAATCGGCAGCGCCGACGAAATCGGCGAAGTCGGCAGAATCGGCGGCCGGTGCTGACGATGAGTCCGGACGATTTATAGTCCTAGGCTTGACGAAAACGACTGGGGGCCTAGGCTCACGCTGGGGCAGTGGCAGCGATGCCAACAGTGGGAAAAATCGGCAGCGATGCCAACAGTGGGAAAAATCGGCAGCGCAGATTTTTTGACGAACATGGGCTGGACGCTGGGCTGTCCAGGCCAGGCAGGAAAAATCGTCAAGGGGATGCGCTGACGAAGCAGGGGCTGTTCAGACACAGCGGGCAGTGCTGGAATCGGCAGCGCCGACGAAATCGGCGAAGTCGGCAGAATCGGCGGCCGGTGCTGACGATGAGTCCGGACGATTTATAGTCCTAGGCTTGACGAAAACGACTGGGGGCCTAGGCTCACGCTGGGGCAGTGGCAGCGATGCCAACAGTGGGAAAAATCGGCAGCGATGCCAACAGTGGGAAAAATCGGCAGCGCAGATTTTTTGACGAACATGGGCTGGACGCTGGGCTGTCCAGGCCAGGCAGGAAAAATCGTCAAGGGGATGCGCTGACGAAGCAGGGGCTGTTCAGACACAGCGGGCAGTGCTGGAATCGGCAGCGCCGACGAAATCGGCGAAGTCGGCAGAATCGGCGGCCGGTGCTGACGATGAGTCCGGACGATTTATAGTCCTAGGCTTGACGAAAACGACTGGGGGCCTAGGCTCACGCTGGGGCAGTGGCAGCGATGCCAACAGTGGGAAAAATCGGCAGCGATGCCAACAGTGGGAAAAATCGGCAGCGCAGATTTTTTGACGAACATGGGCTGGACGCTGGGCTGTCCAGGCCAGGCAGGAAAAATCGTCAAGGGGATGCGCTGACGAAGCAGGGGCTGTTCAGACACAGCGGGCAGTGCTGGAATCGGCAGCGCCGACGAAATCGGCGAAGTCGGCAGAATCGGCGGCCGGTGCTGACGATGAGTCCGGACGATTTATAGTCCTAGGCTTGACGAAAACGACTGGGGGCCTAGGCTCACGCTGGGGCAGTGGCAGCGATGCCAACAGTGGGAAAAATCGGCAGCGATGCCAACAGTGGGAAAAATCGGCAGCGCAGATTTTTTGACGAACATGGGCTGGACGCTGGGCTGTCCAGGCCAGGCAGGAAAAATCGTCAAGGGGATGCGCTGACGAAGCAGGGGCTGTTCAGACACAGCGGGCAGTGCTGGAATCGGCAGCGCCGACGAAATCGGCGAAGTCGGCAGAATCGGCGGCCGGTGCTGACGATGAGTCCGGACGATTTATAGTCCTAGGCTTGACGAAAACGACTGGGGGCCTAGGCTCACGCTGGGGCAGTGGCAGCGATGCCAACAGTGGGAAAAATCGGCAGCGCAGATTTTTTGACGAACATGGGCTGGACGCTGGGCTGTCCAGGCCAGGCAGGAAAAATCGTCAAGGGGATGCGCTGACGAAGCAGGGGCTGTTCAGACACAGCGGGCAGTGCTGGAATCGGCAGCGCCGACGAAATCGGCAGAATCGGCGGCCGGTGCTGACGATGAGTCCGGACGATTTATAGTCCTAGGCTTGACGAAAACGACTGGGGGCCTAGGCTCACGCTGGGGCAGTGGCAGCGATGCCAACAGTGGGAAAAATCGGCAGCGATGCCAACAGTGGGAAAAATCGGCAGCGATGCCAACAGTGGGAAAAATCGGCAGCGCAGATTTTTTGACGAACATGGGCTGGACGCTGGGCTGTCCAGGCCAGGCAGGAAAAATCGTCAAGGGGATGCGCTGACGAAGCAGGGGCTGTTCAGACACAGCGATGAGTCCGGACGATTTATAGTCCTAGGCTTGACGAAAACGACTGGGGGCCTAGGCTCACGCTGGGGCAGTGGCAGCGATGCCAACAGTGGGAAAAATCGGCAGCGATGCCAACAGTGGGAAAAATCGGCAGCGCAGATTTTTTGACGAACATGGGCTGGACGCTGGGCTGTCCAGGCCAGGCAGAAGGGGATGCGCTGACGAAGCAGGGGCTGTTCAGACACAGCGGGCAGTGCTGGAATCGGCAGCGCCGACGAAATCGGCGAAGTCGGCAGCAGGTGGTGACGATGAGTCTGGATGGACGGACTGCATAGTCCAAGGCTTGACGAAAAAGACTGTTGGTCTAGACACTGGGGCAGTGGCAGCCCGTGGGACTGTGTCGCCAGATTCGTCCGCAGCGTTGGCTTATTGGTGCGGTGGGCTGATGCGAGTGGGGACTGGGGGCAGCGGACAGTGAAAGCAAGAGTTTCCCCGAGGCTGCCGGGAAAAACGCCGCTCGGGATGGACGGGGTGAGATGACCCGGCTGCCCGCAACGAGTCATTCAATTCTCTGCCCTATCAACATAACTCCCGATGTGTTGTTCGCTATCTTGGAAGAAGAGATCTCTTCCTCCCCGGGATGGCCGGGTGCGATTACCCGGCGGCGGCGTTCAAATCACTGCCCTATCGGCTACAACTGCTGATGGGGGGATTAGAGGCCTGCCATGGTGGTGAGGGGAGGCGAAGACCGTGAAAGCAAGAGTTTTCCCGGGGCTCCTCCGGTGGCCGCGGCATGCGGGCTGCTGGTTTTCCCGCATTCCGCCAATAAAACGTCGTGCTTTCCACATGAAATCAATCCAGTAAAATCAGCCATATTTTTGTGAGGCTGCCAGCCGAATTTGGGGTCATTCCGGGCCGGTTCCTATTTTTGCGTATTTCCTTGATTTTTAATGGTAGGAAAATAAAAAAAAATACTTCCCCACCCCGAAAAATTCCGGGATTATTTCTGGAGGTGGACTGGATTTTTGCCAACCTATGTGCAAAATTTCAGCTCAAAATACCAAGAAATGAATTTTTTAGAGGGGGGGTGACAGCTGGGACCTAGTAGTGTCTACCCCTGCCAGAGCTGCAATAACACTTATAGCTCTTTAGGGGGGTGCCCCCCGACTGGCCATGGGGCGCGGGGGATTTGCGAGCTGCTGCTACGCTCGGACTAACGTGGGGGGCCTCACGGCCCGAAGTAACGCCGCCATCGATGACCCGTTTTCCGGCCGGCGACGACCCGATTCCGGCCACCGTCCCTATAAAAATCACACACGCGCGCGCGCGCCCGCCCGCGCCCCGCGCTTGGCGCTGGGGCGCTGGGGCCTGGGGGCCTGGGGCCTGAGGGCCTGGGGCCCTTGGGGGCCCTTGGGCTCTTGGGCGATTGGGCGCGCGCGCGCGCGG
>CM055351.1:32445702-32470347 GCA_029228515.1 Populus alba x Populus x berolinensis | reverse complement strand
TTGAATTTCGGGTGATCCCTCTTGAGCATGTATGCTTCTGCCTACATTGTTTCTAAACAACATTCAAACTTGTCATTCCGCAAACAACGAAACGCTTATTGACCTCGGTGAGTATTTCGCGTCATGCATTACCGACTTCTGATGCCACCGGTGTGCAGAAATTCAGTTCTTGGCTTTGAATTTCGGTGATCCCTTCTTAGAGCAATGTATGCATTTTCCTGCTGACTTGTTTCTAAGCATCAGACTAAAGTATCGTGACCGCAAACAACGAATACGCTTTGACATCGGTGATTTTACAAAAGCAAGGCATTTCCAGCCTTCGCGATTGCCCGTTTTGCCGAAGAATGTCAGTATTGCCTTTGAATTTCGGGTGATCACCTCTTGAGCATGTATGCGTTCTGCTACTATAGCTGTGTTCTAACGCATTCAGACTGTCTTCTTCCGCAAGACAACGAAACCGCTTTCGCGACATCCGGTGAGTTTCGCGAGGTTAAAAGTGTAGGATATATGGAGTGGAAGGAGGAGGGGGGGGGGGGGGGGGGTAAATCTATACTATATATAATGCAAAAGTATAGTTATGATAAACATTCCTGACTTCGATGCCTAACGGTTGCCGAAATTCAGGTTGCACTTTAGAATTATCGGTGATCCCTCTTTGAGCATGTATGCTTCTGCCTACTTTTGTTCTAACCATCAGACTGATTACTTCCGCAAACAGCGAAACGCTTTGACTCGGTGAGTTTCGCGACATTCCGACTAGTAGATTCGATGCCCCGGTTTTCAAAAGTTCAGTTGCCGTTTGAATTTCGGGTGATCCATCCATTGAGCATGTATGTACTTCTGAGCATACTTTGTTTCTACATCACACTTCCTTACCAAAACCGCAAACCGGCGGAAACGCTTTGACTCGGTGAGTTTCGCGGAATTCCGACTACCTCCAACTTCGATGGCCCGGTTGCCGAAATTCAGTTGCCTTTGAATTTCGGGTGATCCCTCTTGAGCAACTGTATGCTTACTTGCTACTGTGTTCTACATCACACTTCTTTCCCGCAAACAACGAAACGCTTTGACTATCGGTGAAGTTTTCAAAGCTGACATTTATCCAACTTTACGAGTGCCTCGAGTTTGACCGAGAAATTCAGATTAGTCCTTCTGAAATTTCGGGGTGATGCCCTCTTGAGCATAGTATGTCTTCTGCTACTATTGATTCTACAGTCACCTTTCATATCACGCAAACAGCAGCGAAACGCTTTGACTCGGTTAGTTTCGCGGAATTCCGTCTTCGATGCCCCGTTTTGCCCGAAATTCAGTTGCCTTTGAATTTCGTCTGGAGTGAATCCCCCTCTTGATAGCATGTATGATATCTGCTACTTGTCTCTACATCAGACTTCCATTCCGCAAACAACGAAACGCGTTGACGTCGGTGAGTTTTCGCGGCATTAGTTCCGAAAGTTCTCACTTCAGAGTGCCCCGGTTGCCGAAATCTTCAGTTGCCTATTGAATTTCGGGTTGATAACCGCTCTTTGAAAGCATAGTACGCTTCTGCTACTTGTTCTAGCCATCAGACTTTCGATCCGCAAACACCGAAACGCTTTTGACTGCGGTGAGATTTCGCGGCATTCCAACTTTCATGCTCCCGTGTTGCCGAAATTTCAGTTGCCTTTGAATTTCAGGAGTGATCCCTGTTGAGCCATAGAGTATGACTTCCTGCATAACTTGGTCTACATGCACACTGGTCCAATCCGCAAACAACCAAACGCTTTTGACGGCCGGTGATTTTCGCGACAGCATTACGACTTGGTGCCGGACAAATTCAGCCCCGGTTGCGGAAATTCAGTTAGCCTGTTGAATTTCGGGTGAACTTCTCCCTTTTACTTGAGCATAGCTTAATGCTTCTGCTACTTGTCTCTAACATCAAAGGACTTAATCTTCGCGCAAACAGCGAAACGCTTTGAACTCGTGAGTTTCAGACCGGCATTACCGAATTAGCGATTGCCCCGGTTGTCCCAAGAAATTCAGTTGGGCATATGAATTTTCGGGTGATCCCCTTTCTTGAGCATAGAAGTGATGACTTCAGTAACTGCTACTTTGTTTCTGTTCTATAAGCATCAGACTTCTTCGTCAAACGAGCGATAACGCTTTGACTAGAGGCGTTGGAGGTTTTCGCTGGCATTCCAACTTCGATGCCCACGGTTGGGCCTAGAAATTTCAGATCCTTTTAGAATTCCAGGGTGAGTCCCTCTTGGAGCATAAAGAGGCAGTATGCTTCTGTCTAACTATGTTCTAACATCAGACTTTCATTCCCCGCAAACGACAGAAAAGCGCTTTGACTTTAACGGTGTAGTGCGCCGGCATGTCCAGACTATTCAGATAGCACCGTTTGCCCCGAAATTCAGTTGCCTTTGAATTATTCGAGTTGAGTCACCTGTTGAGGCAATGTAAGTGCTTCGTATGCTAACTTTGTTACTACAGCACACTTTCTTTCCCCTGCAAAACATGCCAACGCGTTTGACTCGGTATCAATGAGTTTCAAGCGGCATTCCGACTCGTCAGGATTGCCAACGATTATGACAGAAAAAAATTATGATGTTGCCCTTTGAATTTCGGGTGATTCCCTCTTGACGCATGTATGCTTCTGCTACTTGTTTCTACATCAGACTTCCGATCCGTCAAAACCACGAAACGACTTTGACATCGGTAAGTTCACACAGTCGAACTTGCGATGCCGCGTTTTTGGTGAGTTTCGCGTGCATTCCGACTAGGTTCGATGCCCGTTGGCCGAAATGGTCAGTTGCCTTTGAAGTTATCGGGTAGATTCCCTCTTCGGAGCAGTGTATGCTAGTCTGCTACTTGTTCTAACATCAGACTTTCATCCGCAAGAACAGGCGAAACGCTTTTGACTGTCGGCTAATTTTTCCAGCGTGCAATTTTCCCGACGTGTTCGATGCCCCGTTGCCACGAAATTTTCCAGTTGCCTTTGAATATTTCGGGTGATCCCTCTTGAGCATTCTATGCTTCTGCTACTTGTTCTACATCAGACTTCCTTCCGCAAACACCGAAACGCTTTGACTCGGTGAGTTTCGCGGCATTCCGACTTCGATGCCCCGTTGCCGAAATTCAGTTGCCTTTGAATTTCGGGTGATCTGTCTTGAGCATGTATGCTTCTGGTACTTGTTCTACATCAGACTTTCTTCCGCAAACGGCGAAACGCTTTGACTCGGTGAGTTTCGCGGCATTCCTACTTCGATGCCCGGTTGCCGAAATTCAGTTGCCTTTGAATTTCGGGTGATCCCTCTTGAGCATGTATGCTTCTGCTACTTGTTCTACATCAGACTTTCTTCCGCAAACGCCGAAACGCTTTGACTCGGTGAGTTTCGCGGCATTCCGACTTCGATGCCCCGGTTGCCGAAATTCAGTTGCCTTTGAATTTCGGTGATCCCTCTTGAGCATGTATGCTTCTGCTACTTGTTCTACATCAGACTTTCTTCCGCAAACGTCGAAACGCTTTGACTCGGTGAGTTTCGCGGCATTTCGACTTCGATGCCCCGGTTGCCGAAATTCAGTTGCCTTTTGAATTTCGGGTGATCCCTCTTGAGCATGTATGCTTCTGCTACTTGTTCTACATCAGACTTTCTTCCGCAAACGGCGAAACGCTTTGACTCGGTGAGTTTCGCGGCATTCCGAATTCGATGCCCGGTTGCCGAAATTCAGTTGCCTTTGAATTTCGGGTGATCCCTCTTGAGCATGTATGCTTCTGCTACTTGTTCTACATCAGACTTCTTCCGCAAACGGCGAAACGCTTTGACTCGGTGAGTTTCGCGGCATTCCGACTTCGATGCCCCGGTTGCCGAAATTCAGTTGCCTTTGAATTTCGGGTGATCCCTCTTGAGCATGTATGCTTTTGCTACTTGCTCTACATCGCACTTTCTTCCACAAATAGCAAAACGCTTTGACTCGGTCAGTTTGACGGCATTCCGACTTCGATGCCACGGATTCAGAAATTCAGTTGCCTTTGAATTTCGGGTGATCCCTCTTGAGCATGTATGCTTCTGCGACTTGTTCTACATCAGACTTTCTTCCACAAACAGCGAAACGCTTTGACTCGGTGAGTTTCACGGCATTCCGAATTCGATGCCCCGGTTGCCGAAATTCAGTTGCCTTTGAATTTCGGCGGGTGATCCCTCTTGAGCATGTATGCTTCTGCTACTTGTTCTACATCAGACTTCTTCCGCAAACGGCGAAACGCATGTTGACATCCAAGGATAAGGCTTTTCGCGGCATTGCCGACGTGGAGAGCGTGTGATATCGATGCCCCGGTTGCCGAAATGCAGCAATTGGCCTTACGAATTTTGGTTGATACGCTCCTTGGAGCAGATAAATGTATGCTTTCTGCTACAGATGAAGTTACTAGACATCATTAAGACATTCCATCCGCAAAACGACGAAAGCGCTATTGACTACGGTGAGTTTCGCGCCTAGACATTCCGACGTCGATGCCCCGGTTGCCGAAATTCAGTTGCCATATAAATTTGTAATTTCGGCGTGATCCCTCCTTGAGCATGTATGCTTCTGCTTTTTTGATTTCTATCTTGTTTCTAGGGACACTCATGAGCATTTACGATCACACAAATACGGCGAAAGGACGCTTTGACTCGGTGAGTTTCGCCGGACATTCCGACTTCGATGGGCCCGGTTTTGTTGCCGAAATTACAGGTTGCCTTTGAATTTTCGGGTGATCCCCTCTTGAGCATGTATGCTTCTGAGCTAACTTGTTCTAACATACACACTTTTTTAAAGACCAGCAAACCAACAAGACGCTTTGACATCGTTAAGTATTCAGCGAACATTCCATAGACTTTCGATGCCTCGATTTGAAGTCAAGAAATTGGTCAGTTTGCCTTTGAAGTTTCGGGGGGGAGTTGGGATCCCTCGTGAGAGCATGTATGCTTTCATTGCTACTTGTTGTACTAGCATCAGACTTTTTCATTCCGGCAAAACAACGAAAACGCTTGTGCCTAGTATCGGTGAGTTTTCAGCAGGCATTCCGACATATCGATGCTCCCGTGTTGCCGAAATTCAGTTGCCTTTGAATTTTCGGGTGATAACCCTCTTGAGACATAGTAATGCTTCTGCTAACTGTGTTTTCTCTAAGACGATCACACTTTCCTACCGCAAACAACGAAACGCTTTGACTCGGTGAGTTTCGCGGCATTCCGGCTTCGATGTCCCCGTTTGGCCGAAATTCGAGTTGCCTTTGAATTTCGGGTGGATACGCCCTTGAGCATGTTGTATGCTTCTGCTAACTGTGTTCTTACATCACACTTCCTTCCGCCAACACCGAAACGCTTTGACTCGGTGAGTATCGCGGCATTCCAAATTCAAATTCCGACGGTTGCCGAAATTCAGTTGCCTTTGAATTTCGGGTGATCCCTGTGTGAGCCATGTATGCCTCATGGTACTTGGTCTACATCACACTTCCCTTCCGCAAACTCGAAAACGCTTTGACTCGGTGAGTTTCGTTGCATTACGACTGAATCGATGCCCCTGTTGCCGAAATTTCAGTTGCCTTTGAAATTTCGGGTCACGCCCTCTTGAGCATGTATGCTTCTTGCTACTTGTTCTACATCACACTTTCTTCCGCAAACGGCGAAAACGCTTTGACTCGGTGAGTTTCGCGGCATTCCAAATTTCGACTTCGATGCCCCACAGTTGCCGAAATTCAGTTGCCTTTGAATTTCGGGTGATCCCGCCTTGAGCATGTATGCTTCTGCTACTTGTTCTACACTCATCACACTTCGTCGACCAAACGTCGAAACTCTTTGACCCGGTGAGTTTCGCCGGCATTACGACTTCGATTCCCCGGTTGCCGAAATTCAGTTGCCTTTGAATTTCGGGTTATCCCTCTTGAGCATGTATGCTTCTGCTCCTTGTTTCTAACTCACGACTTCCTCCGCAAATGGCGAAACGCAACGCTTTGACGCCTCGGTGGGTTTCGCGGCATTCCCGAATTTTCGATGCCCCGGTTGCCGAAATTCAGTTGCCTTTGAATTTCGGGATGATCCCTCTTGAGCGTGTAATGATTCTGCTACTTGTTCTACATTGTAAAAACACTTCCTACCCCTACCGCAAACGACCAAACGCATGACTCGGTGAACTTTCGCGGTATTCCGACTTTCGATCACCGGTTTGCGAAAATTCAAGTTGCCTTTGAATTTCGGGTGATCCCTCTTGAGCATAGTATGCTTCTGCTACTTGTTCTAGCATCACACTTCTTATAACGCAAACAAACGAAACGCTTATGACTCGGTGAGTTTCTGCGGCATTCCGACTTCGTTTCCTCGATTAGTCGAAATTCCAGTTGCCCTTTGAATTTTCGAAGTGATTCCCATCTTGAGGCATGTATGCTGCTGCTGACTTGTTCTACATCACACTTCCTTTGCGCAATCAACGAAACGCTTTGACTCGGTGAGTTTCGCGGCATTCCTACTTCGATGCCCCCGGTTGCCGAAATTCAGTTGCCTTTGAATTTCCGGGTGATCCCTCTTGAGCAAGTATGCTTCTGCTACTTGTTCTACATCACACTTCCTTCCGCAAACAACAAAACGCTTTTATGACTCGTTGAGTATTGCGGACATTTCCGCCTGTTCGATGCCTTCGGTTGCCCGAAATTCAGTGTGCCTTTTGAAATTCGGGTGATCCCTCTTGAACATGTATGCTTCTGCTACTTGTTCTAACAGTCACAGACATCTTCCGCATAACCACGAAACGCTTTGACCTCGGTGAGTTACGCGGGCTTTTTCCCGACTTTTGTCGATTCCCCGGTTGCCGAAAGTTCAGGTTGCCTTTGAATTTTCGGGGGATCCCACTTGAGCATGTATGCTTCTGCCTACTTGTTCTATCATCACACTTCTTTCCCGCAAACAACGAAACGCTTTGACTCGGTGAGTTTCGCGGCATTCCCGACTGTGTCGATGCCAAGTTCAGATTGTCGAAATTACAGTTGCCTTTTGGATTTCGGGTGATCCCTTTTGAGGATGTAATGCTTCTGCTACTTGTTCTACATCACACTTCCTCGGCAAACAACGAAACGCTTTGACTCGGTGAGGTTTTCGCGGCATTCCGCCTTCGATATCCCCCGGTTGCCGAAATTTTCAGTTGCCTTTGAAATTCGGGTGATCCCTCCCTTGAGCATTTATGCTTCTGCTACTTGTTGCTACATCACACTTTCCTTCCGCAAACAACGTAAACTCCTTTTGAACGACGGTGAGTTTTCGCGGCATACCGGCTTCGATTCCCCCGGAGTTGCCGAAATTCAGTTGCCTTTTAATTTCGGGTGATCCCCTCTTTAGCATGTATGCTTCTTCTGAGTGTTCTACATCACACTTCCTTACTCGCAAACACCGAAACGCTGTGACTCGGTGAGTTTCGCGGCATTCCAACTTCAATGCCCCGTTTGCCGAAATTCAGTTGCTTTTAAATTTCCTGGTGATCTGTGTTGAGCATGTATGCTTCTGCTTACTTGGATCTACATCACACTTCCTTACCGCAAACGGCGAACAGGCCTTTGACCTCGGTGAGTTTCGCGGCATTACGACTGTCGATGCCTCGGTTGCCGAAATTCAGTTGCCTTTGAATTTCGGAGTGCATTTTCCCTCTTGAGCATGTAATGCTTCAGCTACTTGTTCTACATCACACTTTCTTTACCGCAAACGGCGAAACGCCTTTGAACTCGGTGAGTTTCGAGGCATTCCGGAATCGTTGCCCCGGGTGCCGAAATTCATTTGCCTTTGGAATTTACGGGATGATCCCGGCTTGAGCATGTATGCTTCTGCTACTTGTTTCTACATCACACTATCGTCGACAAACTGCGAAACACATTGACACGGTGAGTTTCGCAGGCATTAACGGACTATCGATTTTCCCCGGTTGCTGAAATTCAGTTGCCTTTGAATTTCGGGTTATCCCTCTTGAGCATGGTATGCTTTCATGCTACTTGGTCTAGACATCGAACACTTACCTTCCGCCAAATTGCGAAAGCGCTTTGACTCGGTGAGTTTCGCAGGCAAAAAAAACGAATTCGATTCCCCGGTTGCCGAAATACCCAGTTGCGCTTTTAAATTTTATTTTTTTCGGGTGATGCCCTCATGAGCTTGTGATGCTTCTGCTAACTTGTTCTACATTGCACTTCCGTCCGCAAACGACCATAGACGCATTGACTCGGTGAGTTTTACGCGGATATTCCGACTTCGATGCCCCCGGTTGCCGAAATTACATTTGCCTTTGAATTTCGGTTGATCCCCTTTGAGGCATGTATGCATCGGCTACATGTTCTAGCATCACACTTCCTTTCTGGCAAACTGCGTAAACGCTTTGACGTCGGTTAGTTTTTCGCGGCATTCAGACCTTCACAGATGCCCCGTTTGCCCCGAAGATATTAGTTGCCTTTGAAAATTCGGGTGATCCCTCTTGAGCATGTATTCTGCTAGCTACTTGTTCTACATCAGACTTCCTTCCGCAAACAACGAAACGTCTTGACTCGGGTGAGTTTTTCGCGGCTTTCCGACTTCGATGCCCCGGTTGCCGAAAATTCACATTTGCCTTTGAATTTCGTGGTGAATTCCCGCTTGAGCATGTATGCTTCAAGCTACTTGTTCTACATCAAACTTCTTTCCGCAAACAACGAAACGCTTTGACTCGGTTAGTTTTCGCGGGGCATTTTACCGACTTCGATTCCTCGGATGTCGAAATTTCAGTTGCCTTTGGGTTCGGGTGATCCCTCTTGAGGATGTATGCTTCTGCTACTTGTTTCTACATCAACACTTCCTTCGGCAAATCAAGGGTAACGAAACGCTTTGACTCGGTGTAGTTTCGCGGCATTCCGCCTTTCGATGCCCCGGTTGGCCGTAATTCAGGCTTGCCTTTGAATATCGGGTGGATCCCTCTTGAGCATGTAACTTCTGCTACTGTGTTCTACATCACACTTCCTTCCGCAAACAACGAATAACTGCTTTTGACTCTCGGTGGGGAGTATTTTCGCGGCATTCTTCCCCGACTTCGATGCCCCGGTTGCCGAAAATCCAGATTGCCTTTGAATTTCGGGAGATCCCTCATTGATCATGTATGCTTCTGCTACTTTGTTCTACAACACACGTTCTTCCGCAAACACCGAAACCGCGTTTGGACCTGATATTCGGTGAGTTTCCGCAGGCATTCCAACTTCAATGCCCCGGTTGCCGAAATTCAAGTGCCTTTGAATTTCTGGTGATCTGTGTTGAGCATGTATGCTTCTGCTACTTGGTCTACAACACCTTCCTTCCGCAAACAACGAAACGCTTTGACTCGGTGAGTTCCGGGGCATTAACGACTTCGATGCCGTCGGGTTGTCCGAAATTCAGTTGCCTATGAATTTCGGGTCATCCCTCTTGAGCATGTATGCTTCTGCTACTTGTTTTCTATACATCACACTTCCTTCCGAAAACAACGAAACCGCTTTGACTCGGTGAGTCTTCCGGCGGCATTCCGACTTCGATGCCCCGGGTGCCGAAATTCATGTTGCCATTGAATTTCGGGTGATCCCGCTTGAGCAAAGTTATGCTTTCTGCTAACTTGATCTACAATCACAACTTCGTCGACAAACGGCGAAACACTTTTACCCGGTGAGTTTCGCGGCATTACGACTTCGATTCCCCGGTTGCTGAAATTCTCAGTTTGGCCTTTGAATTTTCGGGTTATTCCATCTTGAGCATGTATGCTTCTGCTACTTGTTCTACATCACGACTTCCTTCCGCAAATAGGCGAAAACGCTTTGACTCGGTGAGTTTCGCGGCATTACGAATTCGATGCCCCGGTTGCCGAAAGTTCAGTTAGCCTTTTAATTTCGGGTGATCCCTCTTGAGCGTGTAATGCTTCTGCTTACTTGTTCTACATTGCACTTCCGTCCGCAAACGACCAAACGCATTGACTCGGTGAGTTTACCGCGTAATTCCGACTTCGATGCCTCCGGTTGCCGAAATTCAGTTGCCTTTGAATTTTCGGGGTGATCCCACTTAGAGCATGTATGCTTCTGCTACTTGTTTCTAACATCACACTTCCTTCAGCAAACAGGCAGAAACGCTTTGACTCGTTGAGTTTCGCGGCATTCAGACTTCGGATGCCCGTTTGCCGAAATTTAGTTGCCTTTGAATTTCGTGTGATCCCTCTTGAGCATTGTATGCTGCTGCGACTTGTTCTACATCACACTTCCTTTGCGCAATCACGAAACGCTTTGACTCGGTGATTTTCGCGGGCTTTCCCCGACTGACTCGATGCCTCGGTTGCCGAAATTCATGTTGCCTTTTCATTTCGGGTGATCCCTCTTGCGCATGTATGCGTCTGCTACTTGTTCTACATCACACTTCGTTCCGCAAACAACGAAACGCATTTGACTCGGTGAGTTTCGTGGCATTCCGCCTTCGATGCCGTCGTGTTGCCGAAATTCAGTTGCCTTTGAATTTCGGGTGATCCCTCTTGAACATGTATGCTTCTGCTACTGTGCTCAACATCACACTTCCTTCCGCAAACCAACGAAACGCTTTGACTCGGTGAGTTGCGCGACTTTCTGACTAATTCGATGCCCTGGTTGCCGAAATTCAGTTGCCTTTGAATTTTCGGGTGAAACCCTCTTGAGGCATGTATGCTTCAGCTGCTTGTTCTACATCAGACTTTCTTCCGTATACGGTGAAACGCTTTGACTCGGTGAGTTTCTCCGCATTCCGACTTCGATGCCCCGGTTGCCGAAATTCAGTTGCCTTTGAATTTTGAGTGATCCCTCATGAGCATGTATGCTTCTGCTACTTGCTTTGCATCAGACTTTCTTCCACAAACGGTGAAATGCTTTGACTCGGTGAGTTTCGTGGCATTCCGACTTCGATGCCCCGGTTGCAGAAATTCAGTTGCCTTTGAATTTTGGGTGATCCCTCTTGAGCATGTATGCTTCTGCTACTTGTTCTACATCAGACTTTTTACCCCAAATGGCGAAACGCTTTGAATCGGTGAGTTTCGCGGCATTCCGACTTCGATCCCGCAGTTGCCGAAATTCAGTTGCCTTTCAATTTCGGGTGATCCTTCCTGAGCATGTATGCTTTTGCTACTTGTTATACATCAGACTTTCTTCCGCAAACGGCGAAACGCTTTGACTCGGTGAGTTTCGCGGCATTCCGACTTCGATGCCCCGTTGCCGAAATTCAGTTGCCTTTGAATTTCGGGTGATCCCTCTTGAGCATGTATGCTTCTGCTACTTGTTCTACATCAGACTTTCTTCCGCAAACGGCGAAACGCTTTGACTCGGTGAGTTTCGCGGCATTCCGACTTCGATGCCCCGGTTGCCGAAATTCAGTTGCCTTTGAATTTCGGGTGATCCCTCTTGAGCATGTATGCTTCTGCTACTTGTTCTACATCAGACTTTCTTCCGCAAACAGCGAAACGCTTTGACTCGGTGAGTTTCGCGGCATTCCGACTTCGATGCCCCGGTTGCCGAAATTCAGTTGCCTTTGAATTTCGGGTGATCCCTCTTGAGCATGTATGCTTCTGCTACTTGTTCTACATCAGACTTTCTTCCGCAAACGGCGAAACGCTTTGACTCGGTGAGTTTCGCGGCATTCCGACTTCGATGCCCGGTTGCCGAAATTCAGTTGCCTTTGAATTTCGGGTGATCCCTCTTGAGCATGTATGCTTCTGCTACTTGTTCTACATCAGACTTTTCCGCAAACGGCGAAACGCTTTGACTCGGTGAGTTTCGCGGCATTCCGACTTCGATGCCCGGTTGCCGAAATTCAGTTGCCTTTGAATTTCGGGTGATCCCTCTTGAGCATGTATGCTTCTGCTACTTGTTCTACATCAGACTTTCTTCCGCAAACGGCGAAACGCTTTGACTCGGTGAGTTTCGCGGCATTCCGACTTCGATGCCCCGGTTGCCGAAATTCAGTTGCCTTTGAATTTCGGGTGATCCCTCTTGAGCATGTATGCTTCTGCTACTTGTTCTACATCAGACTTTCTTCCGCAAACGGCGAAACGCTTTGACTCGGTGAGTTTCGCGGCATTCCGACTTCGATGCCCCGGTTGCCGAAATTCAGTTGCCTTTGAATTTCGGGTGATCCCTCTTGAGCATGTATGCTTCTGCTACTTGTTCTACATCAGACTTTTTCTCCGCAAACAGCGAAACGCTTTGACTCGGTGAGTTTCGCGGCATTCCGACTTCGATGCCCGGTTGCCGAAATTCAGTTGCCTTTGAATTTCGGGTGATCCCTCTTGAGCATGTATGCTTCTGCTACTTGTTCTACATCAGACTTTCTTCCGCAAACGGCGAAACGCTTTGACTCGGTGAGTTTCGCGGCATTCCGACTTCGATGCCCGGTTGCCGAAATTCAGTTGCCTTTGAATTTCGGGTGATCCCTCTTGAGCATGTATGCTTCTGCTACTTGTTCTACATCAGACTTTCTTCCGCAAACGGCGAAACGCTTTGACTCGGTGAGTTTCGCGGCATTCCGACTTCGATGCCCCGGTTGCCGAAATTCAGTTGCCTTTGAATTTCGGGTGATCCCTCTTGAGCATGTATGCTTCTGCTACTTGTTCTACATCAGACTTTCTTCCGCAAACGGCGAAACGCTTTGACTCGGTGAGTTTCGCGGCATTCCGACTTCGATGCCCCGGTTGCCGAAATTCAGTTGCCTTTGAATTTCGGGTGATCCCTCTTGAGCATGTATGCTTCTGCTACTTGTTCTACATCAGACTTTCTTCCGCAAACGGCGAAACGCTTTGACTCGGTGAGTTTCGCGGCATTCCGACTTCGATGCCCGTTTGCCGAAATTCAGTTGCCTTTGAATTTCGGGTGATCCCTCTTGAGCATGTATGCTTCTGCTACTTGTTCTACATCAGACTTTCTTCCGCAAACGGCGAAACGCTTTGACTCGGTGAGTTTCGCGGCATTCCGACTTCGATGCCCCGTTTGCCGAAATTCAGTTGCCTTTGAATTTCGGGTGATCCCTCTTGAGCATGTATGCTTCTGCTACTTGTTCTACATCAGACTTTCTTCCGCAAACGGCGAAACGCTTTGACTCGGTGAGTTTCGCGGCATTCCGACTTCGATGCCCGGTTGCCGAAATTCAGTTGCCTTTGAATTTCGGGTGATCCCTCTTGAGCATGTATGCTTCTGCTACTTGTTCTACATCAGACTTCTTCCGCAAACGGCGAAACGCTTTGACTCGGTGAGTTTCGCGGCATTCCGACTTCGATGCCCCGTTGCCGAAATTCAGTTGCCTTTGAATTTCGGGTGATCCCTCTTGAGCATGTATGCTTCTGCTACTTGTTCTACATCAGACTTTCTTCCGCAAACGGCGAAACGCTTTGACTCGGTGAGTTTCGCGGCATTCCGACTTCGATGCCCCGTTTGCCGAAATTCAGTTGCCTTTGAATTTCGGGTGATCCCTCTTGAGCATGTATGCTTCTGCTACTTGTTCTACATCAGACTTTCTTCCGCAAACGGCGAAACGCTTTGACTCGGTGAGTTTCGCGGCATTCCGACTTCGATGCCCGTTTGCCGAAATTCAGTTGCCTTTGAATTTCGGGTGATCCCTCTTGAGCATGTATGCTTCTGCTACTTGTTCTACATCAGACTTCTTCCGCAAACGGCGAAACGCTTTGACTCGGTGAGTTTCGCGGCATTCCGACTTCGATGCCCGGTTGCCGAAATTCAGTTGCCTTTGAATTTCGGGTGATCCCTCTTGAGCATGTATGCTTCTGCTACTTGTTCTACATCAGACTTTCTTCCGCAAACGGCGAAACGCTTTGACTCGGTGAGTTTCGCGGCATTCCGACTTCGATGCCCGGTTGCCGAAATTCAGTTGCCTTTGAATTTCGGGTGATCCCTCTTGAGCATGTATGCTTCTGCTACTTGTTCTACATCAGACTTTCTTCCGCAAACGGCGAAACGCTTTGACTCGGTGAGTTTCGCGGCATTCCGACTTCGATGCCCGGTTGCCGAAATTCAGTTGCCTTTGAATTTCGGGTGATCCCTCTTGAGCATGTATGCTTCTGCTACTTGTTCTACATCAGACTTTCTTCCGCAAACGGCGAAACGCTTTGACTCGGTGAGTTTCGCGGCATTCCGACTTCGATGCCCGTTTGCCGAAATTCAGTTGCCTTTGAATTTCGGGTGATCCCTCTTGAGCATGTATGCTTCTGCTACTTGTTCTACATCAGACTTCTTCCGCAAACGGCGAAACGCTTTGACTCGGTGAGTTTCGCGGCATTCCGACTTCGATGCCCCGGTTGCCGAAATTCAGTTGCCTTTGAATTTCGGGTGATCCCTCTTGAGCATGTATGCTTCTGCTACTTGTTCTACATCAGACTTTCTTCCGCAAACGGCGAAACGCTTTGACTCGGTGAGTTTCGCGGCATTCCGACTTCGATGCCCGGTTGCCGAAATTCAGTTGCCTTTGAATTTCGGGTGATCCCTCTTGAGCATGTATGCTTCTGCTACTTGTTCTACATCAGACTTTCTTCCGCAAACGGCGAAACGCTTTGACTCGGTGAGTTTCGCGGCATTCCGACTTCGATGCCCGGTTGCCGAAATTCAGTTGCCTTTGAATTTCGGGTGATCCCTCTTGAGCATGTATGCTTCTGCTACTTGTTCTACATCAGACTTTCTTCCGCAAACGGCGAAACGCTTTGACTCGGTGAGTTTCGCGGCATTCCGACTTCGATGCCCCGTTTGCCGAAATTCAGTTGCCTTTGAATTTCGGGTGATCCCTCTTGAGCATGTATGCTTCTGCTACTTGTTCTACATCAGACTTTCTTCCGCAAACGGCGAAACGCTTTGACTCGGTGAGTTTCGCGGCATTCCGACTTCGATGCCCGTTTTGCCGAAATTCAGTTGCCTTTGAATTTCGGGTGATCCCTCTTGAGCATGTATGCTTCTGCTACTTGTTCTACATCAGACTTTCTTCCGCAAACGGCGAAACGCTTTGACTCGGTGAGTTTCGCGGCATTCCGACTTCGATGCCCGGTTGCCGAAATTCAGTTGCCTTTGAATTTCGGGTGATCCCTCTTGAGCATGTATGCTTCTGCTACTTGTTCTACATCAGACTTTCTTCCGCAAACGGCGAAACGCTTTGACTCGGTGAGTTTCGCGGCATTCCGACTTCGATGCCCGTTTGCCGAAATTCAGTTGCCTTTGAATTTCGGGTGATCCCTCTTGAGCATGTATGCTTCTGCTACTTGTTCTACATCAGACTTTCTTCCGCAAACGCGAAACGCTTTGACTCGGTGAGTTTCGCGGCATTCCGACTTCGATGCCCCGTTTGCCGAAATTCAGTTGCCTTTGAATTTCGGGTGATCCCTCTTGAGCATGTATGCTTCTGCTACTTGTTCTACATCAGACTTTCTTCCGCAAACGGCGAAACGCTTTGACTCGGTGAGTTTCGCGGCATTCCGACTTCGATGCCCGGTTGCCGAAATTCAGTTGCCTTTGAATTTCGGGTGATCCCTCTTGAGCATGTATGCTTCTGCTACTTGTTCTACATCAGACTTTCTTCCGCAAACGGCGAAACGCTTTGACTCGGTGAGTTTCGCGGCATTCCGACTTCGATGCCCGGTTTGCCGAAATTCAGTTGCCTTTGAATTTCGGGTGATCCCTCTTGAGCATGTATGCTTCTGCTACTTGTTCTACATCAGACTTTCTTCCGCAAACGGCGAAACGCTTTGACTCGGTGAGTTTCGCGGCATTCCGACTTCGATGCCCGGTTGCCGAAATTCAGTTGCCTTTGAATTTCGGGTGATCCCTCTTGAGCATGTATGCTTCTGCTACTTGTTCTACATCAGACTTTCTTCCGCAAACAGCGAAACGCTTTGACTCGGTGAGTTTCGCGGCATTCCGACTTCGATGCCCGGTTGCCGAAATTCAGTTGCCTTTGAATTTCGGGTGATCCCTCTTGAGCATGTATGCTTCTGCTACTTGTTCTACATCAGACTTTCTTCCGCAAACGGCGAAACGCTTTGACTCGGTGAGTTTCGCGGCATTCCGACTTCGATGCCCCGTTTGCCGAAATTCAGTTGCCTTTGAATTTCGGGTGATCCCTCTTGAGCATGTATGCTTCTGCTACTTGTTCTACATCAGACTTTCTTCCGCAAACGCGAAACGCTTTGACTCGGTGAGTTTCGCGGCATTCCGACTTCGATGCCCCGTTGCCGAAATTCAGTTGCCTTTGAATTTCGGGTGATCCCTCTTGAGCATGTATGCTTCTGCTACTTGTTCTACATCAGACTTTCTTCCGCAAACGGCGAAACGCTTTGACTCGGTGAGTTTCGCGGCATTCCGACTTCGATGCCCGGTTGCCGAAATTCAGTTGCCTTTGAATTTCGGGTGATCCCTCTTGAGCATGTATGCTTCTGCTACTTGTTCTACATCAGACTTTCTTCCGCAAACGGCGAAACGCTTTGACTCGGTGAGTTTCGCGGCATTCCGACTTCGATGCCCGGTTGCCGAAATTCAGTTGCCTTTGAATTTCGGGTGATCCCTCTTGAGCATGTATGCTTCTGCTACTTGTTCTACATCAGACTTTCTTCCGCAAACGGCGAAACGCTTTGACTCGGTGAGTTTCGCGGCATTCCGACTTCGATGCCCGGTTGCCGAAATTCAGTTGCCTTTGAATTTCGGGTGATCCCTCTTGAGCATGTATGCTTCTGCTACTTGTTCTACATCAGACTTTCTTCCGCAAACGGCGAAACGCTTTGACTCGGTGAGTTTCGCGGCATTCCGACTTCGATGCCCCGGTTGCCGAAATTCAGTTGCCTTTGAATTTCGGGTGATCCCTCTTGAGCATGTATGCTTCTGCTACTTGTTCTACATCAGACTTTCTTCCGCAAACAGCGAAACGCTTTGACTCGGTGAGTTTCGCGGCATTCCGACTTCGATGCCCGGTTGCCGAAATTCAGTTGCCTTTGAATTTCGGGTGATCCCTCTTGAGCATGTATGCTTCTGCTACTTGTTCTACATCAGACTTTCTTCCGCAAACGGCGAAACGCTTTGACTCGGTGAGTTTCGCGGCATTCCGACTTCGATGCCCGGTTGCCGAAATTCAGTTGCCTTTGAATTTCGGGTGATCCCTCTTGAGCATGTATGCTTCTGCTACTTGTTCTACATCAGACTTCTTCCGCAAACGGCGAAACGCTTTGACTCGGTGAGTTTCGCGGCATTCCGACTTCGATGCCCGGTTGCCGAAATTCAGTTGCCTTTGAATTTCGGGTGATCCCTCTTGAGCATGTATGCTTCTGCTACTTGTTCTACATCAGACTTTCTTCCGCAAACGGCGAAACGCTTTGACTCGGTGAGTTTCGCGGCATTCCGACTTCGATGCCCCGGTTGCCGAAATTCAGTTGCCTTTGAATTTCGGGTGATCCCTCTTGAGCATGTATGCTTCTGCTACTTGTTCTACATCAGACTTTCTTCCGCAAACAGCGAAACGCTTTGACTCGGTGAGTTTCGCGGCATTCCGACTTCGATGCCCGGTTGCCGAAATTCAGTTGCCTTTGAATTTCGGGTGATCCCTCTTGAGCATGTATGCTTCTGCTACTTGTTCTACATCAGACTTTCTTCCGCAAACGGCGAAACGCTTTGACTCGGTGAGTTTCGCGGCATTCCGACTTCGATGCCCGGTTGCCGAAATTCAGTTGCCTTTGAATTTCGGGTGATCCCTCTTGAGCATGTATGCTTCTGCTACTTGTTCTACATCAGACTTTCTTCCGCAAACGGCGAAACGCTTTGACTCGGTGAGTTTCGCGGCATTCCGACTTCGATGCCCGGTTGCCGAAATTCAGTTGCCTTTGAATTTCGGGTGATCCCTCTTGAGCATGTATGCTTCTGCTACTTGTTCTACATCAGACTTCTTCCGCAAACGGCGAAACGCTTTGACTCGGTGAGTTTCGCGGCATTCCGACTTCGATGCCCGGTTGCCGAAATTCAGTTGCCTTTGAATTTCGGGTGATCCCTCTTGAGCATGTATGCTTCTGCTACTTGTTCTACATCAGACTTTCTTCCGCAAACACGAAACGCTTTGACTCGGTGAGTTTCGCGGCATTCCGACTTCGATGCCCCGGTTGCCGAAATTCAGTTGCCTTTGAATTTCGGGTGATCCCTCTTGAGCATGTATGCTTCTGCTACTTGTTCTACATCAGACTTTCTTCCGCAAACGGCGAAACGCTTTGACTCGGTGAGTTTCGCGGCATTCCGACTTCGATGCCCGGTTGCCGAAATTCAGTTGCCTTTGAATTTCGGGTGATCCCTCTTGAGCATGTATGCTTCTGCTACTTGTTCTACATCAGACTTTCTTCCGCAAACAGCGAAACGCTTTGACTCGGTGAGTTTCGCGGCATTCCGACTTCGATGCCCGGTTGCCGAAATTCAGTTGCCTTTGAATTTCGGGTGATCCCTCTTGAGCATGTATGCTTCTGCTACTTGTTCTACATCAGACTTTCTTCCGCAAACGGCGAAACGCTTTGACTCGGTGAGTTTCGCGGCATTCCGACTTCGATGCCCCGGTTGCCGAAATTCAGTTGCCTTTGAATTTCGGGTGATCCCTCTTGAGCATGTATGCTTCTGCTACTTGTTCTACATCAGACTTTCTTCCGCAAACGGCGAAACGCTTTGACTCGGTGAGTTTCGCGGCATTCCGACTTCGATGCCCCGTTTGCCGAAATTCAGTTGCCTTTGAATTTCGGGTGATCCCTCTTGAGCATGTATGCTTCTGCTACTTGTTCTACATCAGACTTTCTTCCGCAAACGGCGAAACGCTTTGACTCGGTGAGTTTCGCGGCATTCCGACTTCGATGCCCGGTTGCCGAAATTCAGTTGCCTTTGAATTTCGGGTGATCCCTCTTGAGCATGTATGCTTCTGCTACTTGTTCTACATCAGACTTTCTTCCGCAAACAGCGAAACGCTTTGACTCGGTGAGTTTCGCGGCATTCCGACTTCGATGCCCGGTTGCCGAAATTCAGTTGCCTTTGAATTTCGGGTGATCCCTCTTGAGCATGTATGCTTCTGCTACTTGTTCTACATCAGACTTCTTCCGCAAACGGCGAAACGCTTTGACTCGGTGAGTTTCGCGGCATTCCGACTTCGATGCCCCGGTTGCCGAAATTCAGTTGCCTTTGAATTTCGGGTGATCCCTCTTGAGCATGTATGCTTCTGCTACTTGTTCTACATCAGACTTCTTCCGCAAACACGAAACGCTTTGACTCGGTGAGTTTCGCGGCATTCCGACTTCGATGCCCGTTTGCCGAAATTCAGTTGCCTTTGAATTTCGGTGATCCCTCTTGAGCATGTATGCTTCTGCTACTTGTTCTACATCAGACTTTCTTCCGCAAACGGCGAAACGCTTTGACTCGGTGAGTTTCGCGGCATTCCGACTTCGATGCCCCGGTTGCCGAAATTCAGTTGCCTTTGAATTTCGGGTGATCCCTCTTGAGCATGTATGCTTCTGCTACTTGTTCTACATCAACTTCTTCCGCAAACGGCGAAACGCTTTTGACTCAAAACTGATCCTTTGGAAATTCGTCCGAAATTCACCGAATCAATCCCCTTTGAGACCACCAGAACGACCTCGGTGAGTTTCGCGGCATTCCGACTTCGATGCCCGTTTGCCGAAATTCAGTTGCCTTTGAATTTCGGGTGATCCCTCTTGAGCATGTATGCTTCTGCTACTTGTTCTACATCAGACTTTCTTCCGCAAACGGCGAAACGCTTTGACTCGGTGAGTTTCGCGGCATTCCGACTTCGATGCCCTTGCCGAAATTCAGTTGCCTTTGAATTTCGGTGATCCCTCTTGAGCATGTATGCTTCTGCTACTTGTTCTACATCAGACTTTCTTCCCGCAAACGCGAAACGCTTTGACTCGGTGAGTTTCGCGGCATTCCGACTTCGATGCCCCGGTTGCCGAAATTCAGTTGCCTTTGAATTTCGGGTGATCCCTCTTGAGCATGTATGCTTCTGCTACTTGTTCTACATCAGACTTTCTTCCGCAAACAGCGAAACGCTTTGACTCGGTGAGTTTCGCGGCATTCCGACTTCGATGCCCGGTTGCCGAAATTCAGTTGCCTTTGAATTTCGGTGATCCCTCTTGAGCATGTATGCTTCTGCTACTTGTTCTACATCAGACTTTCTTCCGCAAACGGCGAAACGCTTTGACTCGGTGAGTTTCGCGGCATTCCGACTTCGATGCCCGTTTGCCGAAATTCAGTTGCCTTTGAATTTCGGGTGATCCCTCTTGAGCATGTATGCTTCTGCTACTTGTTCTACATCAACTTTCTTCCGCAAACGGCGAAACGCTTTGACTCGGTGAGTTTCGCGCGCATTCCGACTTCGATGCCCCGTTGCCGAAATTCAGTTGCCTTTGAATTTCGGGTGATCCCTCTTGAGCATGTATGCTTCTGCTACTTGTTCTACATCAGACTTTCTTCCGCAAACAGCGAAACGCTTTGACTCGGTGAGTTTCGCGGCATTCCGACTTCGATGCCCGGTTGCCGAAATTCAGTTGCCTTTGAATTTCGGTGATCCCTCTTGAGCATGTATGCTTCTGCTACTTGTTCTACATCAGACTTTCTTCCGCAAACGGCGAAACGCTTTGACTCGGTGAGTTTCGCGGCATTCCGACTTCGATGCCCCGGTTGCCGAAATTCAGTTGCCTTTGAATTTCGGGTGATCCCTCTTGAGCATGTATGCTTCTGCTACTTGTTCTACATCAGACTTTCTTCCGCAAACGCGAAACGCTTTGACTCGGTGAGTTTCGCGGCATTCCGACTTCGATGCCCCGGTTGCCGAAATTCAGTTGCCTTTGAATTTCGGTGATCCCTCTTGAGCATGTATGCTTCTGCTACTTGTTCTACATCAGACTTCTTCCGCAAACGGCGAAACGCTTTGACTCGGTGAGTTTCGCGGCATTCCGACTTCGATGCCCCGGTTGCCGAAATTCAGTTGCCTTTGAATTTCGGGTGATCCCTCTTGAGCATGTATGCTTCTGCTACTTGTTCTACATCAGACTTCTTCCGCAAACGGCGAAACGCTTTGACTCGGTGAGTTTCGCGGCATTCCGACTTCGATGCCCGGTTGCCGAAATTCAGTTGCCTTTGAATTTCGGGTGATCCCTCTTGAGCATGTATGCTTCTGCTACTTGTTCTACATCAGACTTCTTCCGCAAACGCGAAACGCTTTGACTCGGTGAGTTTCGCGGCATTCCGACTTCGATGCCCCGTTTGCCGAAATTCAGTTGCCTTTGAATTTCGGTGATCCCTCTTGAGCATGTATGCTTCTGCTACTTGTTCTACATCAGACTTTCTTCCGCAAACGGCGAAACGCTTTGACTCGGTGAGTTTCGCGGCATTCCGACTTCGATGCCCGTTTGCCGAAATTCAGTTGCCTTTGAATTTCGGTGATCCCTCTTGAGCATGTATGCTTCTGCTACTTGTTCTACATCAGACTTCTTCCGCAAACGCGAAACGCTTGACTCGGTGAGTTTCGCGGCATTCCGACTTCGATGCCCGGTTGCCGAAATTCAGTTGCCTTTGAATTTCGGGTGATCCCTCTTGAGCATGTATGCTTCTGCTACTTGTTCTACATCAGACTTCTTCCGCAAACAGCGAAACGCTTTGACTCGGTGAGTTTCGCGGCATTCCGACTTCGATGCCCGGTTGCCGAAATTCAGTTGCCTTTGAATTTCGGGTGATCCCTCTTGAGCATGTATGCTTCTGCTACTTGTTCTACACATCAGACTTTCTTCCGCAAACGGCGAAACGCTTTGACTCGGTGAGTTTCGCGGCATTCCGACTTCGATGCCCGGTTGCCGAAATTCAGTTGCCTTTGAATTTCGGGTGATCCCTCTTGAGCATGTATGCTTCTGCTACTTGTTCTACATCAGACTTCTTCCGCAAACGGCGAAACGCTTTGACTCGGTGAGTTTCGCGGCATTCCGACTTCGATGCCCGGTTGCCGAAATTCAGTTGCCTTTGAATTTCGGTGATCCCTCTTGAGCATGTATGCTTCTGCTACTTGTTCTACATCACTTTCTTCCGCAAACGGGAAACGCTTTGACTCGGTGAGTTTCGCGGCATTCCGACTTCGATGCCCGGTTGCCGAAATTCAGTTGCCTTTGAATTTCGGTGATCCCTCTTGAGCATGTATGCTTCTGCTACTTGTTCTACATCAGACTTTCTTCCGCAAACGGAAAACGCTTTGACTCGGTGAGTTTCGCGGCATTCCGACTTCGATGCCCCGGTTGCCGAAATTCAGTTGCCTTTGAATTTCGGGTGATCCCTCTTGAGCATGTATGCTTCTGCTACTTGTTCTACATCAGACTTTCTTCCGCAAACGGCGAAACGCTTTGACTCGGTGAGTTTCGCGGCATTCCGACTTCGATGCCCCGGTTGCCGAAATTCAGTTGCCTTTGAATTTCGGGTGATCCCTCTTGAGCATGTATGCTTCTGCTACTTGTTCTACATCAGACTTTCTTCCGCAAACGGCGAAACGCTTTGACTCGGTGAGTTTCGCGGCATTCCGACTTCGATGCCCGTTTGCCGAAATTCAGTTGCCTTTGAATTTCGGGTGATCCCTCTTGAGCATGTATGCTTCTGCTACTTGTTCTACATCAGACTTTCTTCCGCAAACAGCGAAACGCTTTGACTCGGTGAGTTTCGCGGCATTCCGACTTCGATGCCCCGTTTGCCGAAATTCAGTTGCCTTTGAATTTCGGGTGATCCCTCTTGAGCATGTATGCTTCTGCTACTTGTTCTACATCAGACTTTCTTCCGCAAACGGCGAAACGCTTTGACTCGGTGAGTTTCGCGGCGTTCCGACTTCGATGCCCGGTTGCCGAAATTCAGCTGCCTTTGCATTTCGCGTGATCCCTCTTGAGCATGTATGCTTCTGCTACTTCTTCTACATCATACTTTCTTCCCCAAACGACGAAACGCTTTGACTCGGTGAGTGTCGAGCCATTCCGACTTCGATGCCCCGGATGCCGAAATTTAGTTGCCTTTGCATTTCGGGTGATCCCTCTTGAGCATGTATGCTTCTGCTACTTGCTCTACATCGTACTTTCTTCCGCAAACGGCGAAACGCTTTTACTCGGTGAGTTTCGCGGCATTCCGACTTCGATGCCCCGGTTGCTGAAATTCAGTTGCCTTTCAATTTGGGTGATCCCTCTTGAGCATGTATGCTTCTGCTACTTGTTCTACATCAGACTTTCTTCCGCAAACGGCGAAACGCTTTGACTCGGTGAGTTTCGAGGCGTTCCGACTTCGATACCCCGGTTGCCGAAATTCAGTTGCCTTTGCATTTCGGGTGATCCCTCTTGAGCATGTATGCTTCTGCTACTTGTTCTACATCATACTTTCTTCCGCAAACGGCGAAACGCTTTGACTCGGTGAGTTTCGCGGCATTCCGACTTCGATGCCCCGGTTGCCGAAATTCAGTTGCCTTTGAATTTCGGGTGATCCCTCTTGAGCATGTATGCTTCTGCTACTTGTTCTACATCAACTTTCTTCCGCAAAGCGAAACGCTTTGACTCGGTGAGTTTCGCGGCATTCCGACTTCGATGCCCCGTTTGCCGAAATTCAGTTGCCTTTGAATTTCGGGTGATCCCTCTTGAGCATGTATGCTTCTGCTACTTGTTCTACATCAGACTTCTTCCGCAAACGGCGAAACGCTTTGACTCGTGAGTTTCGCGGCATTCCGACTTCGATGCCCGGTTGCCGAAATTCAGTTGCCTTTGAATTTCGGGTGATCCCTCTTGAGCATGTATGCTTCTGCTACTTGTTCTACATCAGACTTTCTTCCGCAAACGGCGAAACGCTTTGACTCGGTGAGTTTCGCGGCATTCCGACTTCGATGCCCCGGTTGCCGAAATTCAGTTGCCTTTGAATTTCGGTGATCCCTCTTGAGCATGTATGCTTCTGCTACTTGTTCTACATCAGACTTTCTTCCGCAAACGGCGAAACGCTTTGACTCGGTGAGTTTCGCGGCATTCCGACTTCGATGCCCCGTTTGCCGAAATTCAGTTGCCTTTGAATTTCGGTGATCCCTCTTGAGCATGTATGCTTCTGCTACTTGTTCTACATCAGACTTTCTTCCGCAAACGGCGAAACGCTTTGACTCGGTGAGTTTCGCGGCATTCCGACTTCGATGCCCCGGTTGCCGAAATTCAGTTGCCTTTGAATTTCGGGTGATCCCTCTTGAGCATGTATGCTTCTGCTACTTGTTCTACATCACACTTTCTTCCGCAAACAGCGAAACGCTTTGACTCGGTGAGTTTCGCGGCATTCCGACTTCGATGCCCGGTTGCCGAAATTCAGTTGCCTTTGAATTTCGGGTGATCCCTCTTGAGCATGTATGCTTCTGCTACTTGTTCTACATCAGACTTTCTTCCGCAAACGGCGAAACGCTTTGACTCGGTGAGTTTCGGGCATTCCGACTTCGATGCCCCGGTTGCCGAAATTCAGTTGCCTTTGAATTTCGGTGATCCCTCTTGAGCATGTATGCTTCTGCTACTTGTTCTACATCAGACTTTCTTCCGCAAACGGCGAAACGCTTTGACTCGGTGAGTTTCGCGCATTCCGACGATGCC
>CM055351.1:32415111-32445602 GCA_029228515.1 Populus alba x Populus x berolinensis | reverse complement strand
CCCGGGCCATCGAAGTCGGAATGACGCGAAACTCACCGATGTCAAGCGTTTCCCATTTGCGGAAGAAAGTCTGATGTAGAACAAGTAGCAGAAGCATACATGCTCAAGAGGGATCACCCGAAATTCAAAGGCAACTGAATTTCGGCAACGGGGCATCGAAGTCGGAATGCCGCGAAACTCACGAGTCAAAGCGTTTCGCCGTTTGCGGAAGAAGGTTGATGTAGAACAAGTAGCAGAAGCATACATGCTCAAGAGGATCAACCGAAATTAAAGGCAACTGAATTTCGGCAACGGGGCATCGAATCGGAATGCCGCGAAAACTCACCGAGTCAAAGCGTTTCGCGTTTGCGGAAGAAAGTATGATGTAGAACAAGTAGCAGAAGCATACATGCTCAAGAGGGGATCACCCGAAATTCAAAGGCAACTGAATTTCGGCAACCGGGGCATCGAAGTCGGAATGCCGCGAAACTCACCGAGTCAAAGCGTTTCGCCGTTTGCGGAAGAAAGTCTGATGTAGAACAAGTAGCAGAAGCATACATGCTCAAGAGGGATCACCGAAATTCAAAGGCAACTGAATTTCGGCAACGGGGCATCGAAGTCGGAATGCGCGAAAAATCACGAGTCAAAGCGTTTCGCCGTTTGCGGAAGAAGTGTGATGTAGAACAAGTAGCAGAAGCATACATGCTCAAGAGGGTCACCCGAAATTCAAAGGCAACTGAATTTCGGCAACCGGGGCATCGAAGTCGGAATGCGCGAAACTCACCGAGTCAAAGCGTTTCGCCGTTTGCGGAGAAGGTCTGATGTAGAACAAGTAGCAGAAGCATACATGCTCAAGAGGGATCACCCGAAATTCAAAGGCAACTGAATTTCGGCAACCGGGACATCGAAGTCGGAATGCCGCGAAACTACCGAGTCAAAGCGTTTCGCCGTTTGAAGGAAGTAAGTCTGTGTGAACAAGTAGCAGAAGCATACATGCTCAAGAGGGATCACCCGAAATTCAAAGGCAACTGAATTTCGGCAACCGGGGCATCGAAGTCGGAATGCCGCGACACTCACCGGGTCAAAGCGTTTCCGCTTTTGCGGAAGAAAGTCTGATGTAGAACAAGTAGCAAAAGCAGACATGCTCAAGAGGGATCACCCGAAATTCAAAGGCAACTGAATTTCATCAACAGGGGCATCGAAGTCCGAATGCCACGAAACATATAGAGTCAAAGCGTTTCGCCGTTTGCGGAAGAGAAGTCTGATGTAGAACAAGTAGCAGAAGCATACATGCTCAAGAGGATTCAACCGAATGTCAAAGGCAATTGAAAGTTTCGGCAAAACCGGGGGAAGGGATCGAAGTCGGAATGTCGCGAAACTCACCGTGTCAAAGCGTGATTGCTCCGTTTGAGGAAAAGAAGTTTGATAGTAGAACAAGTAGATGGAGCATACCTCACTATGCTGCAAGATGGAATGTATCACCCGAAATTCATAGGCAAGATCTGTAATTTTCGGCAAACCGGAGTATCGGAAGTCGGGGTTGCCGCGAAACCTCTCCGATGTCAAAATCGTTTGGCCATGTTGTTAGCGGAATTGGTCTAGATGAAGTATGAATAAAGTAGTGGAAGCATAGACATGATCAAGGAAGGATCTATAACCCTAAATTCAAAGGCAACTGAAGTTCACGGCAAACCGGGGCTAGTCGAAGTCGGAAGATGCTCGCAAGACGGAAACTCACCGAGTTACAAAGCGGTTCGCCGTTTGAGGAAGAAGGTCTGATGTTAGAACATGTAGTGGAAGCACACATACATGCTCAAGAGGAGATCACCCGAATTAATTCAGTAAAGGCAATCTGAATGTTTCGGCAACCGAGGGTGGTATCGACTTAAGTCGGATATGTACGCCGAAAACTCATCCGTAGTCAAAGCTGGTTTCGCTGTATTGCGGAATGTTGTGTCTGTGATGTTAGAACAAGTAGACCAGAAAGAGAGAAGATTAGCTATGCTCAAGAGGGATCTCCCGAGAATTCCAAAGGCCAATTTGTAGTTCGTGCAACCGGGGCAATCGAAGTCGGCGAATGCCGCGAAACTCACGTAGTCAAGAGCGTTTTGGCTGTTTGCGGGAGTTGTTTGTATGTAGGTAAACAAGTACGCTGAATGCATACTATGCTCAAGAGGGATCACCCGAAATTTCAATAGGGCAATTTGAATTTCGGCTTACGCCGGGGGTGGCATCGAAATGTCTGGAATGCCGCGAAACTCCACCAACGACTGGTAGAAAGCGTTTTGACTTTTGACTGAAAGAGATCTGATGTGTGATGCAATTAGCGGGCAAAGCATACCTATGCTCTCAAGATGGATCACCCGAAATTTCAAATTGGCTTATTGTGAATTTCGGCAACCGGGGACATCGACAGTCGGAATGCTTCGCTGAAAAAGTCACCGTGTCAAAGCGTTTTTTCGCCGTCTTGCGGAAGATTGTTGTGATGTAGAAATAGCAGCGGAAGAATACATGCTGAAGAGGGAGCAGTCCGAGAATTCCTTTAGGCTCAACCTGGATTTAGGCAATCGTGAGGCTGTTGCATCGCAGCACGGAATGCCAGTCCTCCGAAAACTCACCTGAGTCCCAGCGTTTTCGTCGTAGTTTTCTTGCGGGAAGAAATCTCATGTAGATACGAATGTTAGCGGAAGCATACAGCATGCTCATAGATTAGGACTTTCACCCTGAAATTCAAGTGGACTAAACTTGAGATTTACGGCAAACCGGGGCGCGATATAAAGTACGGAATGCGCGCTCGACGAAACTCACACGGGTCAAAGCGTTTCCCGTTTGCGGAAGAAAGTCTGATGTAGAACAAGTAGCAGAAGCATACATGCTCAAGAGGGATCACCCGAAATTTCAAAGGCAACTGAATTTCGGCAACGGGGCATCGAAGTCGGAATGCCGCGAAACTCACCGAGTCAAAGCGTTTCGCCGTTTGCGGAAGAAGTCTGATGTAGAACAAGTAGCAGAAGCATACATGCTCAAGAGGGATCACCCGAAATTCAAAGGCAACTGAATTTCGGCAACCGGGGCATCGAAGTCGAATGCCGCGAAACTCACCGAGTCAAAGCGTTTCGCCGTTTGCGGAAGAAGTCTGATGTAGAACAAGTAGCAGAAGCATACATGCTCAAGAGGGATCACACCGAAATTCAAAGGCAACTGAATTTCGGCAAACGGGGCATCGAAGTCGGAATGCCGCGAAACTCAACGAGTCAAAGCGTTTCGCTCCGTTGCGGAAGAAGTCTGATGTAGAACAAGTAGCAGAAGCATACATGCTCAAGAGGGATCACCCGAAATTCAAAGGCAACTGAATTTCGGCAACCGGGCATCGAAGTCGGAATGCCGCGAAACTCACGAGTCAAAGCGTTTCGCCTTTTGCGGAAGAAGTCTGATGTAGAAAAAAGTAGCAGAAGCATACATGCTCAAGAGGGATCACCCGAAATTCAAAGGCAACTGAATTTCGGCAACCGGGGCATCGAAGTCGGAATGCCGCGAAACTCACCGAGTCAAAGCGTTTCGCCGTTTGCGGATGGAAATTTAGGGTTGATGTAGAAACAAGTAGACACACAGAAGCATCCAATGCTCAACAAAGAGGGAAATACCTAAGAATTTAAACTTCGCGGGAATTCTTAATTGCGGCGAATCCGGGGAATAAGGGCCTTAGTTGGGGAGATTGGAATCTCAAGCAGATCAGATTAAAAGTCAAGGAATTAGATGTTCGGCCCGTCTCCTTCGGCGTGCAAATTCCACAAGAATGAAGGTTCAAGTCTGATGTAGAACAAGTAGCAGAAGCATACATGCTCAAGAGGGATCACCCGAAATTCAAAGGCAACTGAATTTCGGCAACCGGGGCATCGAAGTCGGAATGCCGCGAAACTCACCGAGTCAAAGCGTTTCGCCGTTTGCGGAAGAAGTCTGATGTAGAACAAGTAGCAGAAGCATACATGCTCAAGAGGGATCACCCGAAATTCAAAGGCAACTGAATTTCGGCAACCGGGGCATCGAAGTCGGAATGCCGCGAAACTCACCGAGTCAAAGCGTTTCGCCGTTTGCGGAAGAAGTCTGATGTAGAACAAGTAGCAGAAGCATACATGCTCAAGAGGGATCACCCGAAATTCAAAGGCAACTGAATTTCGGCAACCGGGGCATCGAAGTCGGAATGCCGCGAAACTCACCGAGTCAAAGCGTTTCGCCGTTTGCGGAAGAAGTCTGATGTAGAACAAGTAGCAGAAGCATACATGCTCAAGAGGGATCACCCGAAATTCAAAGGCAACTGAATTTCGGCAACCGGGGCATCGAAGTCGGAATGCCGCGAAACTCACCGAGTCAAAGCGTTTCGCCGTTTGCGGAAGAAGTCTGATGTAGAACAAGTAGCAGAAGCATACATGCTCAAGAGGGATCACCCGAAATTCAAAGGCAACTGAATTTCGGCAACCGGGGCATCGAAGTCGGAATGCCGCGAAACTCACCGAGTCAAAGCGTTTCGCCGTTTGCGGAAGAAGTCTGATGTAGAACAAGTAGCAGAAGCATACATGCTCAAGAGGGATCACCCGAAATTCAAAGGCAACTGAATTTCGGCAACCGGGGCATCGAAGTCGGAATGCCGCGAAACTCACCGAGTCAAAGCGTTTCGCCGTTTGCGGAAGAAGTCTGATGTAGAACAAGTAGCAGAAGCATACATGCTCAAGAGGGATCACCCGAAATTCAAAGGCAACTGAATTTCGGCAACCGGGGCATCGAAGTCGGAATGCCGCGAAACTCACCGAGTCAAAGCGTTTCGCCGTTTGCGGAAGAAGTCTGATGTAGAACAAGTAGCAGAAGCATACATGCTCAAGAGGGATCACCCGAAATTCAAAGGCAACTGAATTTCGGCAACCGGGGCATCGAAGTCGGAATGCCGCGAAACTCACCGAGTCAAAGCGTTTCGCCGTTTGCGGAAGAAGTCTGATGTAGAACAAGTAGCAGAAGCATACATGCTCAAGAGGGATCACCCGAAATTCAAAGGCAACTGAATTTCGGCAACCGGGGCATCGAAGTCGGAATGCCGCGAAACTCACCGAGTCAAAGCGTTTCGCCGTTTGCGGAAGAAGTCTGATGTAGAACAAGTAGCAGAAGCATACATGCTCAAGAGGGATCACCCGAAATTCAAAGGCAACTGAATTTCGGCAACCGGGGCATCGAAGTCGGAATGCCGCGAAACTCACCGAGTCAAAGCGTTTCGCCGTTTGCGGAAGAAGTCTGATGTAGAACAAGTAGCAGAAGCATACATGCTCAAGAGGGATCACCCGAAATTCAAAGGCAACTGAATTTCGGCAACCGGGGCATCGAAGTCGGAATGCCGCGAAACTCACCGAGTCAAAGCGTTTCGCCGTTTGCGGAAGAAGTCTGATGTAGAACAAGTAGCAGAAGCATACATGCTCAAGAGGGATCACCCGAAATTCAAAGGCAACTGAATTTCGGCAACCGGGGCATCGAAGTCGGAATGCCGCGAAACTCACCGAGTCAAAGCGTTTCGCCGTTTGCGGAAGAAGTCTGATGTAGAACAAGTAGCAGAAGCATACATGCTCAAGAGGGATCACCCGAAATTCAAAGGCAACTGAATTTCGGCAACGGGGCATCGAAGTCGGAATGCCGCGAAACTCACCGAGTCAAAGCGTTTCGCCGTTTGCGGAAGAAGTCTGATGTAGAACAAGTAGCAGAAGCATACATGCTCAAGAGGGATCACCCGAAATTCAAAGGCAACTGAATTTCGGCAACCGGGGCATCGAAGTCGGAATGCCGCGAAACTCACCGAGTCAAAGCGTTTCGCCGTTTGCGGAAGAAGTCTGATGTAGAACAAGTAGCAGAAGCATACATGCTCAAGAGGGATCACCCGAAATTCAAAGGCAACTGAATTTCGGCAACCGGGGCATCGAAGTCGGAATGCCGCGAAACTCACCGAGTCAAAGCGTTTCGCCGTTTGCGGAAGAAGTCTGATGTAGAACAAGTAGCAGAAGCATACATGCTCAAGAGGGATCACCCGAAATTCAAAGGCAACTGAATTTCGGCAACCGGGGCATCGAAGTCGGAATGCCGCGAAACTCACCGAGTCAAAGCGTTTCGCCGTTTGCGGAAGAAGTCTGATGTAGAACAAGTAGCAGAAGCATACATGCTCAAGAGGGATCACCCGAAATTCAAAGGCAACTGAATTTCGGCAACCGGGGCATCGAAGTCGGAATGCCGCGAAACTCACCGAGTCAAAGCGTTTCGCCGTTTGCGGAAGAAGTCTGATGTAGAACAAGTAGCAGAAGCATACATGCTCAAGAGGGATCACCCGAAATTCAAAGGCAACTGAATTTCGGCAACCGGGGCATCGAAGTCGGAATGCCGCGAAACTCACCGAGTCAAAGCGTTTCGCCGTTTGCGGAAGAAGTCTGATGTAGAACAAGTAGCAGAAGCATACATGCTCAAGAGGGATCACCCGAAATTCAAAGGCAACTGAATTTCGGCAACCGGGGCATCGAAGTCGGAATGCCGCGAAACTCACCGAGTCAAAGCGTTTCGCCGTTTGCGGAAGAAGTCTGATGTAGAACAAGTAGCAGAAGCATACATGCTCAAGAGGGATCACCCGAAATTCAAAGGCAACTGAATTTCGGCAACCGGGGCATCGAAGTCGGAATGCCGCGAAACTCACCGAGTCAAAGCGTTTCGCCGTTTGCGGAAGAAGTCTGATGTAGAACAAGTAGCAGAAGCATACATGCTCAAGAGGGATCACCCGAAATTCAAAGGCAACTGAATTTCGGCAACCGGGGCATCGAAGTCGGAATGCCGCGAAACTCACCGAGTCAAAGCGTTTCGCCGTTTGCGGAAGAAGTCTGATGTAGAACAAGTAGCAGAAGCATACATGCTCAAGAGGGATCACCCGAAATTCAAAGGCAACTGAATTTCGGCAACCGGGGCATCGAAGTCGGAATGCCGCGAAACTCACCGAGTCAAAGCGTTTCGCCGTTTGCGGAAGAAGTCTGATGTAGAACAAGTAGCAGAAGCATACATGCTCAAGAGGGATCACCCGAAATTCAAAGGCAACTGAATTTCGGCAACCGGGGCATCGAAGTCGGAATGCCGCGAAACTCACCGAGTCAAAGCGTTTCGCCGTTTGCGGAAGAAGTCTGATGTAGAACAAGTAGCAGAAGCATACATGCTCAAGAGGGATCACCCGAAATTCAAAGGCAACTGAATTTCGGCAACCGGGGCATCGAAGTCGGAATGCCGCGAAACTCACCGAGTCAAAGCGTTTCGCCGTTTGCGGAAGAAGTCTGATGTAGAACAAGTAGCAGAAGCATACATGCTCAAGAGGGATCACCCGAAATTCAAAGGCAACTGAATTTCGGCAACCGGGGCATCGAAGTCGGAATGCCGCGAAACTCACCGAGTCAAAGCGTTTCGCCGTTTGCGGAAGAAGTCTGATGTAGAACAAGTAGCAGAAGCATACATGCTCAAGAGGGATCACCCGAAATTCAAAGGCAACTGAATTTCGGCAACCGGGGCATCGAAGTCGGAATGCCGCGAAACTCACCGAGTCAAAGCGTTTCGCCGTTTGCGGAAGAAGTCTGATGTAGAACAAGTAGCAGAAGCATACATGCTCAAGAGGGATCACCCGAAATTCAAAGGCAACTGAATTTCGGCAACCGGGGCATCGAAGTCGGAATGCCGCGAAACTCACCGAGTCAAAGCGTTTCGCCGTTTGCGGAAGAAGTCTGATGTAGAACAAGTAGCAGAAGCATACATGCTCAAGAGGGATCACCCGAAATTCAAAGGCAACTGAATTTCGGCAACCGGGGCATCGAAGTCGGAATGCCGCGAAACTCACCGAGTCAAAGCGTTTCGCCGTTTGCGGAAGAAGTCTGATGTAGAACAAGTAGCAGAAGCATACATGCTCAAGAGGGATCACCCGAAATTCAAAGGCAACTGAATTTCGGCAACCGGGGCATCGAAGTCGGAATGCCGCGAAACTCACCGAGTCAAAGCGTTTCGCCGTTTGCGGAAGAAGTCTGATGTAGAACAAGTAGCAGAAGCATACATGCTCAAGAGGGATCACCCGAAATTCAAAGGCAACTGAATTTCGGCAACCGGGGCATCGAAGTCGGAATGCCGCGAAACTCACCGAGTCAAAGCGTTTCGCCGTTTGCGGAAGAAGTCTGATGTAGAACAAGTAGCAGAAGCATACATGCTCAAGAGGGATCACCCGAAATTCAAAGGCAACTGAATTTCGGCAACCGGGGCATCGAAGTCGGAATGCCGCGAAACTCACCGAGTCAAAGCGTTTCGCCGTTTGCGGAAGAAGTCTGATGTAGAACAAGTAGCAGAAGCATACATGCTCAAGAGGGATCACCCGAAATTCAAAGGCAACTGAATTTCGGCAACCGGGGCATCGAAGTCGGAATGCCGCGAAACTCACCGAGTCAAAGCGTTTCGCCGTTTGCGGAAGAAGTCTGATGTAGAACAAGTAGCAGAAGCATACATGCTCAAGAGGGATCACCCGAAATTCAAAGGCAACTGAATTTCGGCAACCGGGGCATCGAAGTCGGAATGCCGCGAAACTCACCGAGTCAAAGCGTTTCGCCGTTTGCGGAAGAAGTCTGATGTAGAACAAGTAGCAGAAGCATACATGCTCAAGAGGGATCACCCGAAATTCAAAGGCAACTGAATTTCGGCAACCGGGGCATCGAAGTCGGAATGCCGCGAAACTCACCGAGTCAAAGCGTTTCGCCGTTTGCGGAAGAAGTCTGATGTAGAACAAGTAGCAGAAGCATACATGCTCAAGAGGGATCACCCGAAATTCAAAGGCAACTGAATTTCGGCAACCGGGGCATCGAAGTCGGAATGCCGCGAAACTCACCGAGTCAAAGCGTTTCGCCGTTTGCGGAAGAAGTCTGATGTAGAACAAGTAGCAGAAGCATACATGCTCAAGAGGGATCACCCGAAATTCAAAGGCAACTGAATTTCGGCAACCGGGGCATCGAAGTCGGAATGCCGCGAAACTCACCGAGTCAAAGCGTTTCGCCGTTTGCGGAAGAAGTCTGATGTAGAACAAGTAGCAGAAGCATACATGCTCAAGAGGGATCACCCGAAATTCAAAGGCAACTGAATTTCGGCAACCGGGGCATCGAAGTCGGAATGCCGCGAAACTCACCGAGTCAAAGCGTTTCGCCGTTTGCGGAAGAAGTCTGATGTAGAACAAGTAGCAGAAGCATACATGCTCAAGAGGGATCACCCGAAATTCAAAGGCAACTGAATTTCGGCAACCGGGGCATCGAAGTCGGAATGCCGCGAAACTCACCGAGTCAAAGCGTTTCGCCGTTTGCGGAAGAAGTCTGATGTAGAACAAGTAGCAGAAGCATACATGCTCAAGAGGGATCACCCGAAATTCAAAGGCAACTGAATTTCGGCAACCGGGGCATCGAAGTCGGAATGCCGCGAAACTCACCGAGTCAAAGCGTTTCGCCGTTTGCGGAAGAAGTCTGATGTAGAACAAGTAGCAGAAGCATACATGCTCAAGAGGGATCACCCGAAATTCAAAGGCAACTGAATTTCGGCAACCGGGGCATCGAAGTCGGAATGCCGCGAAACTCACCGAGTCAAAGCGTTTCGCCGTTTGCGGAAGAAGTCTGATGTAGAACAAGTAGCAGAAGCATACATGCTCAAGAGGGATCACCCGAAATTCAAAGGCAACTGAATTTCGGCAACCGGGGCATCGAAGTCGGAATGCCGCGAAACTCACCGAGTCAAAGCGTTTCGCCGTTTGCGGAAGAAGTCTGATGTAGAACAAGTAGCAGAAGCATACATGCTCAAGAGGGATCACCCGAAATTCAAAGGCAACTGAATTTCGGCAACCGGGGCATCGAAGTCGGAATGCCGCGAAACTCACCGAGTCAAAGCGTTTCGCCGTTTGCGGAAGAAGTCTGATGTAGAACAAGTAGCAGAAGCATACATGCTCAAGAGGGATCACCCGAAATTCAAAGGCAACTGAATTTCGGCAACCGGGGCATCGAAGTCGGAATGCCGCGAAACTCACCGAGTCAAAGCGTTTCGCCGTTTGCGGAAGAAGTCTGATGTAGAACAAGTAGCAGAAGCATACATGCTCAAGAGGGATCACCCGAAATTCAAAGGCAACTGAATTTCGGCAACCGGGGCATCGAAGTCGGAATGCCGCGAAACTCACCGAGTCAAAGCGTTTCGCCGTTTGCGGAAGAAGTCTGATGTAGAACAAGTAGCAGAAGCATACATGCTCAAGAGGGATCACCCGAAATTCAAAGGCAACTGAATTTCGGCAACCGGGGCATCGAAGTCGGAATGCCGCGAAACTCACCGAGTCAAAGCGTTTCGCCGTTTGCGGAAGAAGTCTGATGTAGAACAAGTAGCAGAAGCATACATGCTCAAGAGGGATCACCCGAAATTCAAAGGCAACTGAATTTCGGCAACCGGGGCATCGAAGTCGGAATGCCGCGAAACTCACCGAGTCAAAGCGTTTCGCCGTTTGCGGAAGAAGTCTGATGTAGAACAAGTAGCAGAAGCATACATGCTCAAGAGGGATCACCCGAAATTCAAAGGCAACTGAATTTCGGCAACCGGGGCATCGAAGTCGGAATGCCGCGAAACTCACCGAGTCAAAGCGTTTCGCCGTTTGCGGAAGAAGTCTGATGTAGAACAAGTAGCAGAAGCATACATGCTCAAGAGGGATCACCCGAAATTCAAAGGCAACTGAATTTCGGCAACCGGGGCATCGAAGTCGGAATGCCGCGAAACTCACCGAGTCAAAGCGTTTCGCCGTTTGCGGAAGAAGTCTGATGTAGAACAAGTAGCAGAAGCATACATGCTCAAGAGGGATCACCCGAAATTCAAAGGCAACTGAATTTCGGCAACCGGGGCATCGAAGTCGGAATGCCGCGAAACTCACCGAGTCAAAGCGTTTCGCCGTTTGCGGAAGAAGTCTGATGTAGAACAAGTAGCAGAAGCATACATGCTCAAGAGGGATCACCCGAAATTCAAAGGCAACTGAATTTCGGCAACCGGGGCATCGAAGTCGGAATGCCGCGAAACTCACCGAGTCAAAGCGTTTCGCCGTTTGCGGAAGAAGTCTGATGTAGAACAAGTAGCAGAAGCATACATGCTCAAGAGGGATCACCCGAAATTCAAAGGCAACTGAATTTCGGCAACCGGGGCATCGAAGTCGGAATGCCGCGAAACTCACCGAGTCAAAGCGTTTCGCCGTTTGCGGAAGAAGTCTGATGTAGAACAAGTAGCAGAAGCATACATGCTCAAGAGGGATCACCCGAAATTCAAAGGCAACTGAATTTCGGCAACCGGGGCATCGAAGTCGGAATGCCGCGAAACTCACCGAGTCAAAGCGTTTCGCCGTTTGCGGAAGAAGTCTGATGTAGAACAAGTAGCAGAAGCATACATGCTCAAGAGGGATCACCCGAAATTCAAAGGCAACTGAATTTCGGCAACCGGGGCATCGAAGTCGGAATGCCGCGAAACTCACCGAGTCAAAGCGTTTCGCCGTTTGCGGAAGAAGTCTGATGTAGAACAAGTAGCAGAAGCATACATGCTCAAGAGGGATCACCCGAAATTCAAAGGCAACTGAATTTCGGCAACCGGGGCATCGAAGTCGGAATGCCGCGAAACTCACCGAGTCAAAGCGTTTCGCCGTTTGCGGAAGAAGTCTGATGTAGAACAAGTAGCAGAAGCATACATGCTCAAGAGGGATCACCCGAAATTCAAAGGCAACTGAATTTCGGCAACCGGGGCATCGAAGTCGGAATGCCGCGAAACTCACCGAGTCAAAGCGTTTCGCCGTTTGCGGAAGAAGTCTGATGTAGAACAAGTAGCAGAAGCATACATGCTCAAGAGGGATCACCCGAAATTCAAAGGCAACTGAATTTCGGCAACCGGGGCATCGAAGTCGGAATGCCGCGAAACTCACCGAGTCAAAGCGTTTCGCCGTTTGCGGAAGAAGTCTGATGTAGAACAAGTAGCAGAAGCATACATGCTCAAGAGGGATCACCCGAAATTCAAAGGCAACTGAATTTCGGCAACCGGGGCATCGAAGTCGGAATGCCGCGAAACTCACCGAGTCAAAGCGTTTCGCCGTTTGCGGAAGAAGTCTGATGTAGAACAAGTAGCAGAAGCATACATGCTCAAGAGGGATCACCCGAAATTCAAAGGCAACTGAATTTCGGCAACCGGGGCATCGAAGTCGGAATGCCGCGAAACTCACCGAGTCAAAGCGTTTCGCCGTTTGCGGAAGAAGTCTGATGTAGAACAAGTAGCAGAAGCATACATGCTCAAGAGGGATCACCCGAAATTCAAAGGCAACTGAATTTCGGCAACCGGGGCATCGAAGTCGGAATGCCGCGAAACTCACCGAGTCAAAGCGTTTCGCCGTTTGCGGAAGAAGTCTGATGTAGAACAAGTAGCAGAAGCATACATGCTCAAGAGGGATCACCCGAAATTCAAAGGCAACTGAATTTCGGCAACCGGGGCATCGAAGTCGGAATGCCGCGAAACTCACCGAGTCAAAGCGTTTCGCCGTTTGCGGAAGAAGTCTGATGTAGAACAAGTAGCAGAAGCATACATGCTCAAGAGGGATCACCCGAAATTCAAAGGCAACTGAATTTCGGCAACCGGGGCATCGAAGTCGGAATGCCGCGAAACTCACCGAGTCAAAGCGTTTCGCCGTTTGCGGAAGAAGTCTGATGTAGAACAAGTAGCAGAAGCATACATGCTCAAGAGGGATCACCCGAAATTCAAAGGCAACTGAATTTCGGCAACCGGGGCATCGAAGTCGGAATGCCGCGAAACTCACCGAGTCAAAGCGTTTCGCCGTTTGCGGAAGAAGTCTGATGTAGAACAAGTAGCAGAAGCATACATGCTCAAGAGGGATCACCCGAAATTCAAAGGCAACTGAATTTCGGCAACCGGGGCATCGAAGTCGGAATGCCGCGAAACTCACCGAGTCAAAGCGTTTCGCCGTTTGCGGAAGAAGTCTGATGTAGAACAAGTAGCAGAAGCATACATGCTCAAGAGGGATCACCCGAAATTCAAAGGCAACTGAATTTCGGCAACCGGGGCATCGAAGTCGGAATGCCGCGAAACTCACCGAGTCAAAGCGTTTCGCCGTTTGCGGAAGAAGTCTGATGTAGAACAAGTAGCAGAAGCATACATGCTCAAGAGGGATCACCCGAAATTCAAAGGCAACTGAATTTCGGCAACCGGGGCATCGAAGTCGGAATGCCGCGAAACTCACCGAGTCAAAGCGTTTCGCCGTTTGCGGAAGAAGTCTGATGTAGAACAAGTAGCAGAAGCATACATGCTCAAGAGGGATCACCCGAAATTCAAAGGCAACTGAATTTCGGCAACCGGGGCATCGAAGTCGGAATGCCGCGAAACTCACCGAGTCAAAGCGTTTCGCCGTTTGCGGAAGAAGTCTGATGTAGAACAAGTAGCAGAAGCATACATGCTCAAGAGGGATCACCCGAAATTCAAAGGCAACTGAATTTCGGCAACCGGGGCATCGAAGTCGGAATGCCGCGAAACTCACCGAGTCAAAGCGTTTCGCCGTTTGCGGAAGAAGTCTGATGTAGAACAAGTAGCAGAAGCATACATGCTCAAGAGGGATCACCCGAAATTCAAAGGCAACTGAATTTCGGCAACCGGGGCATCGAAGTCGGAATGCCGCGAAACTCACCGAGTCAAAGCGTTTCGCCGTTTGCGGAAGAAGTCTGATGTAGAACAAGTAGCAGAAGCATACATGCTCAAGAGGGATCACCCGAAATTCAAAGGCAACTGAATTTCGGCAACCGGGGCATCGAAGTCGGAATGCCGCGAAACTCACCGAGTCAAAGCGTTTCGCCGTTTGCGGAAGAAGTCTGATGTAGAACAAGTAGCAGAAGCATACATGCTCAAGAGGGATCACCCGAAATTCAAAGGCAACTGAATTTCGGCAACCGGGGCATCGAAGTCGGAATGCCGCGAAACTCACCGAGTCAAAGCGTTTCGCCGTTTGCGGAAGAAGTCTGATGTAGAACAAGTAGCAGAAGCATACATGCTCAAGAGGGATCACCCGAAATTCAAAGGCAACTGAATTTCGGCAACCGGGGCATCGAAGTCGGAATGCCGCGAAACTCACCGAGTCAAAGCGTTTCGCCGTTTGCGGAAGAAGTCTGATGTAGAACAAGTAGCAGAAGCATACATGCTCAAGAGGGATCACCCGAAATTCAAAGGCAACTGAATTTCGGCAACCGGGGCATCGAAGTCGGAATGCCGCGAAACTCACCGAGTCAAAGCGTTTCGCCGTTTGCGGAAGAAGTCTGATGTAGAACAAGTAGCAGAAGCATACATGCTCAAGAGGGATCACCCGAAATTCAAAGGCAACTGAATTTCGGCAACCGGGGCATCGAAGTCGGAATGCCGCGAAACTCACCGAGTCAAAGCGTTTCGCCGTTTGCGGAAGAAGTCTGATGTAGAACAAGTAGCAGAAGCATACATGCTCAAGAGGGATCACCCGAAATTCAAAGGCAACTGAATTTCGGCAACCGGGGCATCGAAGTCGGAATGCCGCGAAACTCACCGAGTCAAAGCGTTTCGCCGTTTGCGGAAGAAGTCTGATGTAGAACAAGTAGCAGAAGCATACATGCTCAAGAGGGATCACCCGAAATTCAAAGGCAACTGAATTTCGGCAACCGGGGCATCGAAGTCGGAATGCCGCGAAACTCACCGAGTCAAAGCGTTTCGCCGTTTGCGGAAGAAGTCTGATGTAGAACAAGTAGCAGAAGCATACATGCTCAAGAGGGATCACCCGAAATTCAAAGGCAACTGAATTTCGGCAACCGGGGCATCGAAGTCGGAATGCCGCGAAACTCACCGAGTCAAAGCGTTTCGCCGTTTGCGGAAGAAGTCTGATGTAGAACAAGTAGCAGAAGCATACATGCTCAAGAGGGATCACCCGAAATTCAAAGGCAACTGAATTTCGGCAACCGGGGCATCGAAGTCGGAATGCCGCGAAACTCACCGAGTCAAAGCGTTTCGCCGTTTGCGGAAGAAGTCTGATGTAGAACAAGTAGCAGAAGCATACATGCTCAAGAGGGATCACCCGAAATTCAAAGGCAACTGAATTTCGGCAACCGGGGCATCGAAGTCGGAATGCCGCGAAACTCACCGAGTCAAAGCGTTTCGCCGTTTGCGGAAGAAGTCTGATGTAGAACAAGTAGCAGAAGCATACATGCTCAAGAGGGATCACCCGAAATTCAAAGGCAACTGAATTTCGGCAACCGGGGCATCGAAGTCGGAATGCCGCGAAACTCACCGAGTCAAAGCGTTTCGCCGTTTGCGGAAGAAGTCTGATGTAGAACAAGTAGCAGAAGCATACATGCTCAAGAGGGATCACCCGAAATTCAAAGGCAACTGAATTTCGGCAACCGGGGCATCGAAGTCGGAATGCCGCGAAACTCACCGAGTCAAAGCGTTTCGCCGTTTGCGGAAGAAGTCTGATGTAGAACAAGTAGCAGAAGCATACATGCTCAAGAGGGATCACCCGAAATTCAAAGGCAACTGAATTTCGGCAACCGGGGCATCGAAGTCGGAATGCCGCGAAACTCACCGAGTCAAAGCGTTTCGCCGTTTGCGGAAGAAGTCTGATGTAGAACAAGTAGCAGAAGCATACATGCTCAAGAGGGATCACCCGAAATTCAAAGGCAACTGAATTTCGGCAACCGGGGCATCGAAGTCGGAATGCCGCGAAACTCACCGAGTCAAAGCGTTTCGCCGTTTGCGGAAGAAGTCTGATGTAGAACAAGTAGCAGAAGCATACATGCTCAAGAGGGATCACCCGAAATTCAAAGGCAACTGAATTTCGGCAACCGGGGCATCGAAGTCGGAATGCCGCGAAACTCACCGAGTCAAAGCGTTTCGCCGTTTGCGGAAGAAGTCTGATGTAGAACAAGTAGCAGAAGCATACATGCTCAAGAGGGATCACCCGAAATTCAAAGGCAACTGAATTTCGGCAACCGGGGCATCGAAGTCGGAATGCCGCGAAACTCACCGAGTCAAAGCGTTTCGCCGTTTGCGGAAGAAGTCTGATGTAGAACAAGTAGCAGAAGCATACATGCTCAAGAGGGATCACCCGAAATTCAAAGGCAACTGAATTTCGGCAACCGGGGCATCGAAGTCGGAATGCCGCGAAACTCACCGAGTCAAAGCGTTTCGCCGTTTGCGGAAGAAGTCTGATGTAGAACAAGTAGCAGAAGCATACATGCTCAAGAGGGATCACCCGAAATTCAAAGGCAACTGAATTTCGGCAACCGGGGCATCGAAGTCGGAATGCCGCGAAACTCACCGAGTCAAAGCGTTTCGCCGTTTGCGGAAGAAGTCTGATGTAGAACAAGTAGCAGAAGCATACATGCTCAAGAGGGATCACCCGAAATTCAAAGGCAACTGAATTTCGGCAACCGGGGCATCGAAGTCGGAATGCCGCGAAACTCACCGAGTCAAAGCGTTTCGCCGTTTGCGGAAGAAGTCTGATGTAGAACAAGTAGCAGAAGCATACATGCTCAAGAGGGATCACCCGAAATTCAAAGGCAACTGAATTTCGGCAACCGGGGCATCGAAGTCGGAATGCCGCGAAACTCACCGAGTCAAAGCGTTTCGCCGTTTGCGGAAGAAGTCTGATGTAGAACAAGTAGCAGAAGCATACATGCTCAAGAGGGATCACCCGAAATTCAAAGGCAACTGAATTTCGGCAACCGGGGCATCGAAGTCGGAATGCCGCGAAACTCACCGAGTCAAAGCGTTTCGCCGTTTGCGGAAGAAGTCTGATGTAGAACAAGTAGCAGAAGCATACATGCTCAAGAGGGATCACCCGAAATTCAAAGGCAACTGAATTTCGGCAACCGGGGCATCGAAGTCGGAATGCCGCGAAACTCACCGAGTCAAAGCGTTTCGCCGTTTGCGGAAGAAGTCTGATGTAGAACAAGTAGCAGAAGCATACATGCTCAAGAGGGATCACCCGAAATTCAAAGGCAACTGAATTTCGGCAACCGGGGCATCGAAGTCGGAATGCCGCGAAACTCACCGAGTCAAAGCGTTTCGCCGTTTGCGGAAGAAGTCTGATGTAGAACAAGTAGCAGAAGCATACATGCTCAAGAGGGATCACCCGAAATTCAAAGGCAACTGAATTTCGGCAACCGGGGCATCGAAGTCGGAATGCCGCGAAACTCACCGAGTCAAAGCGTTTCGCCGTTTGCGGAAGAAGTCTGATGTAGAACAAGTAGCAGAAGCATACATGCTCAAGAGGGATCACCCGAAATTCAAAGGCAACTGAATTTCGGCAACCGGGGCATCGAAGTCGGAATGCCGCGAAACTCACCGAGTCAAAGCGTTTCGCCGTTTGCGGAAGAAGTCTGATGTAGAACAAGTAGCAGAAGCATACATGCTCAAGAGGGATCACCCGAAATTCAAAGGCAACTGAATTTCGGCAACCGGGGCATCGAAGTCGGAATGCCGCGAAACTCACCGAGTCAAAGCGTTTCGCCGTTTGCGGAAGAAGTCTGATGTAGAACAAGTAGCAGAAGCATACATGCTCAAGAGGGATCACCCGAAATTCAAAGGCAACTGAATTTCGGCAACCGGGGCATCGAAGTCGGAATGCCGCGAAACTCACCGAGTCAAAGCGTTTCGCCGTTTGCGGAAGAAGTCTGATGTAGAACAAGTAGCAGAAGCATACATGCTCAAGAGGGATCACCCGAAATTCAAAGGCAACTGAATTTCGGCAACCGGGGCATCGAAGTCGGAATGCCGCGAAACTCACCGAGTCAAAGCGTTTCGCCGTTTGCGGAAGAAGTCTGATGTAGAACAAGTAGCAGAAGCATACATGCTCAAGAGGGATCACCCGAAATTCAAAGGCAACTGAATTTCGGCAACCGGGGCATCGAAGTCGGAATGCCGCGAAACTCACCGAGTCAAAGCGTTTCGCCGTTTGCGGAAGAAGTCTGATGTAGAACAAGTAGCAGAAGCATACATGCTCAAGAGGGATCACCCGAAATTCAAAGGCAACTGAATTTCGGCAACCGGGGCATCGAAGTCGGAATGCCGCGAAACTCACCGAGTCAAAGCGTTTCGCCGTTTGCGGAAGAAGTCTGATGTAGAACAAGTAGCAGAAGCATACATGCTCAAGAGGGATCACCCGAAATTCAAAGGCAACTGAATTTCGGCAACCGGGGCATCGAAGTCGGAATGCCGCGAAACTCACCGAGTCAAAGCGTTTCGCCGTTTGCGGAAGAAGTCTGATGTAGAACAAGTAGCAGAAGCATACATGCTCAAGAGGGATCACCCGAAATTCAAAGGCAACTGAATTTCGGCAACCGGGGCATCGAAGTCGGAATGCCGCGAAACTCACCGAGTCAAAGCGTTTCGCCGTTTGCGGAAGAAGTCTGATGTAGAACAAGTAGCAGAAGCATACATGCTCAAGAGGGATCACCCGAAATTCAAAGGCAACTGAATTTCGGCAACCGGGGCATCGAAGTCGGAATGCCGCGAAACTCACCGAGTCAAAGCGTTTCGCCGTTTGCGGAAGAAGTCTGATGTAGAACAAGTAGCAGAAGCATACATGCTCAAGAGGGATCACCCGAAATTCAAAGGCAACTGAATTTCGGCAACCGGGGCATCGAAGTCGGAATGCCGCGAAACTCACCGAGTCAAAGCGTTTCGCCGTTTGCGGAAGAAGTCTGATGTAGAACAAGTAGCAGAAGCATACATGCTCAAGAGGGATCACCCGAAATTCAAAGGCAACTGAATTTCGGCAACCGGGGCATCGAAGTCGGAATGCCGCGAAACTCACCGAGTCAAAGCGTTTCGCCGTTTGCGGAAGAAGTCTGATGTAGAACAAGTAGCAGAAGCATACATGCTCAAGAGGGATCACCCGAAATTCAAAGGCAACTGAATTTCGGCAACCGGGGCATCGAAGTCGGAATGCCGCGAAACTCACCGAGTCAAAGCGTTTCGCCGTTTGCGGAAGAAGTCTGATGTAGAACAAGTAGCAGAAGCATACATGCTCAAGAGGGATCACCCGAAATTCAAAGGCAACTGAATTTCGGCAACCGGGGCATCGAAGTCGGAATGCCGCGAAACTCACCGAGTCAAAGCGTTTCGCCGTTTGCGGAAGAAGTCTGATGTAGAACAAGTAGCAGAAGCATACATGCTCAAGAGGGATCACCCGAAATTCAAAGGCAACTGAATTTCGGCAACCGGGGCATCGAAGTCGGAATGCCGCGAAACTCACCGAGTCAAAGCGTTTCGCCGTTTGCGGAAGAAGTCTGATGTAGAACAAGTAGCAGAAGCATACATGCTCAAGAGGGATCACCCGAAATTCAAAGGCAACTGAATTTCGGCAACCGGGGCATCGAAGTCGGAATGCCGCGAAACTCACCGAGTCAAAGCGTTTCGCCGTTTGCGGAAGAAGTCTGATGTAGAACAAGTAGCAGAAGCATACATGCTCAAGAGGGATCACCCGAAATTCAAAGGCAACTGAATTTCGGCAACCGGGGCATCGAAGTCGGAATGCCGCGAAACTCACCGAGTCAAAGCGTTTCGCCGTTTGCGGAAGAAGTCTGATGTAGAACAAGTAGCAGAAGCATACATGCTCAAGAGGGATCACCCGAAATTCAAAGGCAACTGAATTTCGGCAACCGGGGCATCGAAGTCGGAATGCCGCGAAACTCACCGAGTCAAAGCGTTTCGCCGTTTGCGGAAGAAGTCTGATGTAGAACAAGTAGCAGAAGCATACATGCTCAAGAGGGATCACCCGAAATTCAAAGGCAACTGAATTTCGGCAACCGGGGCATCGAAGTCGGAATGCCGCGAAACTCACCGAGTCAAAGCGTTTCGCCGTTTGCGGAAGAAGTCTGATGTAGAACAAGTAGCAGAAGCATACATGCTCAAGAGGGATCACCCGAAATTCAAAGGCAACTGAATTTCGGCAACCGGGGCATCGAAGTCGGAATGCCGCGAAACTCACCGAGTCAAAGCGTTTCGCCGTTTGCGGAAGAAGTCTGATGTAGAACAAGTAGCAGAAGCATACATGCTCAAGAGGGATCACCCGAAATTCAAAGGCAACTGAATTTCGGCAACCGGGGCATCGAAGTCGGAATGCCGCGAAACTCACCGAGTCAAAGCGTTTCGCCGTTTGCGGAAGAAGTCTGATGTAGAACAAGTAGCAGAAGCATACATGCTCAAGAGGGATCACCCGAAATTCAAAGGCAACTGAATTTCGGCAACCGGGGCATCGAAGTCGGAATGCCGCGAAACTCACCGAGTCAAAGCGTTTCGCCGTTTGCGGAAGAAGTCTGATGTAGAACAAGTAGCAGAAGCATACATGCTCAAGAGGGATCACCCGAAATTCAAAGGCAACTGAATTTCGGCAACCGGGGCATCGAAGTCGGAATGCCGCGAAACTCACCGAGTCAAAGCGTTTCGCCGTTTGCGGAAGAAGTCTGATGTAGAACAAGTAGCAGAAGCATACATGCTCAAGAGGGATCACCCGAAATTCAAAGGCAACTGAATTTCGGCAACCGGGGCATCGAAGTCGGAATGCCGCGAAACTCACCGAGTCAAAGCGTTTCGCCGTTTGCGGAAGAAGTCTGATGTAGAACAAGTAGCAGAAGCATACATGCTCAAGAGGGATCACCCGAAATTCAAAGGCAACTGAATTTCGGCAACCGGGGCATCGAAGTCGGAATGCCGCGAAACTCACCGAGTCAAAGCGTTTCGCCGTTTGCGGAAGAAGTCTGATGTAGAACAAGTAGCAGAAGCATACATGCTCAAGAGGGATCACCCGAAATTCAAAGGCAACTGAATTTCGGCAACCGGGGCATCGAAGTCGGAATGCCGCGAAACTCACCGAGTCAAAGCGTTTCGCCGTTTGCGGAAGAAGTCTGATGTAGAACAAGTAGCAGAAGCATACATGCTCAAGAGGGATCACCCGAAATTCAAAGGCAACTGAATTTCGGCAACCGGGGCATCGAAGTCGGAATGCCGCGAAACTCACCGAGTCAAAGCGTTTCGCCGTTTGCGGAAGAAGTCTGATGTAGAACAAGTAGCAGAAGCATACATGCTCAAGAGGGATCACCCGAAATTCAAAGGCAACTGAATTTCGGCAACCGGGGCATCGAAGTCGGAATGCCGCGAAACTCACCGAGTCAAAGCGTTTCGCCGTTTGCGGAAGAAGTCTGATGTAGAACAAGTAGCAGAAGCATACATGCTCAAGAGGGATCACCCGAAATTCAAAGGCAACTGAATTTCGGCAACCGGGGCATCGAAGTCGGAATGCCGCGAAACTCACCGAGTCAAAGCGTTTCGCCGTTTGCGGAAGAAGTCTGATGTAGAACAAGTAGCAGAAGCATACATGCTCAAGAGGGATCACCCGAAATTCAAAGGCAACTGAATTTCGGCAACCGGGGCATCGAAGTCGGAATGCCGCGAAACTCACCGAGTCAAAGCGTTTCGCCGTTTGCGGAAGAAGTCTGATGTAGAACAAGTAGCAGAAGCATACATGCTCAAGAGGGATCACCCGAAATTCAAAGGCAACTGAATTTCGGCAACCGGGGCATCGAAGTCGGAATGCCGCGAAACTCACCGAGTCAAAGCGTTTCGCCGTTTGCGGAAGAAGTCTGATGTAGAACAAGTAGCAGAAGCATACATGCTCAAGAGGGATCACCCGAAATTCAAAGGCAACTGAATTTCGGCAACCGGGGCATCGAAGTCGGAATGCCGCGAAACTCACCGAGTCAAAGCGTTTCGCCGTTTGCGGAAGAAGTCTGATGTAGAACAAGTAGCAGAAGCATACATGCTCAAGAGGGATCACCCGAAATTCAAAGGCAACTGAATTTCGGCAACCGGGGCATCGAAGTCGGAATGCCGCGAAACTCACCGAGTCAAAGCGTTTCGCCGTTTGCGGAAGAAGTCTGATGTAGAACAAGTAGCAGAAGCATACATGCTCAAGAGGGATCACCCGAAATTCAAAGGCAACTGAATTTCGGCAACCGGGGCATCGAAGTCGGAATGCCGCGAAACTCACCGAGTCAAAGCGTTTCGCCGTTTGCGGAAGAAGTCTGATGTAGAACAAGTAGCAGAAGCATACATGCTCAAGAGGGATCACCCGAAATTCAAAGGCAACTGAATTTCGGCAACCGGGGCATCGAAGTCGGAATGCCGCGAAACTCACCGAGTCAAAGCGTTTCGCCGTTTGCGGAAGAAGTCTGATGTAGAACAAGTAGCAGAAGCATACATGCTCAAGAGGGATCACCCGAAATTCAAAGGCAACTGAATTTCGGCAACCGGGGCATCGAAGTCGGAATGCCGCGAAACTCACCGAGTCAAAGCGTTTCGCCGTTTGCGGAAGAAGTCTGATGTAGAACAAGTAGCAGAAGCATACATGCTCAAGAGGGATCACCCGAAATTCAAAGGCAACTGAATTTCGGCAACCGGGGCATCGAAGTCGGAATGCCGCGAAACTCACCGAGTCAAAGCGTTTCGCCGTTTGCGGAAGAAGTCTGATGTAGAACAAGTAGCAGAAGCATACATGCTCAAGAGGGATCACCCGAAATTCAAAGGCAACTGAATTTCGGCAACCGGGGCATCGAAGTCGGAATGCCGCGAAACTCACCGAGTCAAAGCGTTTCGCCGTTTGCGGAAGAAGTCTGATGTAGAACAAGTAGCAGAAGCATACATGCTCAAGAGGGATCACCCGAAATTCAAAGGCAACTGAATTTCGGCAACCGGGGCATCGAAGTCGGAATGCCGCGAAACTCACCGAGTCAAAGCGTTTCGCCGTTTGCGGAAGAAGTCTGATGTAGAACAAGTAGCAGAAGCATACATGCTCAAGAGGGATCACCCGAAATTCAAAGGCAACTGAATTTCGGCAACCGGGGCATCGAAGTCGGAATGCCGCGAAACTCACCGAGTCAAAGCGTTTCGCCGTTTGCGGAAGAAGTCTGATGTAGAACAAGTAGCAGAAGCATACATGCTCAAGAGGGATCACCCGAAATTCAAAGGCAACTGAATTTCGGCAACCGGGGCATCGAAGTCGGAATGCCGCGAAACTCACCGAGTCAAAGCGTTTCGCCGTTTGCGGAAGAAGTCTGATGTAGAACAAGTAGCAGAAGCATACATGCTCAAGAGGGATCACCCGAAATTCAAAGGCAACTGAATTTCGGCAACCGGGGCATCGAAGTCGGAATGCCGCGAAACTCACCGAGTCAAAGCGTTTCGCCGTTTGCGGAAGAAGTCTGATGTAGAACAAGTAGCAGAAGCATACATGCTCAAGAGGGATCACCCGAAATTCAAAGGCAACTGAATTTCGGCAACCGGGGCATCGAAGTCGGAATGCCGCGAAACTCACCGAGTCAAAGCGTTTCGCCGTTTGCGGAAGAAGTCTGATGTAGAACAAGTAGCAGAAGCATACATGCTCAAGAGGGATCACCCGAAATTCAAAGGCAACTGAATTTCGGCAACCGGGGCATCGAAGTCGGAATGCCGCGAAACTCACCGAGTCAAAGCGTTTCGCCGTTTGCGGAAGAAGTCTGATGTAGAACAAGTAGCAGAAGCATACATGCTCAAGAGGGATCACCCGAAATTCAAAGGCAACTGAATTTCGGCAACCGGGGCATCGAAGTCGGAATGCCGCGAAACTCACCGAGTCAAAGCGTTTCGCCGTTTGCGGAAGAAGTCTGATGTAGAACAAGTAGCAGAAGCATACATGCTCAAGAGGGATCACCCGAAATTCAAAGGCAACTGAATTTCGGCAACCGGGGCATCGAAGTCGGAATGCCGCGAAACTCACCGAGTCAAAGCGTTTCGCCGTTTGCGGAAGAAGTCTGATGTAGAACAAGTAGCAGAAGCATACATGCTCAAGAGGGATCACCCGAAATTCAAAGGCAACTGAATTTCGGCAACCGGGGCATCGAAGTCGGAATGCCGCGAAACTCACCGAGTCAAAGCGTTTCGCCGTTTGCGGAAGAAGTCTGATGTAGAACAAGTAGCAGAAGCATACATGCTCAAGAGGGATCACCCGAAATTCAAAGGCAACTGAATTTCGGCAACCGGGGCATCGAAGTCGGAATGCCGCGAAACTCACCGAGTCAAAGCGTTTCGCCGTTTGCGGAAGAAGTCTGATGTAGAACAAGTAGCAGAAGCATACATGCTCAAGAGGGATCACCCGAAATTCAAAGGCAACTGAATTTCGGCAACCGGGGCATCGAAGTCGGAATGCCGCGAAACTCACCGAGTCAAAGCGTTTCGCCGTTTGCGGAAGAAGTCTGATGTAGAACAAGTAGCAGAAGCATACATGCTCAAGAGGGATCACCCGAAATTCAAAGGCAACTGAATTTCGGCAACCGGGGCATCGAAGTCGGAATGCCGCGAAACTCACCGAGTCAAAGCGTTTCGCCGTTTGCGGAAGAAGTCTGATGTAGAACAAGTAGCAGAAGCATACATGCTCAAGAGGGATCACCCGAAATTCAAAGGCAACTGAATTTCGGCAACCGGGGCATCGAAGTCGGAATGCCGCGAAACTCACCGAGTCAAAGCGTTTCGCCGTTTGCGGAAGAAGTCTGATGTAGAACAAGTAGCAGAAGCATACATGCTCAAGAGGGATCACCCGAAATTCAAAGGCAACTGAATTTCGGCAACCGGGGCATCGAAGTCGGAATGCCGCGAAACTCACCGAGTCAAAGCGTTTCGCCGTTTGCGGAAGAAGTCTGATGTAGAACAAGTAGCAGAAGCATACATGCTCAAGAGGGATCACCCGAAATTCAAAGGCAACTGAATTTCGGCAACCGGGGCATCGAAGTCGGAATGCCGCGAAACTCACCGAGTCAAAGCGTTTCGCCGTTTGCGGAAGAAGTCTGATGTAGAACAAGTAGCAGAAGCATACATGCTCAAGAGGGATCACCCGAAATTCAAAGGCAACTGAATTTCGGCAACCGGGGCATCGAAGTCGGAATGCCGCGAAACTCACCGAGTCAAAGCGTTTCGCCGTTTGCGGAAGAAGTCTGATGTAGAACAAGTAGCAGAAGCATACATGCTCAAGAGGGATCACCCGAAATTCAAAGGCAACTGAATTTCGGCAACCGGGGCATCGAAGTCGGAATGCCGCGAAACTCACCGAGTCAAAGCGTTTCGCCGTTTGCGGAAGAAGTCTGATGTAGAACAAGTAGCAGAAGCATACATGCTCAAGAGGGATCACCCGAAATTCAAAGGCAACTGAATTTCGGCAACCGGGGCATCGAAGTCGGAATGCCGCGAAACTCACCGAGTCAAAGCGTTTCGCCGTTTGCGGAAGAAGTCTGATGTAGAACAAGTAGCAGAAGCATACATGCTCAAGAGGGATCACCCGAAATTCAAAGGCAACTGAATTTCGGCAACCGGGGCATCGAAGTCGGAATGCCGCGAAACTCACCGAGTCAAAGCGTTTCGCCGTTTGCGGAAGAAGTCTGATGTAGAACAAGTAGCAGAAGCATACATGCTCAAGAGGGATCACCCGAAATTCAAAGGCAACTGAATTTCGGCAACCGGGGCATCGAAGTCGGAATGCCGCGAAACTCACCGAGTCAAAGCGTTTCGCCGTTTGCGGAAGAAGTCTGATGTAGAACAAGTAGCAGAAGCATACATGCTCAAGAGGGATCACCCGAAATTCAAAGGCAACTGAATTTCGGCAACCGGGGCATCGAAGTCGGAATGCCGCGAAACTCACCGAGTCAAAGCGTTTCGCCGTTTGCGGAAGAAGTCTGATGTAGAACAAGTAGCAGAAGCATACATGCTCAAGAGGGATCACCCGAAATTCAAAGGCAACTGAATTTCGGCAACCGGGGCATCGAAGTCGGAATGCCGCGAAACTCACCGAGTCAAAGCGTTTCGCCGTTTGCGGAAGAAGTCTGATGTAGAACAAGTAGCAGAAGCATACATGCTCAAGAGGGATCACCCGAAATTCAAAGGCAACTGAATTTCGGCAACCGGGGCATCGAAGTCGGAATGCCGCGAAACTCACCGAGTCAAAGCGTTTCGCCGTTTGCGGAAGAAGTCTGATGTAGAACAAGTAGCAGAAGCATACATGCTCAAGAGGGATCACCCGAAATTCAAAGGCAACTGAATTTCGGCAACCGGGGCATCGAAGTCGGAATGCCGCGAAACTCACCGAGTCAAAGCGTTTCGCCGTTTGCGGAAGAAGTCTGATGTAGAACAAGTAGCAGAAGCATACATGCTCAAGAGGGATCACCCGAAATTCAAAGGCAACTGAATTTCGGCAACCGGGGCATCGAAGTCGGAATGCCGCGAAACTCACCGAGTCAAAGCGTTTCGCCGTTTGCGGAAGAAGTCTGATGTAGAACAAGTAGCAGAAGCATACATGCTCAAGAGGGATCACCCGAAATTCAAAGGCAACTGAATTTCGGCAACCGGGGCATCGAAGTCGGAATGCCGCGAAACTCACCGAGTCAAAGCGTTTCGCCGTTTGCGGAAGAAGTCTGATGTAGAACAAGTAGCAGAAGCATACATGCTCAAGAGGGATCACCCGAAATTCAAAGGCAACTGAATTTCGGCAACCGGGGCATCGAAGTCGGAATGCCGCGAAACTCACCGAGTCAAAGCGTTTCGCCGTTTGCGGAAGAAGTCTGATGTAGAACAAGTAGCAGAAGCATACATGCTCAAGAGGGATCACCCGAAATTCAAAGGCAACTGAATTTCGGCAACCGGGGCATCGAAGTCGGAATGCCGCGAAACTCACCGAGTCAAAGCGTTTCGCCGTTTGCGGAAGAAGTCTGATGTAGAACAAGTAGCAGAAGCATACATGCTCAAGAGGGATCACCCGAAATTCAAAGGCAACTGAATTTCGGCAACCGGGGCATCGAAGTCGGAATGCCGCGAAACTCACCGAGTCAAAGCGTTTCGCCGTTTGCGGAAGAAGTCTGATGTAGAACAAGTAGCAGAAGCATACATGCTCAAGAGGGATCACCCGAAATTCAAAGGCAACTGAATTTCGGCAACCGGGGCATCGAAGTCGGAATGCCGCGAAACTCACCGAGTCAAAGCGTTTCGCCGTTTGCGGAAGAAGTCTGATGTAGAACAAGTAGCAGAAGCATACATGCTCAAGAGGGATCACCCGAAATTCAAAGGCAACTGAATTTCGGCAACCGGGGCATCGAAGTCGGAATGCCGCGAAACTCACCGAGTCAAAGCGTTTCGCCGTTTGCGGAAGAAGTCTGATGTAGAACAAGTAGCAGAAGCATACATGCTCAAGAGGGATCACCCGAAATTCAAAGGCAACTGAATTTCGGCAACCGGGGCATCGAAGTCGGAATGCCGCGAAACTCACCGAGTCAAAGCGTTTCGCCGTTTGCGGAAGAAGTCTGATGTAGAACAAGTAGCAGAAGCATACATGCTCAAGAGGGATCACCCGAAATTCAAAGGCAACTGAATTTCGGCAACCGGGGCATCGAAGTCGGAATGCCGCGAAACTCACCGAGTCAAAGCGTTTCGCCGTTTGCGGAAGAAGTCTGATGTAGAACAAGTAGCAGAAGCATACATGCTCAAGAGGGATCACCCGAAATTCAAAGGCAACTGAATTTCGGCAACCGGGGCATCGAAGTCGGAATGCCGCGAAACTCACCGAGTCAAAGCGTTTCGCCGTTTGCGGAAGAAGTCTGATGTAGAACAAGTAGCAGAAGCATACATGCTCAAGAGGGATCACCCGAAATTCAAAGGCAACTGAATTTCGGCAACCGGGGCATCGAAGTCGGAATGCCGCGAAACTCACCGAGTCAAAGCGTTTCGCCGTTTGCGGAAGAAGTCTGATGTAGAACAAGTAGCAGAAGCATACATGCTCAAGAGGGATCACCCGAAATTCAAAGGCAACTGAATTTCGGCAACCGGGGCATCGAAGTCGGAATGCCGCGAAACTCACCGAGTCAAAGCGTTTCGCCGTTTGCGGAAGAAGTCTGATGTAGAACAAGTAGCAGAAGCATACATGCTCAAGAGGGATCACCCGAAATTCAAAGGCAACTGAATTTCGGCAACCGGGGCATCGAAGTCGGAATGCCGCGAAACTCACCGAGTCAAAGCGTTTCGCCGTTTGCGGAAGAAGTCTGATGTAGAACAAGTAGCAGAAGCATACATGCTCAAGAGGGATCACCCGAAATTCAAAGGCAACTGAATTTCGGCAACCGGGGCATCGAAGTCGGAATGCCGCGAAACTCACCGAGTCAAAGCGTTTCGCCGTTTGCGGAAGAAGTCTGATGTAGAACAAGTAGCAGAAGCATACATGCTCAAGAGGGATCACCCGAAATTCAAAGGCAACTGAATTTCGGCAACCGGGGCATCGAAGTCGGAATGCCGCGAAACTCACCGAGTCAAAGCGTTTCGCCGTTTGCGGAAGAAGTCTGATGTAGAACAAGTAGCAGAAGCATACATGCTCAAGAGGGATCACCCGAAATTCAAAGGCAACTGAATTTCGGCAACCGGGGCATCGAAGTCGGAATGCCGCGAAACTCACCGAGTCAAAGCGTTTCGCCGTTTGCGGAAGAAGTCTGATGTAGAACAAGTAGCAGAAGCATACATGCTCAAGAGGGATCACCCGAAATTCAAAGGCAACTGAATTTCGGCAACCGGGGCATCGAAGTCGGAATGCCGCGAAACTCACCGAGTCAAAGCGTTTCGCCGTTTGCGGAAGAAGTCTGATGTAGAACAAGTAGCAGAAGCATACATGCTCAAGAGGGATCACCCGAAATTCAAAGGCAACTGAATTTCGGCAACCGGGGCATCGAAGTCGGAATGCCGCGAAACTCACCGAGTCAAAGCGTTTCGCCGTTTGCGGAAGAAGTCTGATGTAGAACAAGTAGCAGAAGCATACATGCTCAAGAGGGATCACCCGAAATTCAAAGGCAACTGAATTTCGGCAACCGGGGCATCGAAGTCGGAATGCCGCGAAACTCACCGAGTCAAAGCGTTTCGCCGTTTGCGGAAGAAGTCTGATGTAGAACAAGTAGCAGAAGCATACATGCTCAAGAGGGATCACCGAAATTCAAAGGCAACTGAATTTCGGCAACCGGGGCATCGAAGTCGGAATGCCGCGAAACTCACCGAGTCAAAGCGTTTCGCCGTTTGCGGAAGAAGTCTGATGTAGAACAAGTAGCAGAAGCATACATGCTCAAGAGGGATCACCCGAAATTCAAAGGCAACTGAATTTCGGCAAACGGGGCATCGAAGTCGGAATGCCGCGAAACTCACCGAGTCAAAGCGTTTCGCCGTTTGCGGAAGAAGTCTGATGTAGAACAAGTAGCAGAAGCATACATGCTCAAGAGGGATCACCCGAAATTCAAAGGCAACTGAATTTCGGCAACCGGGGCATCGAAGTCGGAATGCCGCGAAACTCACCGAGTCAAAGCGTTTCGCCGTTTGCGGAAGAAGTCTGATGTAGAACAAGTAGCAGAAGCATACATGCTCAAGAGGGATCACCCGAAATTCAAAGGCAACTGAATTTCGGCAACGGGGCATCGAAGTCGGAATGCCGCGAAACTCACCGAGTCAAAGCGTTTCGCCGTTTGCGGAAGAAGTCTGATGTAGAACAAGTAGCAGAAGCATACATGCTCAAGAGGGATCACCCGAAATTCAAAGGCAACTGAATTTCGGCAACCGGGGCATCGAAGTCGGAATGCCGCGAAACTCACCGAGTCAAAGCGTTTCGCCGTTTGCGGAAGAAGTCTGATGTAGAACAAGTAGCAGAAGCATACATGCTCAAGAGGGATCACCCGAAATTCAAAGGCAACTGAATTTCGGCAACCGGGGCATCGAAGTCGGAATGCCGCGAAACTCACCGAGTCAAAGCGTTTCGCCGTTTGCGGAAGAAGTCTGATGTAGAACAAGTAGCAGAAGCATACATGCTCAAGAGGGATCACCCGAAATTCAAAGGCAACTGAATTTCGGCAAACGGGGCATCGAAGTCGGAATGCCGCGAAACTCACCGAGTCAAAGCGTTTCGCCGTTTGCGGAAGAAGTCTGATGTAGAACAAGTAGCAGAAGCATACATGCTCAAGAGGGATCACCCGAAATTCAAAGGCAACTGAATTTCGGCAACCGGGCATCGAAGTCGGAATGCCGCGAAACTCACCGAGTCAAAGCGTTTCGCCGTTTGCGGAAGAAGTCTGATGTAGAACAAGTAGCAGAAGCATACATGCTCAAGAGGGATCACCCGAAATTCAAAGGCAACTGAATTTCGGCAAACGGGGCATCGAAGTCGGAATGCCGCGAAACTCACCGAGTCAAAGCGTTTCCCGTTTGCGGAAGAAGTATGATGTAGAACAAGTAGCAGAAGCATACATGCTCAAGAGGGTCACCGAAATTCAAAGGCAACTGAATTTCGGCAACCGGGCATCGAAGTCGGAATGCCG
>CM055351.1:32368707-32415011 GCA_029228515.1 Populus alba x Populus x berolinensis | reverse complement strand
AATTCCGACTTCGATGCCCCGTGTTGCCGAAATTCAGTTGCCCTTATTGAATTTTCGGAGCTGATCCCTCTTAGAGCATTGTATGCTATCGGATACTTGATGACTACATCACACTCTTCCATTCCGCAAAGTGGCGTAAAACACGTTTATGAACGACTCGGCGTTGAGTTTTCGCCGGTCATTCCGACTTCGATGCCCCAGTTGCTGAAATTCAGTTGCCTTTGAATTTCGGGTGATCCATCTTGAGCATGTATGCTTCTGCTACTTGTTCTACATCAGACCTTCCTTCCGCAAATGGCGAAACGCTTTGACTCGGTGAGTTTCACGGCATTCGACTTCGATGCCCGGTTGCCGAAATTCAGTTGCCTTTGAATTTCGGGTGATCCCTCTTGAGCATGTATGCTTCTGCTACTTGTTCTACATCAGAACCTTCCTTCCGCAAACGGCGAAAGCTTTGACTCGGTGAGTTTCGCGGCATTCCGACTTCGATGCCCCGGTTGCCGAAATTCAGTTGCCTTTGAATTTCGGGTGATCCCTCTTGAGCATGTATGCTTCTGCTACTTGTTCTACATCACACCTTCTTCCACAAACGGCGAAACGCTTTGACTCGGTGAGTTTCGCGGCATTCCGACTTCGATGCCCCAGTTGCTGAAATTCAGTTGCCTTTGAATTTCGGGTGATCACACTTGAGCTTCTATGCTTCTGCTACTTGTTCTACATCAGACCTTCTTCTGCAAACGGCGAAACGCTTTGACTCGGTGAGTTTCGCGGCATTCCGACTTCGATGCCCCGGTTGCCGAAATTCAGTTGCCTTTGAATTTCGGGTTATCCCTCTTGAGCATGTGTGCTTCTGCTACTTGTTCTACATCAGACTTCTTCCGCAAACGGCGAAACGCTTTGACTCGGTGAGTTTCGCGGCAATTCCGACTTCGATGCCCCGGTAGTCGAAATTCAGTTCCCTTTGAATTTCGGGTGATCCCTCTTGAGCATGTATGCTTCTGCTACTTGTTCTACATCAGACTTACTTCCGCAAAACGGCGAAACGCTATGACTCGGTGAGTTTCGCGGCATTCCGCATTCGATGCCCCGGTTGCCGAAATTCAGTTGCCTTTGAATTCCGGGTGATCCCTCTTGAGCATGTATGCTTCTGCTACTTGTTCTACTTCAGACCTACTTCCGCAAACGGCGAAACGCTTTGACTCGGTGAGTTTCGCGGCATTCCGACTTCGATGCCCGGTTGCCGAAATTCGGTTGCCTTTGAATTTCGGGTGATCCCTCTTGAGCATGGATGCTTCTGCTACTTGTTCTACATAAGACTTTCTTCCGCAAACGGCGAAACGCTTTGACTCGGTGAGTTTCGCGGCATTCCGATATCGATGCCCCGGTTGCCGAAATTCAGTTGCCTTTGAATTTCGGGTGATCCCTCTTGAGCATGTATGCTTCTGCTACTTGCTCTACATCAGACCTTCTTCCGCAAACGGCGAAACGCTTTGACTCGGTGAGTTTCGCGGCATTCCGATATCGATGCCCCGGTTGCCGAAATTCAGTTGCCTTTGAATTTCGGGTGATCCCTCTTGAGCATGTATGCTTCTTCTACTTGCTCTACATCAGACCTTCTTCCGCAAATGGCGAAACGCTTTGACTCGATGATTTTCGCGGCATTCAGACTTCGATGCCCCGGTTGCCCAAATCCAGTTGCCTTTGAATTTCGGGTGATCCCTTTTGAGCATGTATGGTTCTGCTACTTGTTCTACATAAGACTTTCTTCCGCAAACGGCGAAACGCTTTGACTCGGTGAGTTTCGCAGCATTCCAACATCGATGCCCCGGTTGCCGAAATTCAGTTGCCTTTGAATTTCGGGTGATCCATCTTGAGCATGTATGCTTCTGCTATTTGTTCTACATAAGACTTTCTTCCGCAAACGGCGAAACGCTTTGAGTGGGTGAGTTTCATGGCATTCCGACTTCGATGCCCCGGTTGCCGAAATTCAGTTGCCTTTGAATTTCGGGTGATCCATCTTGAGCATGTATGCTTCTGCTACTTGTTCTACATCAGACTTTCTTCCGCAAACGGCGAAACGCTTTGAGTCGGTGAGTTTCGCGGCATTCCGACTTCGATGCCCCGGTTGCCGAAATTCAGTTGCCTTTGAATTTCGGGTGATCCATCTTGAGCATGTATGCTTCTGCTACTTGTTCTACATCAGACTTTCTTCCGCAAACGGCGAAACGCTTCGACTCGATGAGTTTCGCGGCATTCTGACTTCGATGCCCCGGTTGCTGAAATTCAGTTGCCTTTGAATTTCGGGTGATCTCTCTTGAGCATGTATGCTTCTGCTACTTGTTCTACATCAGACTTTCTTCCGCAAACGGCGAAACGTTTTGACTCGGTGAGTTTCGCGGCATTCCGACTTCGATGCCCTGGTTGCCGAAATTCAGTTGCCTTTGAATTTCAGGTGATCCATCTTGAGCATGTATGCTTCTGCTACTTGTTCTACATCAGACTTTCTTCCGCAAACTGCGAAACGCTTTGACTCGGTGAGTTTCGCGGTATTCCAACATCGATGCCCCGGTTGCCGAAATTCAGTTGCCTTTGAATTTCGGGTGATCCTTCTTGACCATGTATGCTTCTGCTACTTGTTCTACATCACACTTTCTTCCGTAAACGGCGAAACGCTTTGAATCGGTGAGTTTCGCGGCATTCCGACTTCGATGCCCCGGTTGCCGAAATTCAGTTGCCTTTGAATTTCGGGTGATCCCTCTTGAGCATGTATGCTTCTGCTACTTGTTCTACATCAGACTTTCTTCCGCAAACGGCGAAACGCTTTGACTCGGTGAGTTTCGCGGCATTCCGACTTCGATGCCCGGTTGCCGAAATTAAGTTGGCTTTGAATTTCGGGTGATCCCTCTTGAGCATGTATGCTTCTGCTACTTGTTCTACATCAGACTTTCTTCCGCAAACGGCGAAACGCTTTGACTCGGTGAGTTTCGCGGCATTCCGACTTCGATGCCCCGGTTGCCGAAATTCAGTTGCCTTTGAATTTCGGGTGATCCCTCTTGAGCATGTATGCTTCTGCTACTTGTTCTACATCAGACCTTCTTCCGCAAACGGCGAAACGCTTTGACTCGGTGAGTTTCGCGGCATTCCGACTTCGATGCCCCGGTTGTAGAAATTCAGTTGCCTTTGAATTTCGGGTGATCCCTCTTGAGCATGTATGCTTCTGCTACTTGTTCTACATCAGACTTTCTTCCGCAAACGGCGAAACGCTTTGACTCGGTGAGTTTCGCGGCATTCCGACTTCGATGCCCCCTTTGCCGAAATTCAGTTGCCTTTGAATTTCGGGTGATCCCTCTTGAGCATGTATGCTTCTGCTACTTGTTCTACATCAGACTTCTTCCGCAAATGGCGAAACGCTTTGCCTCGGTGAGTTTCGAGGCATTTTGACTTCGATGCCCGGTTGTCGAAATTCAATTGCCTTTGAATTTCGGGTGATCCCTCTTGAGCATGTATGCTTCTGCTACTTGTTCTACATCAGAACTCTTCCGCAAACGGTGAAACGCTTTGAATCGGTGAGTTTGGCGGCATTCTGACTTCGATGCCCCGGTTCCTGAAATTCAGTTGCCTTTGAATTTCGGGTGATCCCTCTTGAGCATGTATGCTTCTGCTACTTGTTCTACATCAGACCTTCTTCCGCAAACGGCGAAACGCTTTGACTCGGTGAGTTTCGCGGCATTCCGACTTCGATGCCCCGGTTGCCGAAATTCAGTTGCCTTTGAATTTCGGGTGATCCCTCTTGAGCATGTATGCTTCTGCTACTTGTTCTACATCAGACCTTCTTCCACAAACGGCGAAACGCTTTGACTCGGTGAGTTTCGCGGCATTCCGACTTCGATGCCCCGGTTGCCGAAATTCAGTTGCCTTTGAATTTCGGGTGATCCCTCTTGAGCATGTATGCTTCTGCTACTTGTTCTACATCAGACTTTCTTCCGCAAACGGCGAAACGCTTTGACTCGGTGAGTTTCGCGGCATTCCGACTTCGATGCCCCGGTTGCCGAAATTCAGTTGCCTTTGAATTTCGGGTGATCCCTCTTGAGCATGTATGCTTCTGCTACTTGTTCTACATCAGACTTTCTTCCGCAAACGGCGAAACGCTTGACTCGGTGAGTTTCGCGGCATTCCGACTTCGATGCCCCGGTTGCCGAAATTCAGTTGCCTTTGAATTTCGGGTGATCCCTCTTGAGCATGTATGCTTCTGCTACTTGTTCTACATCAGACCTTCTTCCGCAAACGGCGAAACGCTTTGACTCGGTGAGTTTCGCGGCATTCCGACTTCGATGCCCGGTTGCCGAAATTCAGTTGCCTTTGAATTTCGGGTGATCCCTCTTGAGCATGTATGCTTCTGCTACTTGTTCTACAACAGACCTTCTTCCGCAAACGGCGAAACGCTTTGACTCGGTGAGTTTCGCGGCATTCCGACTTCGATGCCCCGGTTGCCGAAATTCAGTTGCCTTTGAATTTCGGGTGATCCCTCTTGAGCATGTATGCTTCTGCTACTTGTTCTACATCAGACTTCTTCCGCAAACGGCGAAACGCTTTGACTCGGTGAGTTTCGCGGCATTCCGACTTCGATGCCCGGTTGCCGAAATTCAGTTGCCTTTGAATTTCGGGTGATCCCTCTTGACATGTATGCTTCTGCTACTTGTTCTACATCAGACTTTCTTCCGCAAACGGCGAAACGCTTTGACTCGGTGAGTTTCGCGGCATTCCGACGTGATGCCCCGGTTGCCGAAATTCAGTTGCCTTTGAATTTCGGGTGATCCATCTTGAGCATGGATGCTTCTGCTATTTGTTCTACATCAGACTTTCTTCTGCAAATGGTGAAACGCTTTTAGTCGGTGAGTTTCTCGGCATTCCGACTTCGATGCCCCGGTTGCCGAAATTCAGTTGCCTTTGAATTTCGGGTGATCCCTCTTGAGCATTTATGCTTCTGCTACTTGTTCTACATCAGACTTTCTTCCACAACCGGCGAAACGCTTTGACTCGGTGAGTTTCGCGGCATTCCGACTTCGATGCCCCGGTTGCCGAAATTCAGTTGCCTTTGAATTTCGGGTGATCCCTCTTGAGCATGTATGCTTCTGCTACTTGTTCTACATCAGACTTTCTTCCGCAAACGGCGAAACGCTTTGACTCGGTGAGTTTCGCGGTATTCCGACTTCGATGCCCTGGTTGCCGAAATTCAGTTCCCTTTGAAATTCGAGTGATCCCTCTTGAGCATGTATGCTTCTGCTATCTTGTTCTACATCAAGAATTTTTCCGCAAATGGCGAAACGCTTTGAAGGTGAGTTTCGCGGTATTCCGACTTCGATGCCCCGGTTGCCGAAATTCAGTTGCCTTTGAATTTCGGGTGATCTCTATCCTTGAGCATGTATGCTTCTGCTACTTGTTCTACCATCAGAACTTCCTTTTCCGCAAACGGCGAGCGGCTTCTGAAATCAGGTGAGTTACGCGGTATTCCGATCTTAGATGCCGCCGATTGCCGAAATTCAGTTGCCTTTGAATTTCGGGTGATCCATCTTGAGGCATGTATGCTTCTGCTACTTGGTTATACTATACATCATACTAATTCATTCCGCAAACCGTGCGAAACCGCTTTGACTCGGTGCAGTTTTTCGCGGCATTCCCGACTAATCGATGCCCGGGTTGATCCGAAATTCTCAAGTTGCCTTTGAATTTCGGTTGAATCCCTCTTGAGCATAGTATGCTTTCTGCTACTTGTTCTGACATCAGACCTCTCTTTCCGCCAAACGGCGAAACGCTTTGGACTCGGTTGAGTTTCGCGTATTCGGACTTCGATGCCCTCGGTTGCCGAAATTCAGTTGCCCTTTGAATTTCGGGTTGATCCCTCTTGAAGCATGTATGCTTCTGCTACTTGTTCCTACATCGGACTATTCTTCCGCAAAAACGGCGAAAAAGCTTGGACTCGGTGAGTTTCGCGGCATTCCGACTTCGATGCCCCGGTTGCCGAAATTCAGTTGCCTTTGAATTTCGGGTGATCCCTCTTGAGCATGTAAGCTTCTGCTACTTGTTCTACATCACACTTCCTTCTGCAAATGGCGTTACGCTTGTTGATCTCTGTGAGTTTCCCGGCATTCCGACTTCGATGCCACGGTTGCCGAAAGTCCGTTGCCTTTGAATTTTTAGGTGATCCCTCTAGAGCATGTATGCTTCTGCTACTTGTTCTTACCATCACCACTTCCTTCCGCAAAGGGGGCCGTAATTGCTTTGACTCGATGAGTTTCGCGGACATTCCGACTTGGACGCCCTGGTGCCGAAATTCTAGTTGCCTTTGAATTTGCGATAATGATCCACTCTTTAGCATGTATGCCTTGATGCTTACTTGTCTTACATCAGACTTTCTTCCGCAAAGGCCAAAACGATTTGAATCGGTGAGTTTCGCGGCTTTCCGACTTCGATGCCCCTGTTGCCGAAATTCAGTTGCCTTTGAATTTCGGGTGATCCCTCCTTGAGGACCATGTAAGGATTATGCTACTTGTTCTACATTCACACTCTACTTCGTCAAACAGCGAATGGCTTTGACTCGGTGAGTTTTGCGGCATTTCGGAAGTGGATTCCACGGTTGCCGAAATTCAGTTGCCTTTGAACTTTCGCGGTGAAGCCCTCTTGAGCATGTATGCTTCTGCATACATTCTTCTACATCAGACTTTTTCCCGCAAATGGCCAAAACGGTTTGGACTGCTGTGAGATTTTGAAGCATACCGACCTGGATGCCCCGGTTGCAAAAATTTCAGTTGCCTGTTGTGATTTCGGGTCATCCCTGTCTTGAGGCATGTGTATTGTCTTCGGCTACTTGTTCTACATCTACACTTCCTTCCACAAAGGGCATAATGTCTTTGACTCGGTGAGTTTCGCGGCATTCCGACTTCGATGCCCGGTTGCCGAAATTCAGTTGCCTTTGAATTTCGGGTGATCCCTCTTGAGCATGTATGCTTCTGCTACTTGTTCTACATCAGACCTTCTTCCGCAAACGGCGAAACGCTTTGACTCGGTGAGTTTCGCGGCATTCCGACTTCGATGCCCCGGTTGCCGAAATTCAGTTGCCTTTGAATTTCGGGTGATCCCTCTTGAGCATGTATGCTTCTGCTACTTGTTCTACATCAGACCTTCTTCCGCAAACGGCGAAACGCTTTGACTCGGTGAGTTTCGCGGCATTCCGACTTCGATGCCCCGGTTGCCGAAATTCAGTTGCCTTTGAATTTCGGGTGATCCCTCTTGAGCATGTATGCTTCTGCTACTTGTTCTACATCAGACCTTCTTCCGCAAACGGCGAAACGCTTTGACTCGGTGAGTTTCGCGGCATTCCGACTTCGATGCCCCGGTTGCCGAAATTCAGTTGCCTTTGAATTTCGGGTGATCCCTCTTGAGCATGTATGCTTCTGCTACTTGTTCTACATCAGACCTTCTTCCGCAAACGGCGAAACGCTTTGACTCGGTGAGTTTCGCGGCATTCCGACTTCGATGCCCCGGTTGCCGAAATTCAGTTGCCTTTGAATTTCGGGTGATCCCTCTTGAGCATGTATGCTTCTGCTACTTGTTCTACATCAGACCTTCTTCCGCAAACGGCGAAACGCTTTGACTCGGTGAGTTTCGCGGCATTCCGACTTCGATGCCCGGTTGCCGAAATTCAGTTGCCTTTGAATTTCGGGTGATCCCTCTTGAGCATGTATGCTTCTGCTACTTGTTCTACATCAGACCTTCTTCCGCAAACGGCGAAACGCTTTGACTCGGTGAGTTTCGCGGCATTCCGACTTCGATGCCCCGGTTGCCGAAATTCAGTTGCCTTTGAATTTCGGGTGATCCCTCTTGAGCATGTATGCTTCTGCTACTTGTTCTACATCAGACCTTCTTCCGCAAACGGCGAAACGCTTTGACTCGGTGAGTTTCGCGGCATTCCGACTTCGATGCCCCGGTTGCCGAAATTCAGTTGCCTTTGAATTTCGGGTGATCCCTCTTGAGCATGTATGCTTCTGCTACTTGTTCTACATCAGACCTTCTTCCGCAAACGGCGAAACGCTTTGACTCGGTGAGTTTCGCGGCATTCCGACTTCGATGCCCCGGTTGCCGAAATTCAGTTGCCTTTGAATTTCGGGTGATCCCTCTTGAGCATGTATGCTTCTGCTACTTGTTCTACATCAGACCTTCTTCCGCAAACGGCGAAACGCTTTGACTCGGTGAGTTTCGCGGCATTCCGACTTCGATGCCCCGGTTGCCGAAATTCAGTTGCCTTTGAATTTCGGGTGATCCCTCTTGAGCATGTATGCTTCTGCTACTTGTTCTACATCAGACCTTCTTCCGCAAACGGCGAAACGCTTTGACTCGGTGAGTTTCGCGGCATTCCGACTTCGATGCCCCGGTTGCCGAAATTCAGTTGCCTTTGAATTTCGGGTGATCCCTCTTGAGCATGTATGCTTCTGCTACTTGTTCTACATCAGACCTTCTTCCGCAAACGGCGAAACGCTTTGACTCGGTGAGTTTCGCGGCATTCCGACTTCGATGCCCGGTTGCCGAAATTCAGTTGCCTTTGAATTTCGGGTGATCCCTCTTGAGCATGTATGCTTCTGCTACTTGTTCTACATCAGACCTTCTTCCGCAAACGGCGAAACGCTTTGACTCGGTGAGTTTCGCGGCATTCCGACTTCGATGCCCCGGTTGCCGAAATTCAGTTGCCTTTGAATTTCGGGTGATCCCTCTTGAGCATGTATGCTTCTGCTACTTGTTCTACATCAGACCTTCTTCCGCAAACGGCGAAACGCTTTGACTCGGTGAGTTTCGCGGCATTCCGACTTCGATGCCCCGGTTGCCGAAATTCAGTTGCCTTTGAATTTCGGGTGATCCCTCTTGAGCATGTATGCTTCTGCTACTTGTTCTACATCAGACCTTCTTCCGCAAACGGCGAAACGCTTTGACTCGGTGAGTTTCGCGGCATTCCGACTTCGATGCCCCGGTTGCCGAAATTCAGTTGCCTTTGAATTTCGGGTGATCCCTCTTGAGCATGTATGCTTCTGCTACTTGTTCTACATCAGACCTTCTTCCGCAAACGGCGAAACGCTTTGACTCGGTGAGTTTCGCGGCATTCCGACTTCGATGCCCCGGTTGCCGAAATTCAGTTGCCTTTGAATTTCGGGTGATCCCTCTTGAGCATGTATGCTTCTGCTACTTGTTCTACATCAGACCTTCTTCCGCAAACGGCGAAACGCTTTGACTCGGTGAGTTTCGCGGCATTCCGACTTCGATGCCCCGGTTGCCGAAATTCAGTTGCCTTTGAATTTCGGGTGATCCCTCTTGAGCATGTATGCTTCTGCTACTTGTTCTACATCAGACCTTCTTCCGCAAACGGCGAAACGCTTTGACTCGGTGAGTTTCGCGGCATTCCGACTTCGATGCCCCGGTTGCCGAAATTCAGTTGCCTTTGAATTTCGGGTGATCCCTCTTGAGCATGTATGCTTCTGCTACTTGTTCTACATCAGACCTTCTTCCGCAAACGGCGAAACGCTTTGACTCGGTGAGTTTCGCGGCATTCCGACTTCGATGCCCCGGTTGCCGAAATTCAGTTGCCTTTGAATTTCGGGTGATCCCTCTTGAGCATGTATGCTTCTGCTACTTGTTCTACATCAGACCTTCTTCCGCAAACGGCGAAACGCTTTGACTCGGTGAGTTTCGCGGCATTCCGACTTCGATGCCCCGGTTGCCGAAATTCAGTTGCCTTTGAATTTCGGGTGATCCCTCTTGAGCATGTATGCTTCTGCTACTTGTTCTACATCAGACCTTCTTCCGCAAACGGCGAAACGCTTTGACTCGGTGAGTTTCGCGGCATTCCGACTTCGATGCCCCGGTTGCCGAAATTCAGTTGCCTTTGAATTTCGGGTGATCCCTCTTGAGCATGTATGCTTCTGCTACTTGTTCTACATCAGACCTTCTTCCGCAAACGGCGAAACGCTTTGACTCGGTGAGTTTCGCGGCATTCCGACTTCGATGCCCCGGTTGCCGAAATTCAGTTGCCTTTGAATTTCGGGTGATCCCTCTTGAGCATGTATGCTTCTGCTACTTGTTCTACATCAGACCTTCTTCCGCAAACGGCGAAACGCTTTGACTCGGTGAGTTTCGCGGCATTCCGACTTCGATGCCCCGGTTGCCGAAATTCAGTTGCCTTTGAATTTCGGGTGATCCCTCTTGAGCATGTATGCTTCTGCTACTTGTTCTACATCAGACCTTCTTCCGCAAACGGCGAAACGCTTTGACTCGGTGAGTTTCGCGGCATTCCGACTTCGATGCCCCGGTTGCCGAAATTCAGTTGCCTTTGAATTTCGGGTGATCCCTCTTGAGCATGTATGCTTCTGCTACTTGTTCTACATCAGACCTTCTTCCGCAAACGGCGAAACGCTTTGACTCGGTGAGTTTCGCGGCATTCCGACTTCGATGCCCCGGTTGCCGAAATTCAGTTGCCTTTGAATTTCGGGTGATCCCTCTTGAGCATGTATGCTTCTGCTACTTGTTCTACATCAGACCTTCTTCCGCAAACGGCGAAACGCTTTGACTCGGTGAGTTTCGCGGCATTCCGACTTCGATGCCCCGGTTGCCGAAATTCAGTTGCCTTTGAATTTCGGGTGATCCCTCTTGAGCATGTATGCTTCTGCTACTTGTTCTACATCAGACCTTCTTCCGCAAACGGCGAAACGCTTTGACTCGGTGAGTTTCGCGGCATTCCGACTTCGATGCCCCGGTTGCCGAAATTCAGTTGCCTTTGAATTTCGGGTGATCCCTCTTGAGCATGTATGCTTCTGCTACTTGTTCTACATCAGACCTTCTTCCGCAAACGGCGAAACGCTTTGACTCGGTGAGTTTCGCGGCATTCCGACTTCGATGCCCCGGTTGCCGAAATTCAGTTGCCTTTGAATTTCGGGTGATCCCTCTTGAGCATGTATGCTTCTGCTACTTGTTCTACATCAGACCTTCTTCCGCAAACGGCGAAACGCTTTGACTCGGTGAGTTTCGCGGCATTCCGACTTCGATGCCCCGGTTGCCGAAATTCAGTTGCCTTTGAATTTCGGGTGATCCCTCTTGAGCATGTATGCTTCTGCTACTTGTTCTACATCAGACCTTCTTCCGCAAACGGCGAAACGCTTTGACTCGGTGAGTTTCGCGGCATTCCGACTTCGATGCCCCGGTTGCCGAAATTCAGTTGCCTTTGAATTTCGGGTGATCCCTCTTGAGCATGTATGCTTCTGCTACTTGTTCTACATCAGACCTTCTTCCGCAAACGGCGAAACGCTTTGACTCGGTGAGTTTCGCGGCATTCCGACTTCGATGCCCCGGTTGCCGAAATTCAGTTGCCTTTGAATTTCGGGTGATCCCTCTTGAGCATGTATGCTTCTGCTACTTGTTCTACATCAGACCTTCTTCCGCAAACGGCGAAACGCTTTGACTCGGTGAGTTTCGCGGCATTCCGACTTCGATGCCCCGGTTGCCGAAATTCAGTTGCCTTTGAATTTCGGGTGATCCCTCTTGAGCATGTATGCTTCTGCTACTTGTTCTACATCAGACCTTCTTCCGCAAACGGCGAAACGCTTTGACTCGGTGAGTTTCGCGGCATTCCGACTTCGATGCCCCGGTTGCCGAAATTCAGTTGCCTTTGAATTTCGGGTGATCCCTCTTGAGCATGTATGCTTCTGCTACTTGTTCTACATCAGACCTTCTTCCGCAAACGGCGAAACGCTTTGACTCGGTGAGTTTCGCGGCATTCCGACTTCGATGCCCCGGTTGCCGAAATTCAGTTGCCTTTGAATTTCGGGTGATCCCTCTTGAGCATGTATGCTTCTGCTACTTGTTCTACATCAGACCTTCTTCCGCAAACGGCGAAACGCTTTGACTCGGTGAGTTTCGCGGCATTCCGACTTCGATGCCCCGGTTGCCGAAATTCAGTTGCCTTTGAATTTCGGGTGATCCCTCTTGAGCATGTATGCTTCTGCTACTTGTTCTACATCAGACCTTCTTCCGCAAACGGCGAAACGCTTTGACTCGGTGAGTTTCGCGGCATTCCGACTTCGATGCCCCGGTTGCCGAAATTCAGTTGCCTTTGAATTTCGGGTGATCCCTCTTGAGCATGTATGCTTCTGCTACTTGTTCTACATCAGACCTTCTTCCGCAAACGGCGAAACGCTTTGACTCGGTGAGTTTCGCGGCATTCCGACTTCGATGCCCGGTTGCCGAAATTCAGTTGCCTTTGAATTTCGGGTGATCCCTCTTGAGCATGTATGCTTCTGCTACTTGTTCTACATCAGACCTTCTTCCGCAAACGGCGAAACGCTTTGACTCGGTGAGTTTCGCGGCATTCCGACTTCGATGCCCCGGTTGCCGAAATTCAGTTGCCTTTGAATTTCGGGTGATCCCTCTTGAGCATGTATGCTTCTGCTACTTGTTCTACATCAGACCTTCTTCCGCAAACGGCGAAACGCTTTGACTCGGTGAGTTTCGCGGCATTCCGACTTCGATGCCCCGGTTGCCGAAATTCAGTTGCCTTTGAATTTCGGGTGATCCCTCTTGAGCATGTATGCTTCTGCTACTTGTTCTACATCAGACCTTCTTCCGCAAACGGCGAAACGCTTTGACTCGGTGAGTTTCGCGGCATTCCGACTTCGATGCCCCCGGTTAGCACGAAATATCATTTGCCTTTGAATTACACGAGTGATCCCTCTTGAGGATGTATGCTTCTGCTACTTGTTCTACATAACCACTTCTTCCGCATACGGTCAAAACCCTTTTGGCTCGGTGAGTTTTCTCACATGGCATCCCAACTTCGATGCCCCGTTTGCCCAAATTCACAGTTGCCTTTGAATTTCGGGATGATACCCTCTTGAGCATGTATGATCTTGTGCTTACTTGTTCTACATAAGACGTTCTTCCGCAAACGGCGAAACTGCTTTGCCTCGGTGAGGTTTCGCAGACATTCCGACTTTGATGCCCCGGTTGCCGAAATTCAGTTCCTTTGAATTTCCGGGTGATCCCTCTTGGAGCATGTATCATTCTGCTACTTGTTCTAGCATCACAACTCACATCCGCAAATTGGAGAAACGACTTTGTAACTTGTTTGAGTTTCGTGGCAAGTCCGCCTTCGATGGCCCCCGTTTTGCCAAAAGTTTCAGTTGCCTTTGAATTGTTCTCGTGTGATCCCTCTTGAGCATGTATGCTTCGGCTACTGTGTTTCTAAACATCAGACCTTCTTCCGACAAACGGCCAGACGATCTTTGAGACTCTACGGCGATTTTCAGCGGCATTCCGACTTTCGATGACTGGTTGCCGAAATTCAGTTGCCTTTGAATTCTGGGTGATCCATCTTGAGCATGTATGCTTCTTGCTACTTGTTCTACATTAGACATCTTCCTCCGCAGAACGGTCGAAAACCCTTTGACTCGGTGAGTTTCCAGCCGGCATTGCCGAGCATTACGATGCCCTACCGTTGCCCAAATTTCAGTTTGCCTTTGAATTTCGGGTGATCCCTCGTGAGCAATAGTAAGCTCTTCTGCTACTTAGTTCTACATAACACCTTCATACCGCAGATGGCGAAACGCTTTGACTTGGTGAGTATCGTGGCATTCCGTCCTTCGATGCCCCGGTTGCCAAAATTCAGTTGCCTTACAGAATTTCGGGTGGACCCTGTGAAGCATGTATGCTTCTTCTGCTACTTGTTTCTACAACAGACCTTCTTCCGCACACGGCCAAACGCTTTGACTCGGCGAGTTTCGCGGCATTCAGACTTCGATGCACCGGTTGCCGAAATTCAGTTGCCTTTGAAATTCGGGTGAAACCATCTTGATCATGTATGCTTGTGCTACTTGTTCTAACATTAGACATTCTTCCGCAAACGGCGAAAACGCTTTGCCTTGTGGAGGTTTCGCGAGCATTCCGACTTTCGATGCCCCCGTTGCCGAAATTCAAGTTGCCTTTGAATTTCGGGTGATCCCTCTTGAGCATGTATGCTTCTGCTTACTTGTTCTACATAACACCTTCATACCCGCAAATGGCGAAACGCTCTTGACTTGTTTCGAGTTTCAGGGCATTCCCCTTCGATGCCCCGGTTGCCGAAATTCAGTTGCCTTAGAATTTCGGGTGATTCCCTCTTGAGCATGTTATGCTTCATCTACTTGTTTCTACAACAGACCTTCTTCCGCAAACGGCAAAACGCTTTGACTCGGCGATTTTTCGCTGTGCATCCCGACGTCGATGCACTGGTTGCCCGAAATTCAGTTTGCCTATTTTGAAATTCGGCGGAGATCCATCTTGAGCATGTATGCTTCTGCTACTTGTTTCCTACATTACACATTCTTCCGCATACGGCGAAACGCTTTTGCCTCGGTGAGTTTCGAGCAGTATTCCTGACTTTCGGATGCCACCGGTTGACCGAAATTCAGTTGCGCTTTGAAATTTCGAGTTGATCCCTCTTGAGCATGGATGCGTCTGCTACCTTGTTCTATATAACCACTTCCATCCGCAAATAGCGAAACGCTTTGAGCTTGGTGAAGTTTCGCGGCATTCACGCCTTCGATGCCCCGTTTGCCCGAAATTCAGTTGGCCTTTGGAATTATCGCAGTGAATCCCTCTTGAGCATGTATGCTATCTGCTACTTGTTCTACATCAAAACTTCTTCCACAACACTCGAAAAGAAGCTTTGTACCCGGCGTATTTTCGCGGCATTCCGATTTCGATGCCCTTGTTGCCGAAATTCAAGTTCCCTGTTAAATTCGGGTGATCCATCTTGAGCATGTAATGCTTTCTGCAGACTTGTTCTACATCAGACCTTCTTCACAAACGGCGAAACTTTTTAGACTCGCGTGAGTTTCTCGGCATTCCGACTATTCCGATTCCTTGTTTGCCAAACATTCAGTTTACCCTGAATTTCGGGTGAGATCAAATCTCTATGAGCATGTATGAGCTTCAGCTACTTGTTCTACAGATCAGACCTTCTTTCTCCACAAATTCGAGCGAAACGCTTTCCTTCGGTGAGTTTTCGGCAGGCATCCCGACCTCGATGCCACGTTTTGCCCAAATTCATTTGCCTTTGAATTTTGGGTGATCCCTTCTGAGCAATCATGTATTGCTTCTGCTACTAGTTCTACATAACACCTTCTTCCGCAAACGGCGAAACGTTTTGACTCGATGAGTTTCCCGGCATTCCGACTTGGATGCCTCCGGTTTGCCGTAATTCAGTTGCCTTTGAATTTCGGTGTGATCCCTCGTGAGCATGTAATAGCTTCTGCTACTTGTTCCTACATCAAACCTTCTTCCGCACACGGCGACACGCTTTGACTCGGTGAGTTTCGCCTGGACATTCCGACTTTCGATGGCCCTGGTTTCCAAAATTAAGTTTGCCTTTGAATTATCGGGTGATACCCTCTTGAGCATGTATGCTTCCTGCTACTTGTTCTACATCAGACCTTCTTTCCGCAAACGGCGAAACGCTTTGACTTCGGTAGGTTTCGCAATGGCATTCCTGACTTCGATGCCCTGGTTTTCCAAGGAATTAAGTTGCCCTTGAATTTTGGGATGATCCCTCTAGAGTCAAAGTATGCTTCTGCTACTTGTTCGTACATCATAGTACTTCGTTTTCCGAAAAAAAAAAAACGCTTTGACTCGGTGAGTTTCGCGGCATTCCGACTTCGATGCCCCGGTTGCCGAAATTCAGTTGCCTTTGAATTTCGGGTGATCCCTCTTGAGCATGTATGCTTCTGCTACTTGTTCTAAAAAAAAAACAACAAACGGACGAAACGCTTTGACTTCGGTGATTTTCGCGGCATTCCCGACTTCGATGCCACTTGGTTTTCAAAAATTTCAGTTGCCTTTGAATTTTCGGTGATCCCTCATGAGCATGTATCGCTTCTGCTACTTGTTCTACAGAACGACCTTCATCCGCAAATGGCGAAACCGCTTTGACTTTTTGAGTTTCTGTGGCATTCCGCCTTCGATGCCCCGGTTGCCGAAATTCAGTTCCTTTGAATTTCGGGTGATCCCTCTTGAGCATGTATGCTTTCTGCAACTTGTTCAACATCAGACCTTCTTCCGAGCAAACGCCAATACGCCAATTGACTCGCGCATTTTCGCAGCAATTCCGACTTCGATGCCACTGTTGCCGAAATTCAGTTGCCTCTTGAAATTCGGGTGATCCATCTTGAGCATGTATGCTTCTACGAGATACTTGTTCTTATCATTACACATTCTTCCGCAAACGGCGAAACACGCTTTGGCCCGGTGAGTTTCGCAGTAAATCAGACTTCGAGTGCCACCGGTTGCCGAGAAAATTCAGTTGCCTTTGAATTTCGGTTGAGCCCTCTTGAGCATAGGGATGCTTCTGCGAACTTGTTTCTATATAACACCTTCATCCGCAAATAGCGAAACGCTTTGACTCATGTTGAGTTCCGACGCATTTTCCGCCTTCGATCCTCCGGTTGCCGAAATTCAGTTGCCTTTTTGAAATTTCGCGTGATCCCTCTTGAGCATGTATGCTTCTGCTACTTGTTCTACATCGAAACTTCTTCACAAACGGCGAAATCTTTGACGCCTGCGATGTATCGCGGCATTCCGATTTCGATGCCGCTTGTTGCCATGAAAATTCAGTTCCCTTTGAAATTCGGGTGAACCATCTTGAGCATGTATCGCCTTCTTGCAACTTGTTCAACATCAGACCTTCTATCCACAAACGGCGAAACATTGTGACTCGGTGAGTTTCTCCGGCATTCCGACTATCGATTCCTTGAGTTTCCAACATTCAGTTACCCTTGAATTTCGGGTGATCAATCTTGAGCATGTATGCTATCACTACTTGTTCAAGCATCAGACCTTCTCTCCGCCACAAACGACGAAACGCTTTGGCCTCGATGAGTTTCGGTCGGCATTCCGCCTTCGATGCCCCGGTTGCCCAAATATCATTTGCCTATATGAATTTCGAGTGATCCCGCTTGAGCAAGTATGCTTCTCTTCTGCTACTAATTCTAGCATAACACCTTCTTTCCTCCGCAAACGGCGAATGTTATTTACTCGATGAGTTTTTCCCCGGCATTCCGACTTTGATGCCCCGGTTGCCGTAAAATCAGTTGCCTTCTTGAATTTCGGGTGATCCCTCTTGAGCATGGTAGAGCTTCTGCTACTTGTTCTACTTCAACTACAATCTTCCGCAAACGGCGAAACGCTTTGACTCGGTGAGTATTCGCGGCATTCCGACTTCGATGCCCTGTTTGCCAAAATTAAGTTGCCCTTTGAATTTTGGGTGACCCCTCTTGAGCATGTATTCTTCTGCTACTTGTTCTACATCATACCTTCTTCCGCAAACGAGCGAAACTTTTGACGTCGTTGGAGTTTCGCGGCATTCCGCGACTTCGATGCCCTGTATGCAAAAATTCAGTTGCCTTTGAATTTCGGGTGATCCCTGTTGAGCATGTAACTTCTGTCTACTATTGTTTCTACATCAGACTTCTCTTCCGCAAACACGGCGAAACGCTTTGAGACTCGGTGAGTTTCGCGGCATTCCTACTGTCGATGCCCTGGTTTTCAAAAATTAAGTTGTCCCTTGAATTTCGGGTGAATCCCATGAGCATGTATGCCTTCTACTACTATGTTCTACCATAACAACTTGTTTCCGCATTCGGCCCGGGGCGGAAAAAAAAAACACGCTTTTGCCTCGATCAGTTTCGCGGCATTCCGACATTTTGATTGCCCGCTGTTGCCCAAATACATATGCCTTTGAATTTCGGGGTGAATCCCTCTTGAGCATTGTATGGTTTTGTGCTACTTCTGACTACTAACTTTAGACCTTCGTCCGCAAACGGGCGAAACGTCTTTGCTCTCGGTGAGTTTCAACAGCATTCTGTCTTCGATCTCCCGGTTGTCCGAACAATTCAGTTGCATTTGAATTTCGGGTGAATTCCCACTTGAGCATGGTATGCGTCTACTACTTGTTCTACATAACACCTTCATCCGCAAATGGCGAAACACTTTGAACTTGTTGAGTTACGCCGGCATTCCGCCTTCGATGCCACCGGTTGCCGAAATTCAGTTGCCTTTGAATTTCGGTGTGATCCCTCTTGAACATATATGCTTCTGCTACTTTGTTCTAACATGAGACTATCTTACGCAATCGGAATCCGAAACGCTTATCACATGCGGATGAGTTTTCGTCGGCATTCCGACTTCTTGCCCTGGTTTCTCCAAATTAAGTTGCCATTGAATTTTGTGGTGATCCCTCATGAGCATGTATGCTTCTAGCTACTTGTTCTACAACAGATTTCTTCCGCAAACGGCGAAACCGCTTTGACTCGGTGTATTTCGCGGCATTCCGACTTCGATGCCGCCGGTTGCCGAAATTCAGTTGCCTTTGAAATTCGGGTGATCCATCTTGAGCATGTAATGCTTCTGCTACTTGTTCTACATCGAGACCTTCGTTCCGCAAACGGCGAAACGCTTTGACTCGGTGAGTTTCGCGGCATTCAGCACTTCGAAGCCCGGGGGGGGGGAGGTGGGGGTAGCCGGTTGCCGAAATTCCAATTGCGGCCGTTGTAGATATTTCGGGCTGATCCATACTTGAGTCATTGGTATGACTTCTGCTACTAATGTTCTAACATAAGACCTTCTTCCGCAAACGGCGAAACTAGCTTTTGCCTCGGTGAGATTTCGCGGCATTCCGACCATTCCGATGCCCCTGTTGCCGAAATATTCATATTTGCCCTTGAATTTTCGGGTGATCCCTCTTGAGCATGTATGCTTCATGCTACTGGTTCTACATAACACCTTGTTCCGCAAACGGCGAAACGTTTATGACTCGATGAGTTTTCCCGGCATTCCGATCATCGATGCCCCCGGTGCCGAGAAATTCAGTTGCCTTTTGAATTTCGGGCTGATCCCTCTGGAGCCATGTATGCTTCTGCTACTTTTTCTACATCAGACTTCTCTTCCGCAAATGGCAAAACGATTTGCCTCGGTGAGTTTCGCGGCATTCCGTCCTACGAGGCCCCGCCGTTTGACGAAATTCATGTGCCCTTTGAAATTCGTGTGATCCCTCTTTGAGCATAGTATGCTTCTGCTACTTGTTCTAACATAACACCTTCAAACCGCAAAAGTGAAACGCTTTGACTTGTTGAGTTTCGCGGCATTCCGCCTTCCGATGCCCTGGTTGTACGAAATTCAGTTGCCTTTGAATTTCGGGTACTTCCCTCTTGATCATGTATGCTTCAGCTACTTGTTCTACATCCGACCTTCTTCCGCAAATGGCGAAAACAATTTGACTCGGGTAGTTTTCGCGGCATTCCGACTTCGAATGTCCAGGTTTCCGAAATTCAGTTGCCCTTGAATTTCGGGTGATCCCTCTTGAGCATGTAATGCTTCTGCTAACTTTTGTTCTACATCACACCTTCATCCGCAAATGGTGAAATAGCTTTGACTTGTTGAGTTTCGCGGCATTCCGCGCCAACGATGCCCCCCGTTTTCGTAATTCATATTGCCTTTGAATTTCGGGTGATCCCTCTTGAGCATGTATGCTTCTGCTACTTGTTGTACATCAGACCTTCTTCCGCAAACGGCGAAACGCTTTGACTGGGTGAGTTTCGCGGTATTCCGACTTCGATGCCCCGGTTGCCGAAATTCAGTTGCCTTTGAATTTCGGGTGATCCCACTTGAGCATGTATGCTTCTGCTACTTGTTCTACATCAGACCTTCTTCCGCAAACGGCGAAACGCTTTGACTCGGTGAGTTTCGCGGCATTCCGACTTCGATGCCCCGGTTGCCGAAATTCAGTTGCCTTTGAATTTCAGGTGACCCCTCTTGAGCATGTATGCTTCTGCTACTTGTTCTACATCAGACCTTCTTCCGCAAACGGCGAAACGCTTTGACTCGGTGAGTTTCGCGGCATTCCGACTTCGATGCCCCGGTTGCCGAAATTCAGTTGCCTTTGAATTTCGGGTGATCCCACTTGAGCATGTATGCTTCTGCTACTTGTTCTACATCAGACCTTCTTCCGCAAACGGCGAAACGCTTTGACTCGGTGAGTTTCGCGGCATTCCGACTTCGATGCCCCGGTTGCCGAAATTCTGTTGCCTTTGAATTTCGGGTGATCCCTCTTGAGCATGTATGCGTCTGCTACTTGTTGTACATCAGACCTTCTTCCGCAAACGGCGAAACGCTTTGACTCGGTGAGTTTCGCGGCATTCCGACTTCGATGCCCCGGTTGCCGAAATTCAGTTGCCTTTGAATTTCGGGTGATCCCTCTTGAGCATGTATGCTTCTGCTACTTGTTCTACATCAGACCTTCTTCCGCAAACGGCGAAACGCTTTGACTCGGTGAGTTTCGCGGCATTCCGACTTCGATGCCCCGGTTGCCGAAATTCAGTTGCCTTTGAATTTCGGGTGATCCCTCTTGAGCATGTATGCTTCTGCTACTTGTTCTACATCAGACCTTCTTCCGCAAACGGCGAAACGCTTTGACTCGGTGAGTTTCGCGGCATTCCGACTTCGATGCCCCGGTTGCCGAAATTCAGTTGCCTTTGAATTTCGGGTGATCCCTCTTGAGCATGTATGCTTCTGCTACTTGTTCTACATCAGACCTTCTTCCGCAAACGGCGAAACGCTTTGACTCGGTGAGTTTCGCGGCATTCCGACTTCGATGCCCCGGTTGCCGAAATTCAGTTGCCTTTGAATTTCGGGTGATCCCTCTTGAGCATGTATGCTTCTGCTACTTGTTCTACATCAGACCTTCTTCCGCAAACGGCGAAACGCTTTGACTCGGTGAGTTTCGCGGCATTCCGACTTCGATGCCCCGGTTGCCGAAATTCAGTTGCCTTTGAATTTCGGGTGATCCCTCTTGAGCATGTATGCTTCTGCTACTTGTTCTACATCAGACCTTCTTCCGCAAACGGCGAAACGCTTTGACTCGGTGAGTTTCGCGGCATTCCGACTTCGATGCCCCGGTTGCCGAAATTCAGTTGCCTTTGAATTTCGGGTGATCCCTCTTGAGCATGTATGCTTCTGCTACTTGTTCTACATCAGACCTTCTTCCGCAAACGGCGAAACGCTTTGACTCGGTGAGTTTCGCGGCATTCCGACTTCGATGCCCCGGTTGCCGAAATTCAGTTGCCTTTGAATTTCGGGTGATCCCTCTTGAGCATGTATGCTTCTGCTACTTGTTCTACATCAGACCTTCTTCCGCAAACGGCGAAACGCTTTGACTCGGTGAGTTTCGCGGCATTCCGACTTCGATGCCCCGGTTGCCGAAATTCAGTTGCCTTTGAATTTCGGGTGATCCCTCTTGAGCATGTATGCTTCTGCTACTTGTTCTACATCAGACCTTCTTCCGCAAACGGCGAAACGCTTTGACTCGGTGAGTTTCGCGGCATTCCGACTTCGATGCCCCGGTTGCCGAAATTCAGTTGCCTTTGAATTTCGGGTGATCCCTCTTGAGCATGTATGCTTCTGCTACTTGTTCTACATCAGACCTTCTTCCGCAAACGGCGAAACGCTTTGACTCGGTGAGTTTCGCGGCATTCCGACTTCGATGCCCCGGTTGCCGAAATTCAGTTGCCTTTGAATTTCGGGTGATCCCTCTTGAGCATGTATGCTTCTGCTACTTGTTCTACATCAGACCTTCTTCCGCAAACGGCGAAACGCTTTGACTCGGTGAGTTTCGCGGCATTCCGACTTCGATGCCCCGGTTGCCGAAATTCAGTTGCCTTTGAATTTCGGGTGATCCCTCTTGAGCATGTATGCTTCTGCTACTTGTTCTACATCAGACCTTCTTCCGCAAACGGCGAAACGCTTTGACTCGGTGAGTTTCGCGGCATTCCGACTTCGATGCCCCGGTTGCCGAAATTCAGTTGCCTTTGAATTTCGGGTGATCCCTCTTGAGCATGTATGCTTCTGCTACTTGTTCTACATCAGACCTTCTTCCGCAAACGGCGAAACGCTTTGACTCGGTGAGTTTCGCGGCATTCCGACTTCGATGCCCCGGTTGCCGAAATTCAGTTGCCTTTGAATTTCGGGTGATCCCTCTTGAGCATGTATGCTTCTGCTACTTGTTCTACATCAGACCTTCTTCCGCAAACGGCGAAACGCTTTGACTCGGTGAGTTTCGCGGCATTCCGACTTCGATGCCCCGGTTGCCGAAATTCAGTTGCCTTTGAATTTCGGGTGATCCCTCTTGAGCATGTATGCTTCTGCTACTTGTTCTACATCAGACCTTCTTCCGCAAACGGCGAAACGCTTTGACTCGGTGAGTTTCGCGGCATTCCGACTTCGATGCCCCGGTTGCCGAAATTCAGTTGCCTTTGAATTTCGGGTGATCCCTCTTGAGCATGTATGCTTCTGCTACTTGTTCTACATCAGACCTTCTTCCGCAAACGGCGAAACGCTTTGACTCGGTGAGTTTCGCGGCATTCCGACTTCGATGCCCCGGTTGCCGAAATTCAGTTGCCTTTGAATTTCGGGTGATCCCTCTTGAGCATGTATGCTTCTGCTACTTGTTCTACATCAGACCTTCTTCCGCAAACGGCGAAACGCTTTGACTCGGTGAGTTTCGCGGCATTCCGACTTCGATGCCCGGTTGCCGAAATTCAGTTGCCTTTGAATTTCGGGTGATCCCTCTTGAGCATGTATGCTTCTGCTACTTGTTCTACATCAGACCTTCTTCCGCAAACGGCGAAACGCTTTGACTCGGTGAGTTTCGCGGCATTCCGACTTCGATGCCCCGGTTGCCGAAATTCAGTTGCCTTTGAATTTCGGGTGATCCCTCTTGAGCATGTATGCTTCTGCTACTTGTTCTACATCAGACCTTCTTCCGCAAACGGCGAAACGCTTTGACTCGGTGAGTTTCGCGGCATTCCGACTTCGATGCCCCGGTTGCCGAAATTCAGTTGCCTTTGAATTTCGGGTGATCCCTCTTGAGCATGTATGCTTCTGCTACTTGTTCTACATCAGACCTTCTTCCGCAAACGGCGAAACGCTTTGACTCGGTGAGTTTCGCGGCATTCCGACTTCGATGCCCGGTTGCCGAAATTCAGTTGCCTTTGAATTTCGGGTGATCCCTCTTGAGCATGTATGCTTCTGCTACTTGTTCTACATCAGACCTTCTTCCGCAAACGGCGAAACGCTTTGACTCGGTGAGTTTCGCGGCATTCCGACTTCGATGCCCCGGTTGCCGAAATTCAGTTGCCTTTGAATTTCGGGTGATCCCTCTTGAGCATGTATGCTTCTGCTACTTGTTCTACATCAGACCTTCTTCCGCAAACGGCGAAACGCTTTGACTCGGTGAGTTTCGCGGCATTCCGACTTCGATGCCCCGGTTGCCGAAATTCAGTTGCCTTTGAATTTCGGGTGATCCCTCTTGAGCATGTATGCTTCTGCTACTTGTTCTACATCAGACCTTCTTCCGCAAACGGCGAAACGCTTTGACTCGGTGAGTTTCGCGGCATTCCGACTTCGATGCCCCGGTTGCCGAAATTCAGTTGCCTTTGAATTTCGGGTGATCCCTCTTGAGCATGTATGCTTCTGCTACTTGTTCTACATCAGACCTTCTTCCGCAAACGGCGAAACGCTTTGACTCGGTGAGTTTCGCGGCATTCCGACTTCGATGCCCCGGTTGCCGAAATTCAGTTGCCTTTGAATTTCGGGTGATCCCTCTTGAGCATGTATGCTTCTGCTACTTGTTCTACATCAGACCTTCTTCCGCAAACGGCGAAACGCTTTGACTCGGTGAGTTTCGCGGCATTCCGACTTCGATGCCCCGGTTGCCGAAATTCAGTTGCCTTTGAATTTCGGGTGATCCCTCTTGAGCATGTATGCTTCTGCTACTTGTTCTACATCAGACCTTCTTCCGCAAACGGCGAAACGCTTTGACTCGGTGAGTTTCGCGGCATTCCGACTTCGATGCCCCGGTTGCCGAAATTCAGTTGCCTTTGAATTTCGGGTGATCCCTCTTGAGCATGTATGCTTCTGCTACTTGTTCTACATCAGACCTTCTTCCGCAAACGGCGAAACGCTTTGACTCGGTGAGTTTCGCGGCATTCCGACTTCGATGCCCCGGTTGCCGAAATTCAGTTGCCTTTGAATTTCGGGTGATCCCTCTTGAGCATGTATGCTTCTGCTACTTGTTCTACATCAGACCTTCTTCCGCAAACGGCGAAACGCTTTGACTCGGTGAGTTTCGCGGCATTCCGACTTCGATGCCCCGGTTGCCGAAATTCAGTTGCCTTTGAATTTCGGGTGATCCCTCTTGAGCATGTATGCTTCTGCTACTTGTTCTACATCAGACCTTCTTCCGCAAACGGCGAAACGCTTTGACTCGGTGAGTTTCGCGGCATTCCGACTTCGATGCCCCGGTTGCCGAAATTCAGTTGCCTTTGAATTTCGGGTGATCCCTCTTGAGCATGTATGCTTCTGCTACTTGTTCTACATCAGACCTTCTTCCGCAAACGGCGAAACGCTTTGACTCGGTGAGTTTCGCGGCATTCCGACTTCGATGCCCCGGTTGCCGAAATTCAGTTGCCTTTGAATTTCGGGTGATCCCTCTTGAGCATGTATGCTTCTGCTACTTGTTCTACATCAGACCTTCTTCCGCAAACGGCGAAACGCTTTGACTCGGTGAGTTTCGCGGCATTCCGACTTCGATGCCCCGGTTGCCGAAATTCAGTTGCCTTTGAATTTCGGGTGATCCCTCTTGAGCATGTATGCTTCTGCTACTTGTTCTACATCAGACCTTCTTCCGCAAACGGCGAAACGCTTTGACTCGGTGAGTTTCGCGGCATTCCGACTTCGATGCCCCGGTTGCCGAAATTCAGTTGCCTTTGAATTTCGGGTGATCCCTCTTGAGCATGTATGCTTCTGCTACTTGTTCTACATCAGACCTTCTTCCGCAAACGGCGAAACGCTTTGACTCGGTGAGTTTCGCGGCATTCCGACTTCGATGCCCCGGTTGCCGAAATTCAGTTGCCTTTGAATTTCGGGTGATCCCTCTTGAGCATGTATGCTTCTGCTACTTGTTCTACATCAGACCTTCTTCCGCAAACGGCGAAACGCTTTGACTCGGTGAGTTTCGCGGCATTCCGACTTCGATGCCCCGGTTGCCGAAATTCAGTTGCCTTTGAATTTCGGGTGATCCCTCTTGAGCATGTATGCTTCTGCTACTTGTTCTACATCAGACCTTCTTCCGCAAACGGCGAAACGCTTTGACTCGGTGAGTTTCGCGGCATTCCGACTTCGATGCCCCGGTTGCCGAAATTCAGTTGCCTTTGAATTTCGGGTGATCCCTCTTGAGCATGTATGCTTCTGCTACTTGTTCTACATCAGACCTTCTTCCGCAAACGGCGAAACGCTTTGACTCGGTGAGTTTCGCGGCATTCCGACTTCGATGCCCCGGTTGCCGAAATTCAGTTGCCTTTGAATTTCGGGTGATCCCTCTTGAGCATGTATGCTTCTGCTACTTGTTCTACATCAGACCTTCTTCCGCAAACGGCGAAACGCTTTGACTCGGTGAGTTTCGCGGCATTCCGACTTCGATGCCCCGGTTGCCGAAATTCAGTTGCCTTTGAATTTCGGGTGATCCCTCTTGAGCATGTATGCTTCTGCTACTTGTTCTACATCAGACCTTCTTCCGCAAACGGCGAAACGCTTTGACTCGGTGAGTTTCGCGGCATTCCGACTTCGATGCCCGGTTGCCGAAATTCAGTTGCCTTTGAATTTCGGGTGATCCCTCTTGAGCATGTATGCTTCTGCTACTTGTTCTACATCAGACCTTCTTCCGCAAACGGCGAAACGCTTTGACTCGGTGAGTTTCGCGGCATTCCGACTTCGATGCCCCGGTTGCCGAAATTCAGTTGCCTTTGAATTTCGGGTGATCCCTCTTGAGCATGTATGCTTCTGCTACTTGTTCTACATCAGACCTTCTTCCGCAAACGGCGAAACGCTTTGACTCGGTGAGTTTCGCGGCATTCCGACTTCGATGCCCCGGTTGCCGAAATTCAGTTGCCTTTGAATTTCGGGTGATCCCTCTTGAGCATGTATGCTTCTGCTACTTGTTCTACATCAGACCTTCTTCCGCAAACGGCGAAACGCTTTGACTCGGTGAGTTTCGCGGCATTCCGACTTCGATGCCCCGGTTGCCGAAATTCAGTTGCCTTTGAATTTCGGGTGATCCCTCTTGAGCATGTATGCTTCTGCTACTTGTTCTACATCAGACCTTCTTCCGCAAACGGCGAAACGCTTTGACTCGGTGAGTTTCGCGGCATTCCGACTTCGATGCCCGGTTGCCGAAATTCAGTTGCCTTTGAATTTCGGGTGATCCCTCTTGAGCATGTATGCTTCTGCTACTTGTTCTACATCAGACCTTCTTCCGCAAACGGCGAAACGCTTTGACTCGGTGAGTTTCGCGGCATTCCGACTTCGATGCCCCGGTTGCCGAAATTCAGTTGCCTTTGAATTTCGGGTGATCCCTCTTGAGCATGTATGCTTCTGCTACTTGTTCTACATCAGACCTTCTTCCGCAAACGGCGAAACGCTTTGACTCGGTGAGTTTCGCGGCATTCCGACTTCGATGCCCCGGTTGCCGAAATTCAGTTGCCTTTGAATTTCGGGTGATCCCTCTTGAGCATGTATGCTTCTGCTACTTGTTCTACATCAGACCTTCTTCCGCAAACGGCGAAACGCTTTGACTCGGTGAGTTTCGCGGCATTCCGACTTCGATGCCCCGGTTGCCGAAATTCAGTTGCCTTTGAATTTCGGGTGATCCCTCTTGAGCATGTATGCTTCTGCTACTTGTTCTACATCAGACCTTCTTCCGCAAACGGCGAAACGCTTTGACTCGGTGAGTTTCGCGGCATTCCGACTTCGATGCCCGGTTGCCGAAATTCAGTTGCCTTTGAATTTCGGGTGATCCCTCTTGAGCATGTATGCTTCTGCTACTTGTTCTACATCAGACCTTCTTCCGCAAACGGCGAAACGCTTTGACTCGGTGAGTTTCGCGGCATTCCGACTTCGATGCCCCGGTTGCCGAAATTCAGTTGCCTTTGAATTTCGGGTGATCCCTCTTGAGCATGTATGCTTCTGCTACTTGTTCTACATCAGACCTTCTTCCGCAAACGGCGAAACGCTTTGACTCGGTGAGTTTCGCGGCATTCCGACTTCGATGCCCCGGTTGCCGAAATTCAGTTGCCTTTGAATTTCGGGTGATCCCTCTTGAGCATGTATGCTTCTGCTACTTGTTCTACATCAGACCTTCTTCCGCAAACGGCGAAACGCTTTGACTCGGTGAGTTTCGCGGCATTCCGACTTCGATGCCCCGGTTGCCGAAATTCAGTTGCCTTTGAATTTCGGGTGATCCCTCTTGAGCATGTATGCTTCTGCTACTTGTTCTACATCAGACCTTCTTCCGCAAACGGCGAAACGCTTTGACTCGGTGAGTTTCGCGGCATTCCGACTTCGATGCCCGGTTGCCGAAATTCAGTTGCCTTTGAATTTCGGGTGATCCCTCTTGAGCATGTATGCTTCTGCTACTTGTTCTACATCAGACCTTCTTCCGCAAACGGCGAAACGCTTTGACTCGGTGAGTTTCGCGGCATTCCGACTTCGATGCCCCGGTTGCCGAAATTCAGTTGCCTTTGAATTTCGGGTGATCCCTCTTGAGCATGTATGCTTCTGCTACTTGTTCTACATCAGACTTCTTCCGCAAACGGCGAAACGCTTTGACTCGGTGAGTTTCGCGGCATTCCGACTTCGATGCCCCGGTTGCCGAAATTCAGTTGCCTTTGAATTTCGGGTGATCCCTCTTGAGCATGTATGCTTCTGCTACTTGTTCTACATCAGACCTTCTTCCGCAAACGGCGAAACGCTTTGACTCGGTGAGTTTCGCGGCATTCCGACTTCGATGCCCCGGTTGCCGAAATTCAGTTGCCTTTGAATTTCGGGTGATCCCTCTTGAGCATGTATGCTTCTGCTACTTGTTCTACATCAGACCTTCTTCCGCAAACGGCGAAACGCTTTGACTCGGTGAGTTTCGCGGCATTCCGACTTCGATGCCCCGGTTGCCGAAATTCAGTTGCCTTTGAATTTCGGGTGATCCCTCTTGAGCATGTATGCTTCTGCTACTTGTTCTACATCAGACCTTCTTCCGCAAACGGCGAAACGCTTTGACTCGGTGAGTTTCGCGGCATTCCGACTTCGATGCCCCGGTTGCCGAAATTCAGTTGCCTTTGAATTTCGGGTGATCCCTCTTGAGCATGTATGCTTCTGCTACTTGTTCTACATCAGACCTTCTTCCGCAAACGGCGAAACGCTTTGACTCGGTGAGTTTCGCGGCATTCCGACTTCGATGCCCCGGTTGCCGAAATTCAGTTGCCTTTGAATTTCGGGTGATCCCTCTTGAGCATGTATGCTTCTGCTACTTGTTCTACATCAGACCTTCTTCCGCAAACGGCGAAACGCTTTGACTCGGTGAGTTTCGCGGCATTCCGACTTCGATGCCCCGGTTGCCGAAATTCAGTTGCCTTTGAATTTCGGGTGATCCCTCTTGAGCATGTATGCTTCTGCTACTTGTTCTACATCAGACCTTCTTCCGCAAACGGCGAAACGCTTTGACTCGGTGAGTTTCGCGGCATTCCGACTTCGATGCCCCGGTTGCCGAAATTCAGTTGCCTTTGAATTTCGGGTGATCCCTCTTGAGCATGTATGCTTCTGCTACTTGTTCTACATCAGACTTCTTCCGCAAACGGCGAAACGCTTTGACTCGGTGAGTTTCGCGGCATTCCGACTTCGATGCCCCGGTTGCCGAAATTCAGTTGCCTTTGAATTTCGGGTGATCCCTCTTGAGCATGTATGCTTCTGCTACTTGTTCTACATCAGACCTTCTTCCGCAAACGGCGAAACGCTTTGACTCGGTGAGTTTCGCGGCATTCCGACTTCGATGCCCCGGTTGCCGAAATTCAGTTGCCTTTGAATTTCGGGTGATCCCTCTTGAGCATGTATGCTTCTGCTACTTGTTCTACATCAGACCTTCTTCCGCAAACGGCGAAACGCTTTGACTCGGTGAGTTTCGCGGCATTCCGACTTCGATGCCCGGTTGCCGAAATTCAGTTGCCTTTGAATTTCGGGTGATCCCTCTTGAGCATGTATGCTTCTGCTACTTGTTCTACATCAGACCTTCTTCCGCAAACGGCGAAACGCTTTGACTCGGTGAGTTTCGCGGCATTCCGACTTCGATGCCCCGGTTGCCGAAATTCAGTTGCCTTTGAATTTCGGGTGATCCCTCTTGAGCATGTATGCTTCTGCTACTTGTTCTACATCAGACCTTCTTCCGCAAACGGCGAAACGCTTTGACTCGGTGAGTTTCGCGGCATTCCGACTTCGATGCCCCGGTTGCCGAAATTCAGTTGCCTTTGAATTTCGGGTGATCCCTCTTGAGCATGTATGCTTCTGCTACTTGTTCTACATCAGACCTTCTTCCGCAAACGGCGAAACGCTTTGACTCGGTGAGTTTCGCGGCATTCCGACTTCGATGCCCCGGTTGCCGAAATTCAGTTGCCTTTGAATTTCGGGTGATCCCTCTTGAGCATGTATGCTTCTGCTACTTGTTCTACATCAGACCTTCTTCCGCAAACGGCGAAACGCTTTGACTCGGTGAGTTTCGCGGCATTCCGACTTCGATGCCCCGGTTGCCGAAATTCAGTTGCCTTTGAATTTCGGGTGATCCCTCTTGAGCATGTATGCTTCTGCTACTTGTTCTACATCAGACCTTCTTCCGCAAACGGCGAAACGCTTTGACTCGGTGAGTTTCGCGGCATTCCGACTTCGATGCCCCGGTTGCCGAAATTCAGTTGCCTTTGAATTTCGGGTGATCCCTCTTGAGCATGTATGCTTCTGCTACTTGTTCTACATCAGACCTTCTTCCGCAAACGGCGAAACGCTTTGACTCGGTGAGTTTCGCGGCATTCCGACTTCGATGCCCCGGTTGCCGAAATTCAGTTGCCTTTGAATTTCGGGTGATCCCTCTTGAGCATGTATGCTTCTGCTACTTGTTCTACATCAGACCTTCTTCCGCAAACGGCGAAACGCTTTGACTCGGTGAGTTTCGCGGCATTCCGACTTCGATGCCCCGGTTGCCGAAATTCAGTTGCCTTTGAATTTCGGGTGATCCCTCTTGAGCATGTATGCTTCTGCTACTTGTTCTACATCAGACCTTCTTCCGCAAACGGCGAAACGCTTTGACTCGGTGAGTTTCGCGGCATTCCGACTTCGATGCCCCGGTTGCCGAAATTCAGTTGCCTTTGAATTTCGGGTGATCCCTCTTGAGCATGTATGCTTCTGCTACTTGTTCTACATCAGACCTTCTTCCGCAAACGGCGAAACGCTTTGACTCGGTGAGTTTCGCGGCATTCCGACTTCGATGCCCCGGTTGCCGAAATTCAGTTGCCTTTGAATTTCGGGTGATCCCTCTTGAGCATGTATGCTTCTGCTACTTGTTCTACATCAGACCTTCTTCCGCAAACGGCGAAACGCTTTGACTCGGTGAGTTTCGCGGCATTCCGACTTCGATGCCCCGGTTGCCGAAATTCAGTTGCCTTTGAATTTCGGGTGATCCCTCTTGAGCATGTATGCTTCTGCTACTTGTTCTACATCAGACCTTCTTCCGCAAACGGCGAAACGCTTTGACTCGGTGAGTTTCGCGGCATTCCGACTTCGATGCCCCGGTTGCCGAAATTCAGTTGCCTTTGAATTTCGGGTGATCCCTCTTGAGCATGTATGCTTCTGCTACTTGTTCTACATCAGACCTTCTTCCGCAAACGGCGAAACGCTTTGACTCGGTGAGTTTCGCGGCATTCCGACTTCGATGCCCCGGTTGCCGAAATTCAGTTGCCTTTGAATTTCGGGTGATCCCTCTTGAGCATGTATGCTTCTGCTACTTGTTCTACATCAGACCTTCTTCCGCAAACGGCGAAACGCTTTGACTCGGTGAGTTTCGCGGCATTCCGACTTCGATGCCCCGGTTGCCGAAATTCAGTTGCCTTTGAATTTCGGGTGATCCCTCTTGAGCATGTATGCTTCTGCTACTTGTTCTACATCAGACTTCTTCCGCAAACGGCGAAACGCTTTGACTCGGTGAGTTTCGCGGCATTCCGACTTCGATGCCCCGGTTGCCGAAATTCAGTTGCCTTTGAATTTCGGGTGATCCCTCTTGAGCATGTATGCTTCTGCTACTTGTTCTACATCAGACTTCTTCCGCAAACGGCGAAACGCTTTGACTCGGTGAGTTTCGCGGCATTCCGACTTCGATGCCCCGGTTGCCGAAATTCAGTTGCCTTTGAATTTCGGGTGATCCCTCTTGAGCATGTATGCTTCTGCTACTTGTTCTACATCAGACCTTCTTCCGCAAACGGCGAAACGCTTTGACTCGGTGAGTTTCGCGGCATTCCGACTTCGATGCCCCGGTTGCCGAAATTCAGTTGCCTTTGAATTTCGGGTGATCCCTCTTGAGCATGTATGCTTCTGCTACTTGTTCTACATCAGACCTTCTTCCGCAAACGGCGAAACGCTTTGACTCGGTGAGTTTCGCGGCATTCCGACTTCGATGCCCCGGTTGCCGAAATTCAGTTGCCTTTGAATTTCGGGTGATCCCTCTTGAGCATGTATGCTTCTGCTACTTGTTCTACATCAGACTTCTTCCGCAAACGGCGAAACGCTTTGACTCGGTGAGTTTCGCGGCATTCCGACTTCGATGCCCCGGTTGCCGAAATTCAGTTGCCTTTGAATTTCGGGTGATCCCTCTTGAGCATGTATGCTTCTGCTACTTGTTCTACATCAGACCTTCTTCCGCAAACGGCGAAACGCTTTGACTCGGTGAGTTTCGCGGCATTCCGACTTCGATGCCCCGGTTGCCGAAATTCAGTTGCCTTTGAATTTCGGGTGATCCCTCTTGAGCATGTATGCTTCTGCTACTTGTTCTACATCAGACCTTCTTCCGCAAACGGCGAAACGCTTTGACTCGGTGAGTTTCGCGGCATTCCGACTTCGATGCCCCGGTTGCCGAAATTCAGTTGCCTTTGAATTTCGGGTGATCCCTCTTGAGCATGTATGCTTCTGCTACTTGTTCTACATCAGACCTTCTTCCGCAAACGGCGAAACGCTTTGACTCGGTGAGTTTCGCGGCATTCCGACTTCGATGCCCCGGTTGCCGAAATTCAGTTGCCTTTGAATTTCGGGTGATCCCTCTTGAGCATGTATGCTTCTGCTACTTGTTCTACATCAGACCTTCTTCCGCAAACGGCGAAACGCTTTGACTCGGTGAGTTTCGCGGCATTCCGACTTCGATGCCCCGGTTGCCGAAATTCAGTTGCCTTTGAATTTCGGGTGATCCCTCTTGAGCATGTATGCTTCTGCTACTTGTTCTACATCAGACCTTCTTCCGCAAACGGCGAAACGCTTTGACTCGGTGAGTTTCGCGGCATTCCGACTTCGATGCCCCGGTTGCCGAAATTCAGTTGCCTTTGAATTTCGGGTGATCCCTCTTGAGCATGTATGCTTCTGCTACTTGTTCTACATCAGACCTTCTTCCGCAAACGGCGAAACGCTTTGACTCGGTGAGTTTCGCGGCATTCCGACTTCGATGCCCCGGTTGCCGAAATTCAGTTGCCTTTGAATTTCGGGTGATCCCTCTTGAGCATGTATGCTTCTGCTACTTGTTCTACATCAGACCTTCTTCCGCAAACGGCGAAACGCTTTGACTCGGTGAGTTTCGCGGCATTCCGACTTCGATGCCCCGGTTGCCGAAATTCAGTTGCCTTTGAATTTCGGGTGATCCCTCTTGAGCATGTATGCTTCTGCTACTTGTTCTACATCAGACCTTCTTCCGCAAACGGCGAAACGCTTTGACTCGGTGAGTTTCGCGGCATTCCGACTTCGATGCCCCGGTTGCCGAAATTCAGTTGCCTTTGAATTTCGGGTGATCCCTCTTGAGCATGTATGCTTCTGCTACTTGTTCTACATCAGACCTTCTTCCGCAAACGGCGAAACGCTTTGACTCGGTGAGTTTCGCGGCATTCCGACTTCGATGCCCCGGTTGCCGAAATTCAGTTGCCTTTGAATTTCGGGTGATCCCTCTTGAGCATGTATGCTTCTGCTACTTGTTCTACATCAGACCTTCTTCCGCAAACGGCGAAACGCTTTGACTCGGTGAGTTTCGCGGCATTCCGACTTCGATGCCCCGGTTGCCGAAATTCAGTTGCCTTTGAATTTCGGGTGATCCCTCTTGAGCATGTATGCTTCTGCTACTTGTTCTACATCAGACCTTCTTCCGCAAACGGCGAAACGCTTTGACTCGGTGAGTTTCGCGGCATTCCGACTTCGATGCCCCGGTTGCCGAAATTCAGTTGCCTTTGAATTTCGGGTGATCCCTCTTGAGCATGTATGCTTCTGCTACTTGTTCTACATCAGACCTTCTTCCGCAAACGGCGAAACGCTTTGACTCGGTGAGTTTCGCGGCATTCCGACTTCGATGCCCCGGTTGCCGAAATTCAGTTGCCTTTGAATTTCGGGTGATCCCTCTTGAGCATGTATGCTTCTGCTACTTGTTCTACATCAGACCTTCTTCCGCAAACGGCGAAACGCTTTGACTCGGTGAGTTTCGCGGCATTCCGACTTCGATGCCCCGGTTGCCGAAATTCAGTTGCCTTTGAATTTCGGGTGATCCCTCTTGAGCATGTATGCTTCTGCTACTTGTTCTACATCAGACCTTCTTCCGCAAACGGCGAAACGCTTTGACTCGGTGAGTTTCGCGGCATTCCGACTTCGATGCCCCGGTTGCCGAAATTCAGTTGCCTTTGAATTTCGGGTGATCCCTCTTGAGCATGTATGCTTCTGCTACTTGTTCTACATCAGACCTTCTTCCGCAAACGGCGAAACGCTTTGACTCGGTGAGTTTCGCGGCATTCCGACTTCGATGCCCCGGTTGCCGAAATTCAGTTGCCTTTGAATTTCGGGTGATCCCTCTTGAGCATGTATGCTTCTGCTACTTGTTCTACATCAGACCTTCTTCCGCAAACGGCGAAACGCTTTGACTCGGTGAGTTTCGCGGCATTCCGACTTCGATGCCCCGGTTGCCGAAATTCAGTTGCCTTTGAATTTCGGGTGATCCCTCTTGAGCATGTATGCTTCTGCTACTTGTTCTACATCAGACCTTCTTCCGCAAACGGCGAAACGCTTTGACTCGGTGAGTTTCGCGGCATTCCGACTTCGATGCCCCGGTTGCCGAAATTCAGTTGCCTTTGAATTTCGGGTGATCCCTCTTGAGCATGTATGCTTCTGCTACTTGTTCTACATCAGACCTTCTTCCGCAAACGGCGAAACGCTTTGACTCGGTGAGTTTCGCGGCATTCCGACTTCGATGCCCCGGTTGCCGAAATTCAGTTGCCTTTGAATTTCGGGTGATCCCTCTTGAGCATGTATGCTTCTGCTACTTGTTCTACATCAGACCTTCTTCCGCAAACGGCGAAACGCTTTGACTCGGTGAGTTTCGCGGCATTCCGACTTCGATGCCCCGGTTGCCGAAATTCAGTTGCCTTTGAATTTCGGGTGATCCCTCTTGAGCATGTATGCTTCTGCTACTTGTTCTACATCAGACCTTCTTCCGCAAACGGCGAAACGCTTTGACTCGGTGAGTTTCGCGGCATTCCGACTTCGATGCCCCGGTTGCCGAAATTCAGTTGCCTTTGAATTTCGGGTGATCCCTCTTGAGCATGTATGCTTCTGCTACTTGTTCTACATCAGACCTTCTTCCGCAAACGGCGAAACGCTTTGACTCGGTGAGTTTCGCGGCATTCCGACTTCGATGCCCGGTTGCCGAAATTCAGTTGCCTTTGAATTTCGGGTGATCCCTCTTGAGCATGTATGCTTCTGCTACTTGTTCTACATCAGACCTTCTTCCGCAAACGGCGAAACGCTTTGACTCGGTGAGTTTCGCGGCATTCCGACTTCGATGCCCCGGTTGCCGAAATTCAGTTGCCTTTGAATTTCGGGTGATCCCTCTTGAGCATGTATGCTTCTGCTACTTGTTCTACATCAGACCTTCTTCCGCAAACGGCGAAACGCTTTGACTCGGTGAGTTTCGCGGCATTCCGACTTCGATGCCCGGTTGCCGAAATTCAGTTGCCTTTGAATTTCGGGTGATCCCTCTTGAGCATGTATGCTTCTGCTACTTGTTCTACATCAGACTTCTTCCGCAAACGGCGAAACGCTTTGACTCGGTGAGTTTCGCGGCATTCCGACTTCGATGCCCCGGTTGCCGAAATTCAGTTGCCTTTGAATTTCGGGTGATCCCTCTTGAGCATGTATGCTTCTGCTACTTGTTCTACATCAGACCTTCTTCCGCAAACGGCGAAACGCTTTGACTCGGTGAGTTTCGCGGCATTCCGACTTCGATGCCCGGTTGCCGAAATTCAGTTGCCTTTGAATTTCGGGTGATCCCTCTTGAGCATGTATGCTTCTGCTACTTGTTCTACATCAGACCTTCTTCCGCAAACGGCGAAACGCTTTGACTCGGTGAGTTTCGCGGCATTCCGACTTCGATGCCCCGGTTGCCGAAATTCAGTTGCCTTTGAATTTCGGGTGATCCCTCTTGAGCATGTATGCTTCTGCTACTTGTTCTACATCAGACCTTCTTCCGCAAACGGCGAAACGCTTTGACTCGGTGAGTTTCGCGGCATTCCGACTTCGATGCCCCGGTTGCCGAAATTCAGTTGCCTTTGAATTTCGGGTGATCCCTCTTGAGCATGTATGCTTCTGCTACTTGTTCTACATCAGACCTTCTTCCGCAAACGGCGAAACGCTTTGACTCGGTGAGTTTCGCGGCATTCCGACTTCGATGCCCGGTTGCCGAAATTCAGTTGCCTTTGAATTTCGGGTGATCCCTCTTGAGCATGTATGCTTCTGCTACTTGTTCTACATCAGACCTTCTTCCGCAAACGGCGAAACGCTTTGACTCGGTGAGTTTCGCGGCATTCCGACTTCGATGCCCCGGTTGCCGAAATTCAGTTGCCTTTGAATTTCGGGTGATCCCTCTTGAGCATGTATGCTTCTGCTACTTGTTCTACATCAGACCTTCTTCCGCAAACGGCGAAACGCTTTGACTCGGTGAGTTTCGCGGCATTCCGACTTCGATGCCCCGGTTGCCGAAATTCAGTTGCCTTTGAATTTCGGGTGATCCCTCTTGAGCATGTATGCTTCTGCTACTTGTTCTACATCAGACCTTCTTCCGCAAACGGCGAAACGCTTTGACTCGGTGAGTTTCGCGGCATTCCGACTTCGATGCCCCGGTTGCCGAAATTCAGTTGCCTTTGAATTTCGGGTGATCCCTCTTGAGCATGTATGCTTCTGCTACTTGTTCTACATCAGACCTTCTTCCGCAAACGGCGAAACGCTTTGACTCGGTGAGTTTCGCGGCATTCCGACTTCGATGCCCGGTTGCCGAAATTCAGTTGCCTTTGAATTTCGGGTGATCCCTCTTGAGCATGTATGCTTCTGCTACTTGTTCTACATCAGACCTTCTTCCGCAAACGGCGAAACGCTTTGACTCGGTGAGTTTCGCGGCATTCCGACTTCGATGCCCCGGTTGCCGAAATTCAGTTGCCTTTGAATTTCGGGTGATCCCTCTTGAGCATGTATGCTTCTGCTACTTGTTCTACATCAGACCTTCTTCCGCAAACGGCGAAACGCTTTGACTCGGTGAGTTTCGCGGCATTCCGACTTCGATGCCCGGTTGCCGAAATTCAGTTGCCTTTGAATTTCGGGTGATCCCTCTTGAGCATGTATGCTTCTGCTACTTGTTCTACATCAGACCTTCTTCCGCAAACGGCGAAACGCTTTGACTCGGTGAGTTTCGCGGCATTCCGACTTCGATGCCCCGGTTGCCGAAATTCAGTTGCCTTTGAATTTCGGGTGATCCCTCTTGAGCATGTATGCTTCTGCTACTTGTTCTACATCAGACCTTCTTCCGCAAACGGCGAAACGCTTTGACTCGGTGAGTTTCGCGGCATTCCGACTTCGATGCCCCGGTTGCCGAAATTCAGTTGCCTTTGAATTTCGGGTGATCCCTCTTGAGCATGTATGCTTCTGCTACTTGTTCTACATCAGACCTTCTTCCGCAAACGGCGAAACGCTTTGACTCGGTGAGTTTCGCGGCATTCCGACTTCGATGCCCCGGTTGCCGAAATTCAGTTGCCTTTGAATTTCGGGTGATCCCTCTTGAGCATGTATGCTTCTGCTACTTGTTCTACATCAGACCTTCTTCCGCAAACGGCGAAACGCTTTGACTCGGTGAGTTTCGCGGCATTCCGACTTCGATGCCCCGGTTGCCGAAATTCAGTTGCCTTTGAATTTCGGGTGATCCCTCTTGAGCATGTATGCTTCTGCTACTTGTTCTACATCAGACCTTCTTCCGCAAACGGCGAAACGCTTTGACTCGGTGAGTTTCGCGGCATTCCGACTTCGATGCCCCGGTTGCCGAAATTCAGTTGCCTTTGAATTTCGGGTGATCCCTCTTGAGCATGTATGCTTCTGCTACTTGTTCTACATCAGACCTTCTTCCGCAAACGGCGAAACGCTTTGACTCGGTGAGTTTCGCGGCATTCCGACTTCGATGCCCCGGTTGCCGAAATTCAGTTGCCTTTGAATTTCGGGTGATCCCTCTTGAGCATGTATGCTTCTGCTACTTGTTCTACATCAGACCTTCTTCCGCAAACGGCGAAACGCTTTGACTCGGTGAGTTTCGCGGCATTCCGACTTCGATGCCCCGGTTGCCGAAATTCAGTTGCCTTTGAATTTCGGGTGATCCCTCTTGAGCATGTATGCTTCTGCTACTTGTTCTACATCAGACCTTCTTCCGCAAACGGCGAAACGCTTTGACTCGGTGAGTTTCGCGGCATTCCGACTTCGATGCCCGGTTGCCGAAATTCAGTTGCCTTTGAATTTCGGGTGATCCCTCTTGAGCATGTATGCTTCTGCTACTTGTTCTACATCAGACCTTCTTCCGCAAACGGCGAAACGCTTTGACTCGGTGAGTTTCGCGGCATTCCGACTTCGATGCCCCGGTTGCCGAAATTCAGTTGCCTTTGAATTTCGGGTGATCCCTCTTGAGCATGTATGCTTCTGCTACTTGTTCTACATCACCTTCTTCCGCAAACGGCGAAACGCTTTGACTCGGTGAGTTTCGCGGCATTCCGACTTCGATGCCCCGGTTGCCGAAATTCAGTTGCCTTTGAATTTCGGGTGATCCCTCTTGAGCATGTATGCTTCTGCTACTTGTTCTACATCAGACCTTCTTCCGCAAACGGCGAAACGCTTTGACTCGGTGAGTTTCGCGGCATTCCGACTTCGATGCCCCGGTTGCCGAAATTCAGTTGCCTTTGAATTTCGGGTGATCCCTCTTGAGCATGTATGCTTCTGCTACTTGTTCTACATCAGACCTTCTTCCGCAAACGGCGAAACGCTTTGACTCGGTGAGTTTCGCGGCATTCCGACTTCGATGCCCCGGTTGCCGAAATTCAGTTGCCTTTGAATTTCGGGTGATCCCTCTTGAGCATGTATGCTTCTGCTACTTGTTCTACATCAGACTTCTTCCGCAAACGGCGAAACGCTTTGACTCGGTGAGTTTCGCGGCATTCCGACTTCGATGCCCCGGTTGCCGAAATTCAGTTGCCTTTGAATTTCGGGTGATCCCTCTTGAGCATGTATGCTTCTGCTACTTGTTCTACATCAGACCTTCTTCCGCAAACGGCGAAACGCTTTGACTCGGTGAGTTTCGCGGCATTCCGACTTCGATGCCCCGGTTGCCGAAATTCAGTTGCCTTTGAATTTCGGGTGATCCCTCTTGAGCATGTATGCTTCTGCTACTTGTTCTACATCAGACCTTCTTCCGCAAACGGCGAAACGCTTTGACTCGGTGAGTTTCGCGGCATTCCGACTTCGATGCCCCGGTTGCCGAAATTCAGTTGCCTTTGAATTTCGGGTGATCCCTCTTGAGCATGTATGCTTCTGCTACTTGTTCTACATCAGACCTTCTTCCGCAAACGGCGAAACGCTTTGACTCGGTGAGTTTCGCGGCATTCCGACTTCGATGCCCCGGTTGCCGAAATTCAGTTGCCTTTGAATTTCGGGTGATCCCTCTTGAGCATGTATGCTTCTGCTACTTGTTCTACATCAGACCTTCTTCCGCAAACGGCGAAACGCTTTGACTCGGTGAGTTTCGCGGCATTCCGACTTCGATGCCCCGGTTGCCGAAATTCAGTTGCCTTTGAATTTCGGGTGATCCCTCTTGAGCATGTATGCTTCTGCTACTTGTTCTACATCAGACCTTCTTCCGCAAACGGCGAAACGCTTTGACTCGGTGAGTTTCGCGGCATTCCGACTTCGATGCCCCGGTTGCCGAAATTCAGTTGCCTTTGAATTTCGGGTGATCCCTCTTGAGCATGTATGCTTCTGCTACTTGTTCTACATCAGACCTTCTTCCGCAAACGGCGAAACGCTTTGACTCGGTGAGTTTCGCGGCATTCCGACTTCGATGCCCCGGTTGCCGAAATTCAGTTGCCTTTGAATTTCGGGTGATCCCTCTTGAGCATGTATGCTTCTGCTACTTGTTCTACATCAGACCTTCTTCCGCAAACGGCGAAACGCTTTGACTCGGTGAGTTTCGCGGCATTCCGACTTCGATGCCCCGGTTGCCGAAATTCAGTTGCCTTTGAATTTCGGGTGATCCCTCTTGAGCATGTATGCTTCTGCTACTTGTTCTACATCAGACCTTCTTCCGCAAACGGCGAAACGCTTTGACTCGGTGAGTTTCGCGGCATTCCGACTTCGATGCCCCGGTTGCCGAAATTCAGTTGCCTTTGAATTTCGGGTGATCCCTCTTGAGCATGTATGCTTCTGCTACTTGTTCTACATCAGACTTCTTCCGCAAACGGCGAAACGCTTTGACTCGGTGAGTTTCGCGGCATTCCGACTTCGATGCCCCGGTTGCCGAAATTCAGTTGCCTTTGAATTTCGGGTGATCCCTCTTGAGCATGTATGCTTCTGCTACTTGTTCTACATCAGACCTTTCCGCAAAAGGCCAAACGCTTTGACTCGGTGAGTTTCGCGGCATTCCGACTTCGATGCCCCGGTTGCCGAAATTCAGTTGCCTTTGAATTTCGGGTGATCCCTCTTGAGCATGTATGCTTCTGCTACTTGTTCTACATCAGACCTTCTTCCGCAAACGGCGAAACGCTTTGACTCGGTGAGTTTCGCGGCATTCCGACTTCGATGCCCCGGTTGCCGAAATTCAGTTGCCTTTGAATTTCGGGTGATCCCTCTTGAGCATGTATGCTTCTGCTACTTGTTCTACATCAGACCTTCTTCCGCAAACGGCGAAACGCTTTGACTCGGTGAGTTTCGCGGCATTCCGACTTCGATGCCCCGGTTGCCGAAATTCAGTTGCCTTTGAATTTCGGGTGATCCCTCTTGAGCATGTATGCTTCTGCTACTTGTTCTACATCAGACCTTCTTCCGCAAACGGCGAAACGCTTTGACTCGGTGAGTTTCGCGGCATTCCGACTTCGATGCCCCGGTTGCCGAAATTCAGTTGCCTTTGAATTTCGGGTGATCCCTCTTGAGCATGTATGCTTCTGCTACTTGTTCTACATCAGACCTTCTTCCGCAAACGGCGAAACGCTTTGACTCGGTGAGTTTCGCGGCATTCCGACTTCGATGCCCCGGTTGCCGAAATTCAGTTGCCTTTGAATTTCGGGTGATCCCTCTTGAGCATGTATGCTTCTGCTACTTGTTCTACATCAGACCTTCTTCCGCAAACGGCGAAACGCTTTGACTCGGTGAGTTTCGCGGCATTCCGACTTCGATGCCCGGTTGCCGAAATTCAGTTGCCTTTGAATTTCGGGTGATCCCTCTTGAGCATGTATGCTTCTGCTACTTGTTCTACATCAGACCTTCTTCCGCAAACGGCGAAACGCTTTGACTCGGTGAGTTTCGCGGCATTCCGACTTCGATGCCCCGGTTGCCGAAATTCAGTTGCCTTTGAATTTCGGGTGATCCCTCTTGAGCATGTATGCTTCTGCTACTTGTTCTACATCAGACCTTCTTCCGCAAACGGCGAAACGCTTTGACTCGGTGAGTTTCGCGGCATTCCGACTTCGATGCCCCGGTTGCCGAAATTCAGTTGCCTTTGAATTTCGGGTGATCCCTCTTGAGCATGTATGCTTCTGCTACTTGTTCTACATCAGACCTTCTTCCGCAAACGGCGAAACGCTTTGACTCGGTGAGTTTCGCGGCATTCCGACTTCGATGCCCCGGTTGCCGAAATTCAGTTGCCTTTGAATTTCGGGTGATCCCTCTTGAGCATGTATGCTTCTGCTACTTGTTCTACATCAGACCTTCTTCCGCAAACGGCGAAACGCTTTGACTCGGTGAGTTTCGCGGCATTCCGACTTCGATGCCCCGGTTGCCGAAATTCAGTTGCCTTTGAATTTCGGGTGATCCCTCTTGAGCATGTATGCTTCTGCTACTTGTTCTACATCAGACCTTCTTCCGCAAACGGCGAAACGCTTTGACTCGGTGAGTTTCGCGGCATTCCGACTTCGATGCCCCGGTTGCCGAAATTCAGTTGCCTTTGAATTTCGGGTGATCCCTCTTGAGCATGTATGCTTCTGCTACTTGTTCTACATCAGACCTTCTTCCGCAAACGGCGAAACGCTTTGACTCGGTGAGTTTCGCGGCATTCCGACTTCGATGCCCCGGTTGCCGAAATTCAGTTGCCTTTGAATTTCGGGTGATCCCTCTTGAGCATGTATGCTTCTGCTACTTGTTCTACATCAGACCTTCTTCCGCAAACGGCGAAACGCTTTGACTCGGTGAGTTTCGCGGCATTCCGACTTCGATGCCCCGGTTGCCGAAATTCAGTTGCCTTTGAATTTCGGGTGATCCCTCTTGAGCATGTATGCTTCTGCTACTTGTTCTACATCAGACCTTCTTCCGCAAACGGCGAAACGCTTTGACTCGGTGAGTTTCGCGGCATTCCGACTTCGATGCCCCGGTTGCCGAAATTCAGTTGCCTTTGAATTTCGGGTGATCCCTCTTGAGCATGTATGCTTCTGCTACTTGTTCTACATCAGACCTTCTTCCGCAAACGGCGAAACGCTTTGACTCGGTGAGTTTCGCGGCATTCCGACTTCGATGCCCCGGTTGCCGAAATTCAGTTGCCTTTGAATTTCGGGTGATCCCTCTTGAGCATGTATGCTTCTGCTACTTGTTCTACATCAGACTTCTTCCGCAAACGGCGAAACGCTTTGACTCGGTGAGTTTCGCGGCATTCCGACTTCGATGCCCGGTTGCCGAAATTCAGTTGCCTTTGAATTTCGGGTGATCCCTCTTGAGCATGTATGCTTCTGCTACTTGTTCTACATCAGACCTTCTTCCGCAAACGGCGAAACGCTTTGACTCGGTGAGTTTCGCGGCATTCCGACTTCGATGCCCCGGTTGCCGAAATTCAGTTGCCTTTGAATTTCGGGTGATCCCTCTTGAGCATGTATGCTTCTGCTACTTGTTCTACATCAGACCTTCTTCCGCAAACGGCGAAACGCTTTGACTCGGTGAGTTTCGCGGCATTCCGACTTCGATGCCCCGGTTGCCGAAATTCAGTTGCCTTTGAATTTCGGGTGATCCCTCTTGAGCATGTATGCTTCTGCTACTTGTTCTACATCAGACCTTCTTCCGCAAACGGCGAAACGCTTTGACTCGGTGAGTTTCGCGGCATTCCGACTTCGATGCCCCGGTTGCCGAAATTCAGTTGCCTTTGAATTTCGGGTGATCCCTCTTGAGCATGTATGCTTCTGCTACTTGTTCTACATCAGACCTTCTTCCGCAAACGGCGAAACGCTTTGACTCGGTGAGTTTCGCGGCATTCCGACTTCGATGCCCCGGTTGCCGAAATTCAGTTGCCTTTGAATTTCGGGTGATCCCTCTTGAGCATGTATGCTTCTGCTACTTGTTCTACATCAGACCTTCTTCCGCAAACGGCGAAACGCTTTGACTCGGTGAGTTTCGCGGCATTCCGACTTCGATGCCCCGGTTGCCGAAATTCAGTTGCCTTTGAATTTCGGGTGATCCCTCTTGAGCATGTATGCTTCTGCTACTTGTTCTACATCAGACCTTCTTCCGCAAACGGCGAAACGCTTTGACTCGGTGAGTTTCGCGGCATTCCGACTTCGATGCCCCGGTTGCCGAAATTCAGTTGCCTTTGAATTTCGGGTGATCCCTCTTGAGCATGTATGCTTCTGCTACTTGTTCTACATCAGACCTTCTTCCGCAAACGGCGAAACGCTTTGACTCGGTGAGTTTCGCGGCATTCCGACTTCGATGCCCCGGTTGCCGAAATTCAGTTGCCTTTGAATTTCGGGTGATCCCTCTTGAGCATGTATGCTTCTGCTACTTGTTCTACATCAGACCTTCTTCCGCAAACGGCGAAACGCTTTGACTCGGTGAGTTTCGCGGCATTCCGACTTCGATGCCCGGTTGCCGAAATTCAGTTGCCTTTGAATTTCGGGTGATCCCTCTTGAGCATGTATGCTTCTGCTACTTGTTCTACATCAGACCTTCTTCCGCAAACGGCGAAACGCTTTGACTCGGTGAGTTTCGCGGCATTCCGACTTCGATGCCCGGTTGCCGAAATTCAGTTGCCTTTGAATTTCGGGTGATCCCTCTTGAGCATGTATGCTTCTGCTACTTGTTCTACATCAGACCTTCTTCCGCAAACGGCGAAACGCTTTGACTCGGTGAGTTTCGCGGCATTCCGACTTCGATGCCCCGGTTGCCGAAATTCAGTTGCCTTTGAATTTCGGGTGATCCCTCTTGAGCATGTATGCTTCTGCTACTTGTTCTACATCAGACCTTCTTCCGCAAACGGCGAAACGCTTTGACTCGGTGAGTTTCGCGGCATTCCGACTTCGATGCCCCGGTTGCCGAAATTCAGTTGCCTTTGAATTTCGGGTGATCCCTCTTGAGCATGTATGCTTCTGCTACTTGTTCTACATCAGACCTTCTTCCGCAAACGGCGAAACGCTTTGACTCGGTGAGTTTCGCGGCATTCCGACTTCGATGCCCCGGTTGCCGAAATTCAGTTGCCTTTGAATTTCGGGTGATCCCTCTTGAGCATGTATGCTTCTGCTACTTGTTCTACATCAGACCTTCTTCCGCAAACGGCGAAACGCTTTGACTCGGTGAGTTTCGCGGCATTCCGACTTCGATGCCCCGGTTGCCGAAATTCAGTTGCCTTTGAATTTCGGGTGATCCCTCTTGAGCATGTATGCTTCTGCTACTTGTTCTACATCAGACCTTCTTCCGCAAACGGCGAAACGCTTTGACTCGGTGAGTTTCGCGGCATTCCGACTTCGATGCCCCGGTTGCCGAAATTCAGTTGCCTTTGAATTTCGGGTGATCCCTCTTGAGCATGTATGCTTCTGCTACTTGTTCTACATCAGACCTTCTTCCGCAAACGGCGAAACGCTTTGACTCGGTGAGTTTCGCGGCATTCCGACTTCGATGCCCCGGTTGCCGAAATTCAGTTGCCTTTGAATTTCGGGTGATCCCTCTTGAGCATGTATGCTTCTGCTACTTGTTCTACATCAGACCTTCTTCCGCAAACGGCGAAACGCTTTGACTCGGTGAGTTTCGCGGCATTCCGACTTCGATGCCCCGGTTGCCGAAATTCAGTTGCCTTTGAATTTCGGGTGATCCCTCTTGAGCATGTATGCTTCTGCTACTTGTTCTACATCAGACCTTCTTCCGCAAACGGCGAAACGCTTTGACTCGGTGAGTTTCGCGGCATTCCGACTTCGATGCCCCGGTTGCCGAAATTCAGTTGCCTTTGAATTTCGGGTGATCCCTCTTGAGCATGTATGCTTCTGCTACTTGTTCTACATCAGACCTTCTTCCGCAAACGGCGAAACGCTTTGACTCGGTGAGTTTCGCGGCATTCCGACTTCGATGCCCCGGTTGCCGAAATTCAGTTGCCTTTGAATTTCGGGTGATCCCTCTTGAGCATGTATGCTTCTGCTACTTGTTCTACATCAGACCTTCTTCCGCAAACGGCGAAACGCTTTGACTCGGTGAGTTTCGCGGCATTCCGACTTCGATGCCCCGGTTGCCGAAATTCAGTTGCCTTTGAATTTCGGGTGATCCCTCTTGAGCATGTATGCTTCTGCTACTTGTTCTACATCAGACCTTCTTCCGCAAACGGCGAAACGCTTTGACTCGGTGAGTTTCGCGGCATTCCGACTTCGATGCCCGGTTGCCGAAATTCAGTTGCCTTTGAATTTCGGGTGATCCCTCTTGAGCATGTATGCTTCTGCTACTTGTTCTACATCAGACCTTCTTCCGCAAACGGCGAAACGCTTTGACTCGGTGAGTTTCGCGGCATTCCGACTTCGATGCCCGGTTGCCGAAATTCAGTTGCCTTTGAATTTCGGGTGATCCCTCTTGAGCATGTATGCTTCTGCTACTTGTTCTACATCAGACCTTCTTCGCAAACGGCGAAACGCTTTGACTCGGTGAGTTTCGCGGCATTCCGACTTCGATGCCCCGGTTGCCGAAATTCAGTTGCCTTTGAATTTCGGGTGATCCCTCTTGAGCATGTATGCTTCTGCTACTTGTTCTACATCAGACTTCTTCCGCAAACGGCGAAACGCTTTGACTCGGTGAGTTTCGCGGCATTCCGACTTCGATGCCCCGGTTGCCGAAATTCAGTTGCCTTTGAATTTCGGGTGATCCCTCTTGAGCATGTATGCTTCTGCTACTTGTTCTACATCAGACCTTCTTCCGCAAACGGCGAAACGCTTTGACTCGGTGAGTTTCGCGGCATTCCGACTTCGATGCCCGGTTGCCGAAATTCAGTTGCCTTTGAATTTCGGGTGATCCCTCTTGAGCATGTATGCTTCTGCTACTTGTTCTACATCAGACCTTCTTCCGCAAACGGCGAAACGCTTTGACTCGGTGAGTTTCGCGGCATTCCGACTTCGATGCCCCGGTTGCCGAAATTCAGTTGCTTTGAATTTCGGTGATCCCACTTGAGCATGTATGCTTCTGCTACTTGTTCTACATCAGACCTTCTTCCGCAAACGGCGAAACGCTTTGACTCGGTGAGTTTCGCGGCATTCCGACTTCGATGCCCCGGTTGCCGAAATTCAGTT
>CM055351.1:32339094-32368607 GCA_029228515.1 Populus alba x Populus x berolinensis | reverse complement strand
AAGAGTAAGTAGGATCTCTGTTGCTTATACTTGAAAGATAGTTTAAATGTTTTCAAATTATAAAAATAATTTTTTAAAAAAATTAAGTAGGATCTCTGTTGCTGATACTTGAAAGATAGTTTAAATGTTTTCAAATTATAAAAATAATTTTTTACAAAAAGTAAGTAGGATCTGTGTTGCTTAGACTTGAAAGATAGTTTAAATGTTTTCAAATTATGAAAATAATTTGTTTCTGATAGGTGATTGATAATTCAAATGTTTTGAAATTTAAAAATAAGTTTTTAATAAAAGTGAGTAGGATCTCTGTTTCTGATACTTGGAAGATAGTTTAAATGTTTTCAAATTATAAAATAATTTTTTTTAAAAAAATTAAATAGGATCTCTGTTGCTGATACTTGAAAGATAGTTTAAATGTTTTCAAATTATGAAAATATTTTTTTACAAAGAGTAAGTAGGATCTCTGTTGCTTATACTTGAAAGATAGTTTAAATGTTTTCAAATTATAAAAATAATTTTTTTAAAAATTAAATAGGATCTCTGTTGCTGATACTTGAAAGATAGTTTAAATGTTTTCAAATTATAAAATAATTTTTTACAAAAAGTAAGTAGGATCTGTGTTGCTTAGACTTGAAAGATAGTTTAAATGTTTTAAATTATGAAAATAATTTGTTTACAAAAATTATTAGGATCTCTGTTTCTGATAGATGATTGATAATTCAAATGTTTTGAAATTTTAAAAATAAGTTTTTAATAAAAGTGAGTAGGATCTCTGTTTCTGATACTTGGAAGATAGTTTAAATGTTTTCAAATTATAAAAATAATTTTTTAAAAAAATTAAATAGGATCTCTGTTGCTGATACTTGAAAGATAGTTTAAATGTTTTCAAATTATAAAATATTTTTTTACAAAGAGTAAGTAGGATCTCTGTTGCTTATACTTGAAAGATAGTTTAAATGTTTTCAAATTATAAAATAATTTTTTTAAAAAAATTAAATAGGATCTCTGTTGCTGATACTTGAAAGATAGTTTAAATGTTTTCAAATTATGAAAATATTTTTTTACAAAGAGTAAGTAGGATCTCTGTTGCTTATACTTGAAAGATAGTTTAAATGTTTTCAAATTATAAAATAATTTTTTTAAAAAATTAAATAGGATCTCTGTTGCTGATACTTGAAAGATAGTTTAAATGTTTTCAAATTATAAAATATTTTTTTACAAAAATAAGTAGGATCTCTGTTGCTTAGACTTGAAAGATAGTTTAAATGTTTTAAAATTATGAAAATAATTTTTTACAAAAATTATTAGGATCTCTGTTTCTGATAGATGATTGATAATTCAAATGTTTTGAAATTTTAAAAATAAGTTTTTAATAAAAGTGAGTAGGATCTCTGTTTCTGATACTTGGAAGATAGTTTAAATGTTTTCAAATTATAAAATATTTTTTTAAAAAAATTAAATAGGATCTCTGTTGCTGATACTTGAAAGATAGTTTAAATGTTTTCAAATTATGAAAATATTTTTTTACAAAGAGTAAGTAGGATCTCTGTTGCTTATACTTGAAAGATAGTTTAAATGTTTTCAAATTATAAAAATAATTTTTTTAAAAAAATTAAATAGGATCTCTGTTGCTGATACTTGAAAGATAGTTTAAATGTTTTCAAATTATAAAAATAATTTTTTACAAAAAGTAAGTAGGATCTGTGTTTCTTAGACTTGAAAGATAGTTTAAATGTTTTAAAATTATAAAAATAATTTTTTACAAAAATTATTAGGATCTCTGTTTCTGATAGATGATTGATAATTCAAATGTTTTGAAATTTTAAAAATAAGTTTTTATAAAAGTGAGTAGGATCTCTGTTTCTGATACTTGGAAGATAGTTTAAATGTTTTCAAATTATAAAAATAATTTTTTAAAAAAATTAAATAGGATCTCTGTTGCTGATACTTGAAAGATAGTTTAAATGTTTTCAAATTATGAAAATATTTTTTTACAAAGAGTAAGTAGGATCTCTGTTGCTTATACTTGAAAGATAGTTTAAATGTTTTCAAATTATAAAAATAATTTTTTAAAAATTAAATAGGATCTCTGTTGCTGATACTTGAAAGATAGTTTAATGTTTTCAAATTATAAAAATAATTTTTTACAAAAAGTAAGTAGGATCTGTGTTACTTAGACTTGAAAGATAGTTTAAATGTTTTAAAATTATAAAAATAATTTGTTTACAAAAATTATTAGGATCTCTGTTTCTGATAGATGATTGATAATTCAAATGTTTTGAAATTTTAAAAATAAGTTTTTAATAAAAGTGAGTAGGATCTCTGTTTCTGATACTTGGAAGATAGTTTAAATGTTTTCAAATTATAAAAATAATTTTTTAAAAAATTAAATAGGATCTCTGTTGCTGATACTTGAAAGATAGTTTAAATGTTTTCAAATTATGAAAATATTTTTTTACAAAGAGTAAGTAGGATCTCTGTTGCTTATACTTGAAAGATAGTTTAAATGTTTTCAAATTATAAAAATAATTTTTTAAAAAAATTAAATAGGATCTCTGTTGCTGATACTTGAAAGATAGTTTAAATGTTTTCAAATTATGAAAATATTTTTTACAAAGAGTAAGTAGGATCTCTGTTGCTTATACTTGAAAGATAGTTTAAATGTTTTCAAATTATAAAAATAATTTTTTTAAAAAAATTAAATAGGATCTCTGTTGCTGATACTTGAAAGATAGTTTAAATGTTTTCAAATTATAAAAATAAATTTTTACAAAAAGTAAGTAGGATCTGTGTTACTTAGACTTGAAAGATAGTTTAAATGTTTTCAAATTATAAAAATAATTTTTTTACAAAAATTTTAGGATCTCTGTTTCTGATAGATGATTGATATTCAAATGTTTTGAAATTTTAAAAATAAGTTTTTAATAAAAGTGAGTAGGATCTCTGTTCTGATACTTGGAAGATAGTTTAAATGTTTTCAAATTATAAAAATAATTTTTTTAAAAAATTAAATAGGATCTCTGTTGCTGATACTTGAAAGATAGTTTAAATGTTTTCAAATTATAAAATAATTTTTTACAAAAAGTAAGTAGGATCTGTGTTGCTTATACTTGAAAGATAGTTTAAATGTTTTCAAATTATGAAAATATTTTTTTACAAAAATTATTAGGATCTCTGTTTCTGATACTTGATTGATAATTCAAATGTTTTGAAATTTTAAAAATAAGTTTTTAATAAAAGTGAGTAGGATCTCTGTTTCTGATACTTGGAAGATAGTTTAAATGTTTTCAAATTATAAAATAATTTTTTTAAAAAATTAAATAGGATCTCTGTTGCTGATACTTGAAAGATAGTTTAAATGTTTTCAAATTATGAAAATATTTTTTTACAAAGAGTAAGTAGGATCTCTGTTGCTTATACTTGAAAGATAGTTTAAATGTTTTCAAATTATAAAAATAATTTTTTTAAAAAATTAAATAGGATCTCTGTTGCTGATACTTGAAAGATAGTTTAAATGTTTTCAAATTATGAAATATTTTTTTACAAAGAGTAAGTAGGATCTCTGTTGCTTATACTTGAAAGATAGTTTAAATGTTTTCAAATTATAAAAATAATTTTTAAAAAAAATTAAATAGGATCTCTGTTGCTGATACTTGAAAGATAGTTTAAATGTTTTCAAATTATAAAATATTTTTTTACAAAGAGTAAGTAGGATCTCTGTTGCTTATACTTGAAAGATAGGTTTAAATCAGTTTAGACATTATGAATAATAAGTTTGTTTACAAAAAGATTAGGATCTCTTGTATTCGGAGAGATGATTAGATAATTCAAATGTGTTGAAATTGAAAGCGAAGTTTTTAATAAACATGAGTAGGTTGCTCTGTTTCTTGATTCTTGGAAGATAGTGAAATGTTTTCATATGATAAAAAATAATTTTTAAATAAATTAAAGAGGAGCTCTGTTGCTGTTACTTTGATAATATAATAGTATTCACAATATGAATATATTTTGTTACAAAGAGTTATTATGTAACACTCCGTTGCTTATAAACTTGAAAGATAGTTTAAAATTTTTGCAAAGATAAACAATAATTTTAAAAAAAATAGATAGAGATCTCAGTTGCTGATGACTTAAAAAATAGTTTAAATGTTTTCAATTATAAAAATACAAGTTTTTTAGAAAGAGGAAGATAGTTATCTCTGTTTGCAATGATACTTGAAAGATAGTTTAAATGTTTTCAAATTAGAAAAATAATTTTTTAAAAAAATTAAATAGGATCTCCAGTGTTGCTGATACTTGAAAGATGAGTTTTAAATGTTTTTCAAATTAATGAAACATTAATTTTTTACAAAAAGTAATGTACGGATCTCGTGTTACTTAGTACTTGAAAGATAGTGTTAGAAATGTTTTAAAATTATAAAAATAATTTGTATTACAAAAATTAATTAGGATCTCTCTGTTTCTGATAGATGATTGATAATTCAAAATGTTGTTGAAATTTTTAAAAATAAGTTTTTAATAAAAGTGGAGTAGGATGCTCTGTTTCTGATACTTGGGAAGAATAGTATTTTAAATGTTTCCAAATACAAAATAATGTTTTTAAAAAATTACAATAGGATCATCTGTTGCTTAAGATACTTGAAAAGATAGTTTAAAATTGTTTTCAACATTATAAAAATATATTACACACTCTCTCTCAAAAAAATTAAATAGGATCTCTGTTGCAGATACTTGAAAGATAGTTTAAATGTTTTCAAATTATGAACAAATATTTTTATACAAAAGAAGTAAGTTAGGATCTGTGTTGCTTAGAACTATGAAAGATAGTGTAAATGTATATAAAATTATGAAAATAAATTTGTGTTTACAAAATTTCATTAGGTATCTCTGTTTCCTGATAGATGATTGATAAATTCAAATGTTTTGGGAAATTTAAAAAATAAGTTTTTAATAAAAGTGAAGTAGGATCTCTCGAGTATTCTGATACTTGGAAAGATAGTTTAAATGTTTTCAAATAATAAAATACAATTTTATTAAAAAAATTAACATAGGAACCACTATTGCTGATCAACTTGAAAGAATAGTTTAAATGTTTTTCAAATTATGAAAATATTTTTTTACAAAGAGTAAGTAGGATCTCTGTTGCTTATACTTGAAAGATAGTTTAAATGTTTTCAAAATATAAAAATATTTTTTTTAAAAAATTAATATGATCTCTGATGCTGATACATGAAAGATAGTTTAATTGTTTTCAAATTATAAAAATAATATTTTTACAAAAAGTAATTAAAGGGGGGGGGGATCTGTGTTACTTAGACTTGAAAGATAGTTTCAAATTTGTTTTAAAATTATGAAAATAAATTTGTTTACAAAAATTTATTAGGATCTCTGTTTCTGATAGAATGATATATAATTCAAATGTTTTGAAATTTTAAAAATAAGTTTTTTAATAAAAGAGAGTAGGATCACTGTTTCTGATACTTGGAAGATAGTTTTTGAAATGTTTTCAAATTATAAAAATAACTATATATAAACAAAAATAACATAGGATCTCTGTTGCTGATAACTTTGAAAGATAGTTTAAAAATTTTCAACATTATAAAAATGATTTTTTTACAAAAAGTAAGTAGGATCGTTGTTACTTATACTTGAATTAAGATAGTTTAAATGTTTTACAAATTATAAAAATAATTTGTTTTTAAAAAAATTAAATAGGATCCTTCTGTTGCTGATAACTTGAAAGAAAATTTAAATGATTTTCAAATAATGAAAATATTTTTTTACAAAAGGTGAGTAGGATCTCTGTTTCCTTATCACTTGGAAGATAAGTTTAAATGTTTTTCAAATTATAAAAATAATTTTTTTAAAAACATTAAATAGGATACTCTGTTGCCTGATTACTTTGAAAGATAGTTTTTAAAAGATTTCAAATTATGAAAATAATTTTTTTTTTAACAAAAAAGTAAGCATGTGAATCTGAGTTACTTAGACTTGAAAGATAGTTTAAATGTTTATAAAATAATGAAAATAATTTCTTTACAACAATTATTTGGATCTCTGTTTCTGATAGATAGATTGATAATTCAAATGTTTTGAAATTTTAAAAATAAGTTTTTAATAAAAGTGAGTAATATCCACTGTTTCTGATACTTGGGGAAGCTATTTTAAATGCATTTCAAATTATAAAAATAATTTTTTTAAAATATTAAATAGATTATCTATTGCTGATGACTTGAAAGATAGTTTAAATGTTTTCAAATTATGAAATGATATTTTTTAACAAAGAGTAAGTAGGAATCTTTGTTGCTTAGACTTGAAAAGATAGTTTAATAAATGTTTTAAAATTATAAAAATAATTTGTTTACAAAAATTATTAGGAATCTCCTGTTTCTGATAGTAATGATTGATAATTCAAATGGTTTTTGAAATATTTAAAAATAAAAGTTTTTAATAAAAAGTGGAGTAGGAACGTCTGTTTCTGATACTTGGAAGATAGTTTAAATGTTTTCAAATTATAAAAATAATTTTTTTAAAAAATAACATAGGATCTCTGTTGCTGATACTCGAGAAAGATAGTTTAAATATTTTCCAAATATAAAATTAAGTTTTTACAAGAAAGTAAGTAGATTCTTGTGTTTCCTTATACTTGAAAGATCGTTTAAAATGTTTTCAAATTATGAAAAGATTTTTTTACAAAAATTATTTAGGATCTCTAGTTTCCTGATAGATGAAAGATAGTTTTAAATGTTATTCAAATTATAAAATATTTTTTTACAAAAAGTAAGTTAGGATCTGTGTTTACTTAGACTTGAAAGAATAGTTTAAATGTTTTCAAAATTAATGAAAATATTTTTTTACCAAAAATTCAAGTAGGATCTCTGTTTCTGATAGATGATTGATATTTCAAATGTTTTTGAATTTTAAAAAAATAAGTTGTTTTAATAAAAGTGAGTATGGATCTCTGTTGCGTGATACTTGAAAGAGAGTTTAAAAATGTTTAGGTTCAAATTATGAGAAAATTATTTTTTAAAAACATTAAATAGGATCTCTGTTGCTGATACTTGAAAGATATATGTTTTAAAATGTTTTCAAATTAAAAAATAATTTTTTAAACCAAAAATTAAGTAGGATCTCTGTTGCTTAATACTTGAAAGATAGTTTTAAAAGATGGTTAAAAATTATGAGAAATAATTTTTTTACAAAAAGTAAGTATGATCTCTGTTGCTAGAACTTGAAAGATAGTTTTTAAACATGTTTTTAAATTATAAAAATAATTTATTTACAAAAATATATTGGGATCTTCTGTTACTGATAGATTATTTGATATTGATAATTTCAAATGTTTGAAATTTTAAAAATAAGTTTTTTAATAAAAGTGAGTAGGATCTCTGTGTTCTGATACTTGGAAGATAGTATTAAATGTTTTCAAATTATAAAAAAAATTTTTTTACAAAAATAAAATAGGATCTCTGTGCTGATACTTGCAAGATAGTTTTAAATATTTTCAAATTATCAAAATAACTTTTTAAAAAATTAGATAGGATCTCTGTGCTGATACTTGAAAGATTATTTTAAATGTTTTCAAATTATGAAAATGAAATTTTTTAACAAAAAATAGTAGGATCTGTGTTTACTGATAGACTTGAAAGATAGTTTAAATGTTTTCAAATTATAAAAATAATATGTTTACAAAAATTATTAGGATCTCTGTTGCTGATAGATGATTGATAATTCAAATGTTTTTGAAATTTTTAAAAATAAGTTTTTGATAAAAGTGAGTAGGATCTCTGTTGCTATATTCTTGGAAAAGATAGTTTAAATGTTTTCAAATTATAAAAATAATTTTTTTTAAAAAATTAAATAGGATTCTCTGTTGCAGATAACTTTGAAGATCGATAAAACGTTTTTCAAATTATGAAAATATTTTTTTACTAAGAGTAAGTAGGATATCTGTTGCTTATACTTGAAAGATAGTTTAAATGTTTTCAAATTATAAAAAATAATATTTTTTAAAAAATTAAATAGGATCTCTGTTGCAGATACTTGAAAGATAGTTTAAATTGTTTCAAATTATAAAATAAATTTTTTTACAAAAAAGTAAAGTAGGATCTCTGTTGCTTATACTTGAAAGATAGTTTAAATGTTTTCAAATGATAAAAATAATTTTTTAAAAAAATTAAATAGGATCTCTGTTGCTGATACTTGAAAGATAGTTTAAATGTTTTCAAATTATGAAAATATTTGTTTACAAAGAGTAAGTAGGATCTCTGTTGCTTATACTTGGAAGATAGTTTAAATGTTTTCAAATTATAAAAATAATTTTTTAAAAAATTAAATAGGATCTCTGTTGCTGATACTTGAAAGATAGTTTAAATTTTTCAAATTATAAAAATAAATTTTTACAAAAAGTAAGTAGGATCTGTGTTACTTAGACTTGAAAGATAGTTTAAATGTTTTCAAATTATGAAAATATTTTTTTACAAAAATTATTTGGATCTCTGTTTCTGATAGATGATTGATAATTCAAATGTTTTGAAATTTTAAAAATAAGTTTTTAATAAAAGTGAGTAGGATCTCTGTTTCTGATACTTGGAAGATAGTTTAAATGTTTTCAAATTATAAAAATAATTTTTTAAAAAAATTAAATAGGATCTCTGTTGCTGATACTTGAAAGATAGTTTAAATGTTTTCAAATTATGAAAATATTTTTTTACAAAGAGTAAGTAGGATCTCTGTTGCTTATACTTGAAAGATAGTTTAAATGTTTTCAAATTATAAAAATAATTTTTTTAAAAAAATTAAATAGGATCTCTGTTGCTGATACTTGAAAGATAGTTTAAATGTTTTCAAATTATAAAATATTTTTTTACAAAGAGTAAGTAGGATCTCTGTTTTTAGACTTGAAAGATAGTTTAAATGTTTTAAAATTATGAAAATAATTTGTTTACAAAAATTATTAGGATCTCTGTTTCTGATAGATGATTGATAATTCAAATGTTTTGAAATTTTAAAAATAAGTTTTTAATAAAAGTGAGTAGGATCTCTGTTTCTGATACTTGGAAGATAGTTTAAATGTTTTCAAATTATAAAAATAATTTTTTTAAAAAATTAAATAGGATCTCTGTTGCTGATACTTGAAAGATAGTTTAAATGTTTTCAAATTATGAAAATATTTTTTTACAAAGAGTAAGTAGGATCTCTGTTGCTTATACTTGAAAGATAGTTTAAATGTTTTCAAATTATAAAAATAATTTTTTAAAAAAATTAAATAGGATCTCTGTTGCTGATACTTGAAAGATAGTTTAAATGTTTTCAAATTATAAAAATATTTTTTTACAAAAAGTAAGTAGGATCTGTGTTACTAGACTTGAAAGATAGTTTAAATGTTTTAAAATTATAAAAATAATTTTTTACAAAAATTATTAGGATCTCTGTTTCTGATAGATGATTGATAATTCAAATGTTTTGAAATTTTAAAAATAAGTTTTTAATAAAAGTGAGTAGGATCTCTGTTTCTGATACTTGGAAGATAGTTTAAATGTTTTCAAATTATAAAATAAATTTTTACAAAAAGTAAGTAGGATCTCTGTTGCTTATACTTGAAAGATAGTTTAAATGTTTTCAAATTATAAAAATAATTTGTTTACAAAAATTATTAGGATCTCTGTTTCTGATAGATGATTGATAATTTAAATGTTTTCAAATTTTAAAAATAAGTTTTTAATAAAAGTGAGTAGGATCTCTGTTTCTGATACTTGAAGATAGTTTAAATGTTTTCAAATTATAAAATAATTTTTAAAAAAAATTAAATAGGATCTCTGTTGCTGATACTTGAAAGATAGTTTAAATGTTTTCAAATTATGAAAATAATTTCTTTTACAAAGATTAAGAAGGATCTCTGATGCTTATCTTGAAAGATAGTGTAAAATTGTTATAAAATTATGAAAATAATTTTTTTTACAAAAATTACATTGGTATCATCTGTCTTCTAGATAGTTGCATTGATAATTCAAAGTTTTTTGAAATTTTAAAAATAAGTTTTTAATACAAAGTGAGTAGGAATCTCTGTGTTTCCTGACTACTTGGAAGATAGTTTAAATGTTTTCAAATTATCATAATAATTTTTTTTAAAAAAAAATAAATAGGCATCTCTATTGCTGATACTTGAAAGAACGTTAAAATGTTTTCAAATTATAAAAACAATTTTTTACAAAGAGTAAGTAAGAACTCTGTCGCTTATACTTGAAAGATAGTTTAAATGTTTTCAAATTATAAAAAGCATTATTGTTAAAAAAATTAAATAGGAACACCTGGTTGCAGATACTTGAAAGATAGTTTAAATGTTATTCAAATCATAAAAATTCAAAATTTTACAAAAGTAAGTAGGATCAGTTGTTACATAGACTTGAAAATATAGTGTAAATGTTTTAACAATTATTAAAAATAATTGATTTACAAAATTTTTTGGGGATCTCTGTTTCTGATAAGATGATTCTGATAATTCCAAATTGTTTTTTGAAATTGTTAAAAATAAGTTTTTAATAAAAGTGAGTAGGATCTCACTTCTCAGATACTTGGAAGAACGTTTATAAAGTGTTTCAAATTATAAGATAATTTTTTTTAAAAATAATTACAATATGGTATCTCTGTTGCTGATACTTGAAAGATAGTTTATAAATGTTTTCAAATTATGAAAATATTTTTTTACAAAGAGTAAGTAGGATCTCTGTTGCCTTTATAAACTTGAAAGATAGTTTCAAATGTTTTCAAATTATAAAAATAATTTTTAAAAAAAATTAAAAATAGGATCTCTGTTGCTGGATCACTTGAAAGATAGTTTAAAAAGTTTGAAAATTTTAAAATAAGTTTTTAATAAAAACATTAAGTAGTATCTCTGTTGCTGAGTAAACCTTGAAAGATAGTTTAAATGTTTTCAAATTATAATATATAATTTTTTAAAAAAAATTAAATAGGATCTGAGTTTGCCTGATACTTGAAAGAATAGTTTAAATCTGTTTTTCAAATTATGAAAAATATTTTTTTACAACAGAGTAAGTAAGGATCTCTGTTGCTTATACTTGAAAGATAGTTTTAAATGTTTTCAAATAAATAAAAATAATTTTTTAAAAAACATTAAAATAGGATCTCTGTTGCTGATACGTTTCGAAAAAAAAGATAGATTTAAATGTTATTCAAAATTTAATAAAATATTTTTTTACAAAAAGTTAAGTAGGATCTCTGTTGCTAAGACTTGAAAGATAGTTTTAAATGATTAAAATGTATGAAAAAATAATTTGTTTACAAAAATTATACATGGGCGATCCTCTGTTTCTAAATAGATGAATTGATAATTCAAATGTTTTGAAATATCTAAAAATAAGTTTTTAATAAAAAGTGGAGTAAAGTATCTCTGTTTCTAGATACTTGGACTATAGTTTCAAATGTTTTCAAATTATAAAAATAATTTTTTTAAAAACAAATAAAATAGGATCCTCTGTTGCTGAGATACTTGAAAAAGATAAGTTTTAAATGATATCAAATTATAAAAATATTTACTTTACAAAGAGTAAGTAGGATCTCTGTTGCTTATACTTGGAAGATAGTTTAAATGTTTTTCAAATTATAAAAATAATTTTTTAAAAAATTAAATAGGATCTCTGTTGCTGATACTTGAAAGATAGTTTAAATGTTTTCAAATTATAAAAATAAATTTTTACAAAGATTAAGTAGGATCTGTGTTACTTAGACTTGAAAGATAGTTTAAATGTTTTCAAATTATGAAAATATTTTTTTACAAAAATTATTTGGATCTCTGTTTCTGATACTTGATTGATAATTCAAATGTTTTGAAATTTTAAAAATAAGTTTTTAAAAAAAGTGAGTAGGATCTCTGTTTCTGATACTTGGAAGATAGTTTAAATGTTTTCAAATTATAAAAATAATTTTATTAAAAAAAATTAAATAGGATCTCTGTTGCTGATACTTGAAAGATAGTTTAAATGTTTTCAAATTATGAAAATATTTTTTTACAAAGAGTAAGTAGGATCTCTGTTGCTTATACTTGAAAGATAGTTTAAATGTTTTCAAATTATAAAATAATTTTTTTAAAAAAATAAATAGGATCTCTGTAGCTGATACTTAAAAGATATTTAAATGTTTTCAAATTATAAAAATAATTTTTTAATAAAAGTGAGTAGGATCTCTGTTCCTTAAACTTGGAAGATAGTTTAAATGTTATCAAATTATAAAAATAATTTTTTAAAAAATTAAATAGGATCTCTGTTGGCAGATACTTGGAAGATAGTTTAAATGTTTTCAAATTATAAAATATTTTTTTACAAAGAGTAAGTAGGATCTCTGTTGCTTAGACTTGAAAGATAGTTTAAATGTTTTAAAATTATGAAAATAATTTGTTTAAAAAAATTAATAGGATCTCTGTTTCTGATAGATAATTGAAAATTTAAATGTTTTCAAATTAAAAAATAAATTTTTAATAAAAGTGAGTAGGATCTCTGTTGCTGATACTTGAAAGGATAGTTTAAATGTTTACAAATTATAAAAATAATTTTTTTAAAAAAATTAAATAGGATCTCTGTTGCTGATACTTGAAAGATAGTTTAAATGTTTTCAAATTATGAAAATATTTTTTTACAAATAGCAAGTAGGATCTCTGTTGCTTATACTTGGAAGATAGTTTAAATGTTTTCAAATTATAAAAATAATTTTTTAAAAAATTAAATAGGATCTCTGTTGCTGATACTTGAAAGATAGTTTAAATGTTTTCAAATTATAAAAATAATTTTTACAAAAATAAGTAGGATCTGTGTTACTTAGAACTTGAAAGATAGTTTAAATGTTTTCAAATTAAGAAAATAATTTTTTACAAAAATTAATGGGATCTCTGTTTCTGATAGGTGATTGATAATTCAAATGTTTTGAAATTTTAAAAATAAGTTTTTAATAAAAGTGAGTAGGATCTCTGTTTCTGATACTTGGAAGATAGTTTAAATGTTTTCAAATTATAAGAATAATTTTTTTAAAAAAATTAAATAGGAGCTCTGTTGCTGATACTTGAAAGATAGTTTAAATGTTTTCAAATTATGAAAATATTTTTTTACAAAGAGTAAGTAGGATCTCTGTTGCTTATACTAGAAAGATAGTTTAAATGTTTTCAAATTATAAAATATTAAATAGGATCTCTGTTGCCTGATACTTGAAAGATAGTTTAAATGTTTTCAAATTATAAAAATAATTTTTACAAAAGTAAGTAGGATCTGTGTTACTTAGACTTGAAAGATAGTTTAAAATGTTTTAAAATTATGAAAATAATTTGTTTACAAAAATTATTTGGATCTCTGTTTCTGATAGATGATTGATAATTCAAATGTTTTGAAATTTTAAAATTAAGTTTTTAATAAAAGTGAGTAGGATCTCTGTTTCTGATACTTGGAAGATAGTTTAAATGTTTTCAAATTATAAAAATAATTTTTTAAAAAAATTAAATAGGATCTCTGTTGCTGATACTTGAAAGATAGTTTAAATGTTTTCAAATTATAAAAAAATTTTTTTTAAAAAATTACATAGGATCTCTGTTGCTGCTACTTGAAAGATAATTAAAATGTTTTAAAATTATGAAAATATTTTTTACAAAGAGTAAGTAGGATCTCTGTTTCTGATACTTGAAAGAAAGTTTAAATGTTTTCAAATTATAAAAATAATTTTTTAAAAAATTAAATAGGATCTCTGTTGCTGATACTTGAAAGATAGTTTAAATGTTTTCAAATTATAAAAATAATTTTTTACAAAGAGTAAGTAGGATCTCTGTTACTTAGACTTGAAAGATAGTTTAAATGTTTTAAAATTATGAAAATAATTTTTTACAAAAATTATTAGGATCCTGTTTCTGAAACTTGATTGATAATTCAAATGTTTTGAATTTTAAAAATAAGTTTTTAATAAAAGTGAGTTGGATCTCTGTTTCTGATACTTGGAAGATAGTTAAAATGTTTTCAAATTATAAAAATAATTTTTTAAAAAATTAAGTAGGATCTCTGTTGCTGATACTTAAAAGATAGTTTAAATGTTATCAAATTATAAAAATAATTTTTTAAAAAAATTAAATAGGATCTCTGTTGCTGATACTTGAAAGATAGTTTAAATGTTTTCAAATTATGAAAATAAATTTTACAAAGAGTAAGTAGGATCTCTGAGCTGATACTTGAAAGATAGTTTAAATGTTTTCAAATTATAAAAATAATTTTTTAAAAAAAAATTAAATAGGATCTCTGTTGCTGATACTTGAAAGATAGTTTAAATGTTTTCAAATTATGAAAATATTTTTTTACAAAAAGTAAGTAGGATCTGTGTTACTTAGACATGAAAGATAGTTTAAATGTTTTAAAATTATAAAAATAATTTGTTTACAAAAATTATTAGGATCTCTGTTTCTGATAGATGATTGATAATTCAAATGTTTTGAAATTTTAAAAATAAGTTTTTAATAAAAGTGAGTAGGATCTCTGTTTCTGATACTTGGAAGATAGTTTAAATGTTTTCAAATTATAAAAATAATTTTTTAAAAAAATTAAATAGGATCTCTGTTGCTGATACTTGAAAGATAGTTTAAATGTTTTCAAATTATAAAAATAATTTTTTACAAAAGTAAGTAGGATCTCTGTTCTTATACTTGAAAGATAGTTTAAATGTTTTCAAATTATGAAAATATTTTTTACAAAAATTATAGGATCTCTGTTTCTGATAGATGAAAGATAGTTTAAATGTTTTCAAAATTAAAAATAATTTTTTAATAAAAGTGAGTAGGATCTCTGTTGCTGATACTTGGAAGATAGTTTAAATGTTTTCAAATTATAAAAATAATTTTTTACAAAAAGTAAGTAGGATCTCTGTTGCTGATACTTGAAAGATAGTTTAAATGTTTTCAAATTATGAAAATAATTTGTTTACAAAAAATATTGGGATCTCTGTTTCTGATACTTGATTGATAGTTTAAATGTTTTCAAATTTTAAAAATAAGTTTTTACTAAAAGTAAGTAGGATCTCTGTTTCTGATACTTGAAAGATAGTTTAAATGTTTTCAAATTATAAAAATAATTTTTAAAAAAATTAAATAGGATCTCTGTTGCTGATACTTGAAAGATAGTTTAAATGTTTTCAAATTATAAAAATAATTTTTTTACAAAAAGTAAGTAGGATCTCTGTTGCTGAAACTTGAAAGATAGTTTAAATGTTATCAAATTATAAAAATAATTTTTTTAAAAAAATTAAATAGGATCTCTGTTTCTGATACTTGAAAGATAGTTTAAATGTTTTCAAATTTTAAAAATATTTTTTTACAAAGAGTAAGTAGGATCTCTGTTGCTTATACTTGGAAGATAGTTTAAATGTTTTCAAATTATAAAAATAATTTTTAAAAAAAATTAAATAGGATCTCTGTTGCTGATACTTGAAAGATAGTTTAAATGTTTTCAAATTATAAAAATAAATTTTTACAAAGAGTAAGTAGGATCTGTGTTACTTAGACTTGAAAGATAGTTTAAATTAAATGTTTTAAAATTATGAAAATAATTTGTTTACAAAAATTATTGGGATCTCTGTTTCTGATAGATGATGATAATTCAAATGTTTTGAAATTTTAAAAATAAGTTTTTAATAAAAGTGAGTAGGATCTCTGTTTCTGATACTTGGAAGATAGTTTAAATGTTTTCAAATTATAAAAATAATTTTTTTAAAAAAATTAAATAGGATCTCTGTTGCTGATACTTGAAAGATAGTTTAAATGTTTTCAAATTATGAAAATATTTTTTTACAAAGAGTAAGTAGGATCTCTGTTGCTTATACTTGGAAGATAGTTTAAATGTTTTCAAATTATAAAAATAATTTTTTAAAAAAATTAAATAGGATCTCTGTTGCTGATACTTGAAAGATAGTTTAAATGTTTTCAAATTATAAAAATATTTTTTTACAAAAAGTAAGTAGGATCTGTGTTACTTAGACTTGAAAGATAGTTTAAATGTTTTAAAATTATGAAAATAATTTGTTTACAAAAATTAATGGGATCTCTGTTTCTTGATAGATGATTGATAATTCAAATGTTTTGAAATTTTAAAAATAAGTTTTTAATAAAAGTGAGTAGGATCTCTGTTTCTGATACTTGGAAGATAGTTTAAATGTTTTCAAATTATAAAAATAATTTTTTAAAAAATTAAATAGGATCTCTGTTGCTGATACTTGAAAGATAGTTTAAATGTTTTCAAATTATAAAAATAATTTTTTAAAAATAGTAAGTAGGATCTCTGTTGCTGATACTGAAAGATAGTTTAAATGTTTTCAAATTATAAAAATAATTTTTTTAAAAAGTAAGTAGGATCTCTGTTGCTGATACTTGAAAGATAGTTTAAATGTTTTCAAATTATAAAAATAATTTTTTAAAAAATTAAGTAGGATCTCTGTTGCTGATACTTGAAAGATAGTTTAAATGTTTTCAAATTATAAAAATAATTTTTTACAAAAATTAAGTAGGATCTCTGGTTCTTAGACTTGAAAGATAGTTTAAATGTTTTAAATTATAAAAATAATTTTTTACAAAAATAAGTAGGATCTCTGTTTCTGATTGATGATTGATAGTTTAAATGTTTTCAAATTATAAAAATATTTTTTAAAAAAATTAAATAGGATCTCTGTTTCTGATACTTGAAAGATAGTTTAAATGTTTTCAAATTATGAAAATAAATTTTTTACAAAAAGTAAATAGGATCTCTGTTGCTTATACTTGAAAGATAGTTTAAATGTTTTCAAATTATGAAAATAATTTTTTACAAAAATTTATAGGATCTCTGTTGCTGATACTTGAAGATAATTCAAATGTTTTGAAATTATAAAAATAAGTTTTTACAAAAGTGAGTAGGATCTCTGTTTCTGATACTTGGAAGATAGTTTAAATGTTTTAAAATTATAAAAATAATTTTTTTAAAAAAAATATTGGATCTCTGTTGCTGATACTTGAAAGATAGTTTAAATGTTTTCAAATTATAAAAATATTTTTTTACAAAAGTAAGTAGGATCTCTGTTGCTTATACTTGAAAGATAGTTTAAATGTTTTCAAATTATAAAAATAATTTTTTTAAAAAAATTAAATAGGATCTCTGTTGCTGATACTTGAAAGATAGTTTAAATGTTTTCAAATTATGAAAATATTTTTTTACAAAAAGTAAGTAGGATCTCTGTTGCTTATACTTGAAAGATAGTTTAAATGTTTTCAAATTATAAAAATAATTTTTTAAAAAAATTAAATAGGATCTCTGTTGCTGATACTTGAAAGATAGTTTAAATGTTTCAAATTATAAAAATAATTTTTTACAAAAAGTAAGTAGGATCTGTGTTACTTAGACTTGAAAGATAGTTTAAATGTTTTAAAATTATGAAAATATTTGTTTACAAAAATTATTAGGATCTCTGTTTCTGATAGATGATTGATAATTCAAATGTTTTGAAATTTTAAAATAAGTTTTTAATAAAAGTGAGTAGGATCTCTGTTTCTGATACTTGGAAGATAGTTTAAATGTTTTCAAATTATAAAAATAATTGTTTTAAAAAAATTAAGTAGGATCTCTGTTGCTGATACTTGAAAGATCGTTTAAATGTTTTCAAATTATGAAAATATTTTTTTACAAATAGCAAGTAGGATCTCTGTTGCTTATACTTGGAAGACAGTTTAAATGTTTTCAAATTATAAAAATTAAATAGGATCTCTGTTGCTGATACTTGAAAGATAGTTTAAATGTTTTCAAATATAAAAATAATTTTTTACAAAAAGTAAGTAGGATCTGTGTTACTTAGACTTGAAAGATAGTTTAAATGTTTTAAAATTATGAAAATAATTTGTTTACAAAAATTATTGGGATCTCTGTTTCTGATAGATGATTGATAATTCAAATGTTTTGAAATTTTAAAATAAGTTTTTAATAAAAGTGAGTAGGATCTCTGTTGCTGATACTTGGAAGATAGTTTAAATGTTTTCAAATTATAAAAATAATTTTTTAAAAAAATTAAATAGGATCTCTGTTGCTGATACTTGAAAGATAGTTTAAATGTTTTCAAATTATAAAATATTTTTTTAAAAAAATTAAATAGGATCTGTTGCTGATACTTGAAAGATAGTTTAAATGTTTTCAAATTATGAAAATATTTTTTTACAAAGAGTAAGTAGGATCTCTGTTGCTGATACTTGAAAGATAGTTTAAATGTTTTCAAATTATAAAAATAATTTTTTAAAAAATTAAATAGGATCTCTGTTGCTGATACTTGAAAGATAGTTTAAATGTTTTCAAATTATAAAAATAATTTTTTACAAAAGTAAGTAGGATCTGTGTTACTTAGACTTGAAAGATAGTTTAAATGTTTTAAAATTATGAAAATAATTTGTTTACAAAAATTATTGGGATCTCTGTTTCTGATAGATGATTGATAATTCAAATGTTTTGAAATTTTAAAAATAAGTTTTTAATAAAAGTGAGTAGGATCTCTGTTTCTGATACTTGGAAGATAGTTTAAATGTTTTCAAATTATAAAAAATAATTTTTTAAAAAAATTAAATAGGATCTCTGTTGCTGATACTTGAAAGATAGTTTAATTGTTTTCAAATAAAAAAATATTTTTTTACAAAAAGTAAGTAGGATCTCTGTTCCTTATACTTGAAAGATAGTTTAAATGTTTTCAAATTATGAAAATAATTTTTTAAAAAAATTAAATAGGATCTCTGTTGCTGATAGATGAAAGATAGTTTAAATGTTTTCAAATTATAAAAATATTTTTTTACAAAGAGTAAGTAGGATCTCTGTTTCTGATACTTGAAAGATAGTTTAAATGTTTTCAAATTATAAAAATAATTTTTTTAAAAAATTAAATAGGATCTCTGTTGCTGATACTTGAAAGATAGTTTAAATGTTTTCAAATTATAAAAATAATTTTTTACAAAAAGTAAGTAGGATCTGTGTTACTTAGACTTGAAAGATAGTTTAAATGTTTTAAATTATGAAATAATTTGTTTACAAAAATTATTAGGATCTCTGTTTCTGATAGATGATTGATAATTCAAATGTTTTGAAATTTTAAAAATAAGTTTTTAATAAAAGTGAGTAGGATCTCTGTTTCTGATACTTGGAAGATAGTTTAAATGTTTTTCAAATTATAAAAATAATTTTTTTAAAAAATTAAATAGGATCTCTGTTGCTGATACTTGAAAGATAGTTTAAATGTTTTCAAATTATAAAAATAATTTTTACAAAAATTAAGTAGGATCTCTGTTACTGATACTTGAAAGATAGTTTAAATGTTTTCAAATTATGAAAATATTTTGTTTACAAAAATTATTGGGATCTCTGTTTCTGATAGATGATTGATAGTTTAAATGTTTTGAAAATTTAAAAATAAGTTTTTAATAAAAGTGAGTAGGATCTCTGTTTCTGATACTTGGAAGATAGTTTAAATGTTTTCAAATTATAAAAATAATTTTTTAAAAAAATTAAGTAGGATCTCTGTTGCTGATACTTGAAAGATAGTTTAAATGTTTTCAAATTATGAAAATAATTTTTTTACAAAAATTTTTAGGATCTCTGTTTCTGATAGATGATTGATAGTTTAAATGTTTTCAAATTTATAAAAATAATTTTTTAATAAAATTAAGTAGGATCTCTGTTGCTGATACTTGAAAGATAGTTTAAATGTTTTCAAATTATAAAAATAATTTTTTTAAAAAATTAGTAGGATCTCTGTTGCTGATACTTGAAAGATAGTTTAAATGTTTTCAAATTATAAAAATAATTTTTTACAAAAAGTGAGTAGGATCTCTGTTTCTGATACTTGGAAGATAGTTTAAATGTTTTCAAATTATAAAAATAATTTTTAAAAATTAAATAGGATCTCTGTTGCTGATACTTGAAAGATAGTTTAAATGTTTTCAAATTATGAAAATATTTTTTTACAAAGAGTAAGTAGGATCTCTGTTGCTTATACTTGAAAATAGTTTAAATGTTTTCAAATTATAAAAATAATTTTTTAAAAAATTAAATAGGATCTCTGTTGCTGATACTTGAAAGATAGTTTAAATGTTTTCAAATTATAAAAATAAATTTTTACAAAAAGTAAGTAGGATCTGTGTTACTTAGACTTGAAAGATAGTTTAAATGTTTTAAAATTATGAAAATAATTTGTTTACAAAAATTATTGGGATCTCTGTTTCTGATAGATGATTGATAATTCAAATGTTTTGAAATTTTAAAAATAAGTTTTTAATAAAAGTGAGTAGGATCTCTGTTTCTGATACTTGGAAGATAGTTTAAATGTTTTCAAATTATAAAAATAATTTTTTAAAAAAATTAATAGGATCTCTGTTGCTGATACTTGAAAGATAGTTTAAATGTTTTCAAATTATAAAAATAATTTTTTTAAAAAAATTAAATAGGATCTCTGTTGCTGATACTTGAAAGATAGTTTAAATGTTTTCAAATTATGAAAATATTTTTTACAAAAGTAAGTAGGATCTCTGTTGCTGATACTTGAAAGATAGTTTAAATGTTTTCAAATTATAAAAATAATTTTTTACAAAAATTGAGTAGGATCTCTGTTTCTGATACTTGAAAGATAGTTTAAATGTTTTCAAATTATAAAATAATTTTTTTACAAAAAGTAAGTAGGATCTCTGTTTCTGATACTTGGAAGATAGTTTAAATGTTTTCAAATTATAAAAATAATTTTTTTAAAAAATTAAATAGGATCTCTGTTGCTGATACTTGAAAGATAGTTTAAATGTTTTCAAATTATAAAAATATTTTTTACAAAGAGTAAGTAGGATCTCTGTTTCTATACTTGAAAGATAGTTTAAATGTTTTCAAATTATAAAAATAATTTTTAAAAAAATTAAATAGGATCTCTGTTGCTGATACTTGAAAGATAGTTTAAATGTTTTCAAATTATAAAAATAATTTTTTACAAAAAGTAAGTAGGATCTGTGTTACTTAGACTTGAAAGATAGTTTAAATGTTTTAAAATTATGAAAAATAATTTGTTTACAAAAATTATTGGATCTCTGTTTCTGATAGATGATTGATAATTCAAATGTTTTGAAATTTTAAAAATAAGTTTTTATAAAAAGTGAGTAGGATCTCTGTTTCTGATACTTGGAAGATAGTTTAAATGTTTTCAAATTATAAAAAAAATTAAAAAAAATTTTTTTTTAAAAAAAATAAATAGGATCTCTGTTGCTGATACTTGAAAGATAGTTTAAATGTTTTCAAATTATGAAAATATTTTTTACAAAGAGTAAGTAGGATCTCTGTTGCTTATACTTGAAAGATAGTTTTAAATGTTTTCAAATTATAAAAATAATTTTTTTAAAAAATTAAATAGGATCTCTGTTGCTGATACTTGAAAGATAGTTTAAATGTTTTCAAATTATAAAATTTTTTTTACAAAAAGTAAGTAGGATCTGTGTTACTTAGACTTGAAAGATAGTTTAAATGTTTTAAAATTATGAAAATAATTTGTTTACAAAAATTATTAGGATCTCTGTTTCTGATAGATGATTGATAATTCAAATGTTTTGAAATTTTAAAAATAAGTTTTTAATAAAAGTGAGTAGGATCTCTGTTTCTGATACTTGGAAGATAGTTTAAATGTTTTCAAATTATAAAAATAATTTTTTAAAAAATTAAATAGGATCTCTGTTGCTGATACTTGAAAGATAGTTTAAATGTTTTCAAATTATGAAAATAATTTTTTACAAAAGAGTAAGTAGGATCTCTGTTGCTGATACTTGAAAGATAGTTTAAATGTTTTCAAATTATAAAAATAATTTTTTACAAAGAGTAAGTAGGATCTCTGTTGCTGATACTTGAAAGATAGTTTAAATGTTTCAAATTATAAAAATAATTTTTAAAAAATTAAATAGGATCTCTGTTTCTGATACTTGAAAGATAGTTTAAATGTTTTCAAATTATAAAATAATTTTTTACAAAAGTAAGTAGGATCTCTGTTCTTATACTTGTAAGATAATTTAAATGTTTTAAAATTATAAAAATAATTTTTACAAAAAATTAAATAGGATCTCTGTTGCTGATACTTGATTGATAGTTTAAATGTTTTCAAATTATAAAATAATTTTTTAATAAAAAGTAAGTAGGATCTCTGTTTCTGATACTTGGAAGATAGTTTAAATGTTTTCAAATTAAGAAAAATAATTTTTTACAAAAATTAAGTAGGATCTCTGTTGCTGATACTTGAAAGATAGTTTAAATGTTTTAAAATTATAAAAATAATTTTTTACAAAAATTGAGTAGGATCTCTGTTTCTGATACTTGAAAGATAGTTTAAAATGTTTCAAATTATAAAAATAATTTTTAAAAAAATTGAGTAGGATCTCTGTTGCTGATACTTGAAAGATAGTTTAAATGTTTTAAAATTATAAAAATAATTTGTTTACAAAATTATTAGGATCTCTGTTGCTGATACTTGATTGATAGTTCAAATGTTTTCAAATTATAAAAATAAGTTTTTAATAAAAGTTAAGTAGGATCTCTGTTTCTGATACTTGGAAAGATAGTTTAAATGTTTTCAAATTATAAAAATAATTTTTTTAAAAAAATTAAATAGGATCTCTGTTGCTGATACTTGAAAGATAGTTTTAAATGTTTTCAAATTATGAAAATATTTTTTACAAAGAGAAAGTAGGATCTCTGTTGCTGATACTTGAAAGATAGTTTAAATGTTTTCAAATTTAAAAATAATTTTTTAAAAAATTAAATAGGATCTCTGTTGCTGATACTTGAAAGATAGTTTAAATGTTTTCAAATTATAAAATATTTTTTTACAAAAATTAAGTAGGATCTTTGTTGCTTATACTTGAAAGATAGTTTAAATGTTTTCAAATTATAAAAATAATTTGTTTCAAAAATTAAATAGGATCTCTGTTTCTGATACTTGAAAGATAGTTCAAATGTTTTCAAATTTTTAAAATATTTTTTTACAAAAGTGAGTAGGATCTCTGTTTCTGATACTTGGAAGATAGTTTAAATGTTTTCAAATTATAAAAATAATTTTTTAAAAAAATTAAATAGGATCTCTGTTGCTGATACTTGAAAGATAGTTTAAATGTTTTCAAATTATAAAATAATTTTTTACAAAAAGTAAGTAGGATCTCTGTTGCTTAGACTTGAAAGATAGTTTAAATGTTTTAAAATTATGAAAATAAATTTGTTTACAAAAATTATTGGGATCTCTGTTTCTGATAGATGATTGATAATTCAAATGTTTTGAATTTAAAAATAAGTTTTTAATAAAAGTGAGTAGGATCTCTGTTTCTGATACTTTGGAAGATAGTTTAAATGTTTTCAAATTATAAAAATAATTTTTTTAAAAAAATTAAATAGGATCTCTGTTGCTGATACTTGAAAGATAGTTTAAATGTTTTCAAATTATAAAAATATTTTTTTACAAAAAGTAAGTAGGATCTCTGTTACTTAGACTTGAAAGATAGTTTAAAATGTTTTCAAATTATGAAAATAATTTGTTTACAAAAATTATTGGGATCTCTGTTGCTGATACATGATTGATAATTCAAATGTTTTGAAATTATAAAAAAATTTTTTTAATAAAAGTGAGTAGGATCTCTGTATCTGATACTTGAAGATAGTTTAAATGTTTTCAAATTATAAAAATAATTTTTTACAAAAAATTAAATAGGATCTCTGTTTCTGATACTTGAAAGATAGTTTAAATGTTTTCAAATTTTAAAAATAATTTTTTAAAAAGAGTGAATAGGATCTCTGTTTCTGATACTTGAAAGATAGTTTAAATGTTTTCAAATTATAAAAATAATTTTTAAAAAATTAAATAGGATCTCTGTTGCTGATACTTGAAGGATAGTTTAAATGTTTTCAAATTATAAAAATAATTTTTTTAAAAATTAAGTAGGATCTCTGTTGCTGATACTTGAAAGATAGTTTAAATGTTTTCAAATTATGAAAATATTTTTTTTACAAGAGTAAGTAGGATCGTCTGTTGCTGATACTGGGAAGATAGTTTAAATGTTTTCAAATTATAAAAATAATTTTTTTAAAAAAATTAAATAGGATCTCTGTTGCTGATACTTGAAAGATAGTTTAAATGTTTTCAAATTATAAAAATAATTTTTTACAAAAAGTAAGTAGGATCTGTGTTTCTTAGACTTGAAAGATAGTTTAAATGTTTTAAAATTATAAAAATAATTTGTTTACAAAAATTATTAGGATCTCTGTTTCTGATAGATGATTGATAATTCAAATGTTTTGAAATTTTAAAAAAAGTTTTTAATAAAAGTGAGTAGGATCTCTGTTGCTGATACTTTAAAGATAGTTTAAATGTTTTCAAATTATGAAAATATTTTTTTACAAAGAGCAAGTAGGATCTCTGTTGCTTATACTTGGAAGATAGTTTAAATGTTTTCAAATTATAAAAATAATTTTTTAAAAAAAATTAAATAGGATCTCTGTTGCTGATACTTGAAAGATAGTTTAAATGTTTTCAAATTATAAAAAATAATTTTTTACAAAAAGTAAGTAGGATCTGTGTTACTATAGACTTGAAAGATAGTTTAAATGTTTTAAAAATTATAAAAATAATTTGTTTACAAAAATTATTGGGATATCTGTTTCTGATAGATGATTGATAATTCAAATGTTTTGAAATTTTAAAAATAAGTTTTTAATAAAAGTGAGTAGGATCTCTGTTTCTGATACTTTGGAAGATAGTTTAAATGTTTTCAAATTATAAAAATAATTTTTTAAAAAATTAAATAGGATCTCTGTTGCTGATACTTGAAAGATAGTTTAAATGTTTTCAAATTATGAAAATATTTTTTTACAAAGAGTAAGTAGGATCTCTGTTGCTTATACTTGAAGATAGTTTAAATGTTTTCAAATTATAAAAATAATTTTTTTAAAAAATTAAATAGGATCTCTGTTGCTGATACTTGAAAGATAGTTTAAATTGTTTCAAATTATAAAAATATTTTTTACAAAAAGTAAGTAGGATCTGTGTTACTTAGACTTGAAAGATAGTTTAAAATGTTTTAAAATTATAAAAATAATTTGTTTACAAAAAATTATTAGGATCTCTGTTTCTGATAGATGATTGATAATTCAAATGTTTTGAAATTTTAAAAATAAGTTTTTAAAAAAGTGAGTAGGATCTCTGTTTCTGATACTTGAAGATAGTTTAAATGTTTTCAAATTATAAAAATATTTTTTTAAAAAAATTAAATAGGATCTCTGTTGGTGATACTTGAAAGATAGTTTAAATGTTTTCAAATTATAAAAATAATTTTTTAAAAAAATTAAATAGGATCTCTGTTGCTTATACTTGAAAGATAGTTTAAATGTTTTAAAATTATAAAAATAATTTTTTACAAAAAATTATTGTGATCTCTGTTTCTGATAGATGATTGATAATTCAAATGTTTTTGAAATTTTAAAAATAAGTTTATAAACAAAGTGAGTAGGATCTCTGTTTCTGATACTTGGAAGATAGTTTAAATGTTTTCAAATTATAAAAATAATTTTTTTAAAAAAATTAAATAGGATCTCTGTTGCTGATACTTGAAAGATAGTTTAAATGTTTTCAAATTATGAAAATATTTTTTTACAAAGAGTAAGTAGGATCTCTGTTGCTTATACTTGAAAGATAGTTTAAATGTTTTCAAATTATAAAAAAAATTTTTTAAAAAAATTAAATAGGATCTCTGTTGCTGATACTTGAAAGATAGTTTAAATGTTATCAAATTATAAAATAATTTTTTACAAAGAGTAAGTAGGATCTGTGTTACTTAGACTTGAAAGATAGTTTAAATGTTTTAAAATTATGAAAATAATTTGTTTACAAAAATTATTAGGATCTCTGTTTCTGATAGATGATTGATAATTCAAATGTTTTGAAATTTTAAAAATAATTTTTTATAAAAGTGAGTAGGATCTCTGTTTCTGATACTTGGAAGATAGTTTAAATGTTTTCAAATTATAAAAATAATTTTTTAAAAAAATTAAATTAGGAGCTCTGTTGCTGATACTTGAAAAGATAGTTTAAATGTTTTCAAATTATAAAAATAATTTTTTAAAAAAATTAAATAGGATCTGTGTTGCTGATACTTGAAATATAGTTTAAATGTTTTCAAATTATGAAAATAATTTTTTTACAAAGAGCAAGTAGGATCTCTGTTTCTGATACATGGTGATAGTTTAAATGTTTTCAAATTATAAAAATAATTTTTTTAAAAAAATTAAATAGGATCTCTGTTTCTGATACTTGAAAGATAGTTCAAATGTTTTCAAATTATAAAAATAATTTTTACAAAAAGTAAGTAGGATCTGTGTCACTTAGGTACTTGATAAGATTAAGTTTAAATGTTTTTTAAAATTAATGAAAATAATTTTGTTTTACAAAAAATTATTGGGATCTCTGTTTCTGATAGATGATTGATAATTCAAATCTTTTGAAATTTTAAAAATAAAGTTTTTAATAAAAGTGAGTTAGGATCTCTGTTGCTGATACATGGAAGATAGTTTAAATGTTTTCAAATTATAAAAATAATTTTTTACAAAAAGTAAGTAGGATCTGTGTTCCTTAGACTTGAAAGATAGTTTAAAATGTTTTAAAATTATGAAATAATTTGTTTACAAAAATTATGGGAACCTGTTTCTGATAGATGATTGATAATTCAAATGTTTTAATTTTAAAAAATAAGTTTTTAATAAAAGTGAGATAGGAACTTCTCTGTTGCTGATACTTGGAAGATAGTTTAAAATGTTTTCAAATTATAAAAATAATTTTTTTAAAAAAATTAAATAGGATCTCTGTTGCTGATACCTTGAAAGATTGTTTAAATGTTTTCAAATTATAAAAATAATTTTTAACAAAAAAGTAAGTAGGATCTGTGTAACATAGACTTGAAAGATAGTTTTAAATGTTTTAAAATTAAAGAAAATTAAATTTGTTTACAAAAAGTATTAGGATCTCTGTTTTCTGATATATTGATTGATAATTCAAATGTTTTGAAATTTTAAAAATAATTTTTTAATAAAAGTGAGTAGGAATCACTGTTGTCTGAAACTTGAAAGATAGTTTAAAAATGTTTTCAACATTAATAAAAATAATTTTTTAAAAAAATTAAATAGGATCTCTGTTGCTGATACTTTGGAAAGATAGGTTTAAATTTTTTCAAATTATAAAAAGTAATTTTTTAACAAAAGTAATTAGGATCTGTGGTTCCTGAGACTGTGAAAGATATTTTTAAGAATGTTTTAAAATTATGAAAACAATTTGTTTATCAAAATTATGGGAAACTCTGTTTCTGATAGATGATTGATATTTCAAATGTTTTGAAATTTAAAAATAATTTTTAATAAAAAGTGAGTAGGATCACTGTTTCTGATACTTGGAAGATAGATTAAATGTTTTTCAAATTATAAAAAAAAATTTTTTAAAAAAAATTAAATAGGATCTCTGTTGCAATCACTGAAAAGATAGTTTAAAATGTTTTCAAATTATGAAAATATTTTTTTACAAGAGTAAAATACGATCTCTTGTTGCTTAGACGTTGAAAGATAGTTTAAAAGTTATCAAATTATGAAAATAATTTTATTTACAACATTATTGGGATCTTCTGTTTCTCTGATAGATGATTATATTTCAAAATGTTTTGAAATTTTTAAAATAAGGTTTTTAATCAAAAGTGAGTAGGATCTCTGTTTTCTGAAACTTGGAAGATAGTTTAAATGTTTTCAAATTATAAAAATAATTTTTTAAAAAAATTAAATAGGATCTTCCTGTTTCTCATACTGAAAGATAGTTTTAAATGTTTTCAAATTATAAAAAATATTTTTTTAAAAAAATTAAATAGGACCTCTGTTGCTGATGCTGTAAAAGATAGTTTAAATGTTTTCAAATTATAAACAATAATTTTTTAAAAAAAGTAAGTAGTATCTGTGTTACTTATACTTGAAAGATAGTTTAAATAATTTAAAATTATAAAATATTTTGTTCGCAAAAATATTGGGATCTCGTTTCTGATAATGATTGATAATTCAAAGTGTTTTGAATTTTAAAAATAAGTTTTTAATACAAGTGAGTAGGATCTCTGTTTCTGAAACTTTGGAAGATAGATTTAGTTTAAATGTTTTCAATTATAAAAATAATTTTTAACAAAAATTAAGTAGGATCTAGTGTTTACTTAGACTTGAAAGATAGTTTAACTGTTTTAAAATTATGAAAATAATTTGTTTACAAAAATTATTGGGATCTCTGTTTTCTGATAGATGAATTGTGATAATTCAAATGTTTTGAAATTTTAAAAATAAGATTTTAATACAAGTGAGTAGGATTCTCTGTTTCTGATACTTGGAAGATAGTATAAATGTTTTCAAATTATAAAAATAATTTTTTTAAAAAAATTAAATAGGATCTCTGTTGCTGTATACTTGAAAGATAGTTTAAATGTTTTCAAATTAAAAAAATAATTTTTACCAAAGAGTAATTAGGATCTGTGTTCCTTAGACTTGAAAGATAGTTTAAATGTTTTAAAATTTGAAACCAATTTGTTTACAAAAATTATTGGGATCTCTGTTTCTGATAGATGGATTGATAATTCATAGTTTTGAAATTTTTAAAAAAAGTGTTTTATAAAATTGACAGGATCTCTGTTGCTGATACTTGAAAGATATGTTTAAATGTTTTCAAATTATAAAAATAAATTTTATAAAAAATTAAAATAGGAATCTCTGTTGCTGATACTTGAAAGATAGTTTAAATTTTTTAAAATTAATGAAAATAATTTGTTTTACTAAAATTATTGGGATCTATGTATCTGATAGTTTATTGATAGCTTAAATGTTTTGAAATTTTAAAAATAAGGTTTTTAATAAAAGTGAGTAGGATCTCTGTTTCTAATACTTGGAAGATAGTTTAAATGTTTTCAAATTATAAAAATAATTTTTTAAAAAAAAATTAAATAGGATCTCTGGTAGTGCTGATACTATGAAAGATAGTTTAAATGTATTCGAAATTATAAAAATAATTTTTTACAAAAAGTAAGTAGGATCTGTGTTCCTTATACTTGAAAGATAGTAAAATGTTTTAAAATTATGAAAATATTTTGTTTACAAAAATTAATGGGGATCTCTGTTTCTGGCTAGATGTATTGATAATCAAATGTTTTGAATTTTAAAAATAAGTTATTAAAAAAAGTGAGTAGGGATCTCTGTTTCTGATACTTGGAAGATAGTTTAAATGTTTTTTCAAATTATAAAAATAACTTTTTTAAAAAAATTAAATATAATCTCTGTTTCTCATACTTGAAAGATAGTTTAAATGTTTTCAAATTATAAAAATAATTTTTTAAAAAGATTAAATAGGATCTCTCTTGCTGATGCTTGAAAGATAGTTTAAATGTTTTCAAATTATAAAAATAATTTTTT
>CM055351.1:32328299-32330799 GCA_029228515.1 Populus alba x Populus x berolinensis | reverse complement strand
CCCCCCCGCGGGCACGACAGCAAGCCAGCGGGGGCTGTCCGCGCTGCCGATTTTTCCCACTGCTGGCATCGCTGCCGCTGCCCCGGGCCCGAAGGCAGCCCCCCGCGGGCACGACAGCAAGCCAGCGGGGGCTGTCCGCGCTGCCGATTTTTCCCACTGCTGGCATCGCTGCCGCTGCCCCGGGCCCGAAGGCAGCCCCCCCGCGGGCACGACAGCAAGCCAGCGGGGGCTGTCCGCGCTGCCGATTTTTCCCACTGCTGGCATCGCTGCCGCTGCCCGGGCCCGAAGGCAGCCCCCCGCGGGCACGACAGCAAGCCAGCGGGGGCTGTCCGCGCTGCCGATTTTTCCCACTGCTGGCATCGCTGCCGCTGCCCCGGGCCCGAAGGCAGCCCCCCCGCGGGCACGACAGCAAGCCAGCGGGGGCTGTCCGCGCTGCCGATTTTTCCCACTGCTGGCATCGCTGCCGCTGCCCCGGGCCCGAAGGCAGCCCCCCCGCGGGCACGACAGCAAGCCAGCGGGGGCTGTCCGCGCTGCCGATTTTTCCCACTGCTGGCATCGCTGCCGCTGCCCCGGGCCCGAAGGCAGCCCCCCCGCGGGCACGACAGCAAGCCAGCGGGGGCTGTCCGCGCTGCCGATTTTTCCCACTGCTGGCATCGCTGCCGCTGCCCCGGGCCCGAAGGCAGCCCCCCCGCGGGCACGACAGCAAGCCAGAGGGGGCTGTCCGCGCTGCCGATTTTTCCCACTGCTGGCATCGCTGCCGCAGAGTGTGCGTAGCCTCTCCCGCGCGGGGGGCAGGCAAGAGCGCAGGGGGGCAAGGCCCGAAGGCAGCCCCCCCGCGGGTAAGATAGCCAGCCAGCAGGGGCTGTCCCCGCGTCAGCCCCCGTTGCGCAGCGCGGCATGGAAATCATTGCCGCGCGCGCGCGCGCCCAATCGCCCAAGAGCCCAAGGGCCCCCAAGGGCCCCAGGCCCTCAGGCCCCAGCGCCCCAGCGCCAAGCGCAGACGCGGGCGCGGGCGGGGCGCGCGTGTGATTTTTATAGGGCGGTGGTCGGAATCGGGTCGTCGCCGGCCGGAAAACGGGTCATCGATGGCGGCGTTACTTCGGGCCGTGAGGCCCCCCACGTGTGTAGCAGCAGCTCGCAAATCCCCGCGGCAGGCCTATGGGCGCCAGCCAGCGCGCCCCATGGCCAGTCGGGGGCACCCCCTAAAGAGCTATAAGTGTTATTGCAGCTCTGGCAGGGGCAGACACTACTAGGTCCCAGCTGTCACCCCCCCTCTAAAAAATTCATTTCTTGGTATTTTGAGCTGAAATTTTGCACATAGGTTGGCAAAAATCCAATCCACCTTTATAAATTTTCCCAGATTTTTTCGAGGTCGGGAAGTATTTTTTTTTATTTTCCTACCATTAAAAATCAAGGAAATACGCAAAAATAGGAACCGGCCCGGAATGACCCCAAATTCGGCTGGCAGCCTCACAAAAATATGGCTGATTTTACTGGATTGATTTCACGTGGAAAGCATGACGTTTTCTTGGCGGGATGCGGGAAAACCGGCAGCGCGCATGCCGCGGCCACCGGAGGAGCCCCGGGAAAACTCTTGCTTTCACGGTCTTGGCCTCCCCTCACCACCATGGCCGGCCTCTAATCCCCCCATCAGCAGTTGTGGCCGATAGGGCAGTGATTTGAACGACGCCGCCGGGTAATCGCACCCGGCCGACGCGGGGAGGAAGAGATCTCTTCTTCCAAGATAGCGAACAACACATCGGGAGTTATGTTGATAGGGCAGAGAATTGAATGACTCGTTGCGGGCAGCCAGCTGATAGGGCCTCCAGCTGCACAAATCCGCGCTGCCGATTTTTCCGACGTTGCCGATTTGTCTGAACAGCCCCTCGTTCGTCCGCGCTGCCGATTCCAACACTGCCTGCTGTGTCTGAACAGCCCCTGTTTCGTCAGCGCGTCCCCTTGACGAATTTTCCTGCCTGGCCTCGACAGCCCAGCGTCCAGCCCGTGTTCGTCAACAAATCTGCGCTGCCGATTTTCCCCGACGGGCCTCCAGCTGCGGATCTCCGCGCTGCCGATTTTTCCCACTGTTGGCATCGCTGCCGCTGCCTAGGCCCCCAGTCTTTTTCGTCACGCCTAGGACTATAAACAGTCCAGACTCATCGCCAGCACCGGCTGCCGATTCTGCCGACTTCTCCAATTTCGTCGGCGCTGCCGATTCCAACACTGCCCGCTGTGTCTGAACAGCCCCTGCTTCGTCAGCGCATCCCCTTGACGATTTTTCCTGCCTGGCCTGGACAGCCCAGCGTCCAGCCCATGTTCGTCAAAAAATCTGCGCTGCCGATTTTTCCCACTGTTGGCATAGCTGCCACTGCCCCAGTGTGTGTCTAGGCCCCCAGTCGTTTCCGTCAAGCCTGGGACTATAAATCGTCCGGACTCATCGCCAGCACCGGCTGCCGATTCTGCCGACTTCTCCGATTTCGTCGGCGCTGCCGATTCCAAC
>CM055351.1:32300588-32325699 GCA_029228515.1 Populus alba x Populus x berolinensis | reverse complement strand
GAAATTCAAAGGCAACTGAATTTCGGCAAAACGGGCATCGAAGTCGGAATGTCGCGAAACTCACCGAGTCAAAGCGTTTCCCTGTTTGCGGAAGAAGTCTGATGTAGAACAAGTAGCAGAAGCATACATGCTCAAGAGGGATCACCCGAAATTCAAAGGCAACTGAATTTCGGCAACCGGCATCGAAGTCGGAATGCGCGAAACTCACCGAGTCAAAGCGTTTCGCCGTTTGCGGAAGAAAGTCTGATGTAGAACAAGTAGCAGAAGCATACATGCTCAAGAGGGATCACCCGAAATTCAAAGGCAACTGAATTTCGGCAACCGGGCATCGAAGTCGGAATGCCGCGAAACTCACCGAGTCAAAGCGTTTCGCCGTTTGCGGAAGAAAGTCTGATGTAGAACAAGTAGCAGAAGCATACATGCTCAAGAGGGATCACCCGAAATTCAAAGGCAACTGAATTTCGGCAACCGGCATCGAAGTCGGAATGCCGCGAAACTCACCGAGTCAAAGCGTTTCGCCGTTTGCGGAGAAAAGTCTGATGTAGAACAAGTAGCAGAAGCATACATGCTCAAGAGGGATCACCCGAAATTCAAAGGCAACTGAATTTCGGCAACCGGGCATCGAAGTCGGAATGCCGCGAAACTCACCGAGTCAAAGCGTTTCGCCGTTTGCGGAAGAAAGTCTGATGTAGAACAAGTAGCAGAAGCATACATGCTCAAGAGGGATCACCCGAAATTCAAAGGCAACTGAATTTCGGCAACCGGGGCATCGAAGTCGGAATGCCGCGAAACTCACCGAGTCAAAGCGTTTCGCCGTTTGCGGAAGAAAGTCTGATGTAGAACAAGTAGCAGAAGCATACATGCTCAAGAGGGATCACCCGAAATTCAAAGGCAACTGAATTTCGGCAACCGGCATCGAAGTCGGAATGCCGAAACTCACCGAGTCAAAGCGTTTCGCCGTTTGCGGAAGAAAGTCTGATGTAGAACAAGTAGCAGAAGCATACATGCTCAAGAGGGATCACCCGAAATTCAAAGGCAACTGAATTTCGGCAACCGGGCATCGAAGTCGGAATGCCGCGAAACTCACCGAGTCAAAGCGTTTCGCCGTTTGCGGAAGAAGTCTGATGTAGAACAAGTAGCAGAAGCATACATGCTCAAGAGGGATCACCCGAAATTCAAAGGCAACTGAATTTCGGCAACCGGGCATCGAAGTCGGAATGCCGCGAAACTCACCGAGTCAAAGCGTTTCCTGTTTGCGGAAGAAAGTATGATGTAGAACAAGTAGTAGAAGCATACATGCTCAAGAGGGATCACCCGAAATTCAAAGGCAACTGAATTTCGACAACCGGGGCAACGTAGTCGGAATGCCGCGAAACTCACCGAGTCAAAGCGTTTCGCCATTTGCGGAAGAAAGTCTCCTGTAGAACAAGTAGCAGAAGCATACATGCTCAAGAGGGATCACCCGAAATTCAAAGGCAACTGAATTTGGGCAACCGGGGCATCGAAGTCGAAATGCCGCAAAACTCACCGAGTCAAAGCGTTTTGCCATTTGCGGAAGAAAGTCTGATGTAGAACAAGTAGCAGAAGCAGCCATGCTCAAGAGGGATCACCCGAAATTCAAAGGCAACCGAATGTAGGCAAACGGGGCAACGAAGTTGGAATGCCGCGAAACTCACCGAGTTAAAGCGTTTCGCCGTTTGCGGAAGAAAGTCTGATGTAGAACAATTAGCAGAAGCATACATGCTCAAGAGGGATCGCCCGAAATTCAAAGGCAACTGAATTTCGGCACCCGGGCCATCGAAGTCGGAATGCCGCCAAAACTCACCGAGTCGAAGCGTTTCGACGTTTGCGGAAAAAAGTCTGATGGAGAACAAGTAGCAGACGCATACATGCTCAAGATGGATCACCCGAAATTCAAAGGCAATTGAATTTCGGCAACCGGGCCATCGAAATCGGAATGCCGTGAAACTCACCGAGTCAAAGCGTTTCCCCGTTTGCGGAAGGAAGTCTCCTGTAGAACAAATAGCAGAAGCATACATGCTCAAGAGGGATCACCCAAAATTCAAAGGCAACTAAATTTCGGCAACCGGGGCATCGAAATCGGAATGCCGCGAAACTCACCGAGTAGAAGCGTTTCGCCGTTTGCGGAAGAAAGTCTGATGTAGAACAAGTAGCAGAAGCATACATGCTCAAGAGGGATCACCCGAAATTCAAAGGCAACTGAATTTCGGCAACCGGGCATCGAAGTCGGAATGCCGCGAAACTCACCGAGTCAAAGCGTTTTCGTTTGCGGAAGAAAGTCTGATGTAGAACAAGTAGCAGAAGCATACATGCTCAAGAGGGATCACCCGAAATTCAAAGGCAACTGAATTTCGGCAACGGGCATCGAAGTCGGAATGCCGCGAAACTCACCGAGTCAAAGCGTTTCGCCGTTGCGGAAGAAAGTCTGATGTAGAACAAGTAGCAGAAGCATACATGCTCAAGAGGGATCACCCGAAATTCAAAGGCAACTGAATTTCGGCAACCGGGCATCGAAGTCGGAATGCCGCGAAACTCACCGAGTCAAAGCGTTTCGCTGTTTGCGGAAGAAGTCTGATGTAGAACAAGTAGCAGAAGCATACATGCTCAAGAGGGATCACCCGAAATTCAAAGGCAACTGAATTTCGGCAACCGGGCATCGAAGTCGGAATGCCGCGAAACTCACCGAGTCAAAGCGTCGCCGTTTGCGGAAGAAAGTCTGATGTAGAACAAGTAGCAGAAGCATACATGCTCAAGAGGGATCACCCGAAATTCAAAGGCAACTGAATTTCGGCAACCCGGCATCGAAGTCGGAATGCCGCGAAACTCACCGAGTCAAAGCGTTTCGCCGTTGCGGAAGAAAGTCTGATGTAGAACAAGTAGCAGAAGCATACATGCTCAAGAGGGATCACCCGAAATTCAAAGGCAACTGAATTTCGGCAACCGGGCATCGAAGTCGGAATGCCGCGAAACTCACCGAGTCAAAGCGTTTCGCCGTTTGCGGAAGAAGTCTGATGTAGAACAAGTAGCAGAAGCATACATGCTCAAGAGGGATCACCCGAAATTCAAAGGCAACTGAATTTCGGCAACCGGGCATCGAAGTCGGAATGCCGCGAAACTCACCGAGTCAAAGCGTTTCGCTGTTTGCGGAAGAAAGTCTGATGTAGAACAAGTAGCAGAAGCATACATGCTCAAGAGGGATCACCCGAAATTCAAAGGCAACTGAATTTCGGCAACCGGGCATCGAAGTCGGAATGCCGCGAAACTCACCGAGTCAAAGCGTTTCGCCGTTTGCGGAAGAAGTCTGATGTAGAACAAGTAGCAGAAGCATACATGCTCAAGAGGGATCACCCGAAATTCAAAGGCAACTGAATTTCGGCAACCGGGCATCGAAGTCGGAATGCCGCGAAACTCACCGAGTCAAAGCGTTTCGCCGTTTGCGGAAAAGTCTGATGTAGAACAAGTAGCAGAAGCATACATGCTCAAGAGGGATCACCCGAAATTCAAAGCATGCTCAAGAGGGATCACCCGAAATTCAAAGGCAACTGAATTTCGGCACCGGGGCATCGAAGTCGGAATGCACAACACTCACCGAGTCAAAGCGTTTCGCCGTTTGCGGAAAAAGTCTCATTTGCGAAAAATAGAACAAGTAGCAAAGCATACATGCTCAAGAGGGATCACCCGAAATTCAAAGGCAACTGAATTTCGGCAAACGGGCATCGAAGTCGGAATGCCGCGAAACTCACCGAGTCAAAGCGTTTCGCCGTTTGCGGAAGAAAGTTGATGTAGAACAAGTAGCAGAAGCATACATGCTCAAGAGGGATCACCCGAAATTCAAAGGCAACTGAATTTCGGCAACCGGGCATCGAAGTCGGAATGCCGCGAAACTCACCGAGTCAAAGCGTTTCGCCGTTTGCGGAAGAAGTCTGATGTAGAACAAGTAGCAGAAGCATACATGCTCAAGAGGGATCACCCGAAATTCAAAGGCAACTGAATTTCGGCAACCGGGCATCGAAGTCGGAATGCCGCGAAACTCACCGAGTCAAAGCGTTTCGCTTTTGCGGAAGAAAGTCTGATGTAGAACAAGTAGCAGAAGCATACATGCTCAAGAGGGATCACCCGAAATTCAAAGGCAACTGAATTTCGGCAACCGGGCATCGAAGTCGGAATGCCGCGAAACTCACCGAGTCAAAGCGTTTCGCTGTTTGCGGAAGAAAGTCTGATGTAGAACAAGTAGCAGAAGCATACATGCTCAAGAGGGATCACCCGAAATTCAAAGGCAACTGAATTTCGGCAACCGGGGCATCGAAGTCGGAATGCCGCGAAACTCACCGAGTCAAAGCGTTTCGCCGTTTGCGGAAGAAAGTCTGATGTAGAACAAGTAGCAGAAGCATACATGCTCAAGAGGGATCACCCGAAATTCAAAGGCAACTGAATTTCGGCAACCGGGCATCGAAGTCGGAATGCCGCGAAACTCACCGAGTCAAAGCGTTTCGCTGTTTGCGGAAGAAAGTCTGATGTAGAACAAGTAGCAGAAGCATACATGCTCAAGAGGGATCACCCGAAATTCAAAGGCAACTGAATTTCGGCAACCGGGCATCGAAGTCGGAATGCCGCGAAACTCACCGAGTCAAAGCGTTTCGCCGTTTGCGGAAGAAAGTCTGATGTAGAACAAGTAGCAGAAGCATACATGCTCAAGAGGGATCACCCGAAATTCAAAGGCAACTGAATTTCGGCAACCGGGCATCGAAGTCGGAATGCCGCGAAACTCACCGAGTCAAAGCGTTTCGCCGTTTGCGGAAGAAAGTCTGATGTAGAACAAGTAGCAGAAGCATACATGCTCAAGAGGGATCACCCGAAATTCAAAGGCAACTGAATTTCGGCAACCGGGCATCGAAGTCGGAATGCCGCGAAACTCACCGAGTCAAAGCGTTTCGCCGTTTGCGGAAGAAAGTCTGATGTAGAACAAGTAGCAGAAGCATACATGCTCAAGAGGGATCACCCGAAATTCAAAGGCAACTGAATTTCGGCAACCGGGCATCGAAGTCGGAATGCCGCGAAACTCACCGAGTCAAAGCGTTTCGCCGTTTGCGGAAGAAAGTCTGATGTAGAACAAGTAGCAGAAGCATACATGCTCAAGAGGGATCACCCGAAATTCAAAGGCAACTGAATTTCGGCAACCGGGCATCGAAGTCGGAATGCCGCGAAACTCACCGAGTCAAAGCGTTTCGCCGTTTGCGGAAGAAAGTCTGATGTAGAACAAGTAGCAGAAGCATACATGCTCAAGAGGGATCACCCGAAATTCAAAGGCAACTGAATTTCGGCAACCGGGCATCGAAGTCGGAATGCCGCGAAACTCACCGAGTCAAAGCGTTTCGCCGTTTGCGGAAGAAAGTCTGATGTAGAACAAGTAGCAGAAGCATACATGCTCAAGAGGGATCACCCGAAATTCAAAGGCAACTGAATTTCGGCAACCGGGCATCGAAGTCGGAATGCCGCGAAACTCACCGAGTCAAAGCGTTTCGCTGTTTGCGGAAGAAAGTCTGATGTAGAACAAGTAGCAGAAGCATACATGCTCAAGAGGGATCACCCGAAATTCAAAGGCAACTGAATTTCGGCAACCGGGGCATCGAAGTCGGAATGCCGCGAAACTCACCGAGTCAAAGCGTTTCGCCGTTTGCGGAAGAAAGTCTGATGTAGAACAAGTAGCAGAAGCATACATGCTCAAGAGGGATCACCCGAAATTCAAAGGCAACTGAATTTCGGCAACCGGGCATCGAAGTCGGAATGCCGCGAAACTCACCGAGTCAAAGCGTTTCGCCGTTTGCGGAAGAAAGTCTGATGTAGAACAAGTAGCAGAAGCATACATGCTCAAGAGGGATCACCCGAAATTCAAAGGCAACTGAATTTCGGCAACCGGGCATCGAAGTCGGAATGCCGCGAAACTCACCGAGTCAAAGCGTTTCGCTGTTTGCGGAAGAAAGTCTGATGTAGAACAAGTAGCAGAAGCATACATGCTCAAGAGGGATCACCCGAAATTCAAAGGCAACTGAATTTCGGCAACCGGGCATCGAAGTCGGAATGCCGCGAAACTCACCGAGTCAAAGCGTTTCGCCGTTTGCGGAAGAAAGTCTGATGTAGAACAAGTAGCAGAAGCATACATGCTCAAGAGGGATCACCCGAAATTCAAAGGCAACTGAATTTCGGCAACCGGGCATCGAAGTCGGAATGCCGCGAAACTCACCGAGTCAAAGCGTTTCGCCGTTTGCGGAAGAAAGTCTGATGTAGAACAAGTAGCAGAAGCATACATGCTCAAGAGGGATCACCCGAAATTCAAAGGCAACTGAATTTCGGCAACCGGGCATCGAAGTCGGAATGCCGCGAAACTCACCGAGTCAAAGCGTTTCGCCGTTTGCGGAAGAAAGTCTGATGTAGAACAAGTAGCAGAAGCATACATGCTCAAGAGGGATCACCCGAAATTCAAAGGCAACTGAATTTCGGCAACCGGGCATCGAAGTCGGAATGCCGCGAAACTCACCGAGTCAAAGCGTTTCGCTGTTTGCGGAAGAAAGTCTGATGTAGAACAAGTAGCAGAAGCATACATGCTCAAGAGGGATCACCCGAAATTCAAAGGCAACTGAATTTCGGCAACCGGGCATCGAAGTCGGAATGCCGCGAAACTCACCGAGTCAAAGCGTTTCGCTGTTTGCGGAAGAAAGTCTGATGTAGAACAAGTAGCAGAAGCATACATGCTCAAGAGGGATCACCCGAAATTCAAAGGCAACTGAATTTCGGCAACCGGGCATCGAAGTCGGAATGCCGCGAAACTCACCGAGTCAAAGCGTTTCGCTGTTTGCGGAAGAAAGTCTGATGTAGAACAAGTAGCAGAAGCATACATGCTCAAGAGGGATCACCCGAAATTCAAAGGCAACTGAATTTCGGCAACCGGGCATCGAAGTCGGAATGCCGCGAAACTCACCGAGTCAAAGCGTTTCGCCGTTTGCGGAAGAAAGTCTGATGTAGAACAAGTAGCAGAAGCATACATGCTCAAGAGGGATCACCCGAAATTCAAAGGCAACTGAATTTCGGCAACCGGGCATCGAAGTCGGAATGCCGCGAAACTCACCGAGTCAAAGCGTTTCGCTGTTTGCGGAAGAAAGTCTGATGTAGAACAAGTAGCAGAAGCATACATGCTCAAGAGGGATCACCCGAAATTCAAAGGCAACTGAATTTCGGCAACCGGGCATCGAAGTCGGAATGCCGCGAAACTCACCGAGTCAAAGCGTTTCGCCGTTTGCGGAAGAAAGTCTGATGTAGAACAAGTAGCAGAAGCATACATGCTCAAGAGGGATCACCCGAAATTCAAAGGCAACTGAATTTCGGCAACCGGGCATCGAAGTCGGAATGCCGCGAAACTCACCGAGTCAAAGCGTTTCGCTGTTTGCGGAAGAAAGTCTGATGTAGAACAAGTAGCAGAAGCATACATGCTCAAGAGGGATCACCCGAAATTCAAAGGCAACTGAATTTCGGCAACCGGGCATCGAAGTCGGAATGCCGCGAAACTCACCGAGTCAAAGCGTTTCGCTGTTTGCGGAAGAAAGTCTGATGTAGAACAAGTAGCAGAAGCATACATGCTCAAGAGGGATCACCCGAAATTCAAAGGCAACTGAATTTCGGCAACCGGGCATCGAAGTCGGAATGCCGCGAAACTCACCGAGTCAAAGCGTTTCGCTGTTTGCGGAAGAAAGTCTGATGTAGAACAAGTAGCAGAAGCATACATGCTCAAGAGGGATCACCCGAAATTCAAAGGCAACTGAATTTCGGCAACCGGGGCATCGAAGTCGGAATGCCGCGAAACTCACCGAGTCAAAGCGTTTCGCCGTTTGCGGAAGAAAGTCTGATGTAGAACAAGTAGCAGAAGCATACATGCTCAAGAGGGATCACCCGAAATTCAAAGGCAACTGAATTTCGGCAACCGGGCATCGAAGTCGGAATGCCGCGAAACTCACCGAGTCAAAGCGTTTCGCCGTTTGCGGAAGAAAGTCTGATGTAGAACAAGTAGCAGAAGCATACATGCTCAAGAGGGATCACCCGAAATTCAAAGGCAACTGAATTTCGGCAACCGGGCATCGAAGTCGGAATGCCGCGAAACTCACCGAGTCAAAGCGTTTCGCCGTTTGCGGAAGAAAGTCTGATGTAGAACAAGTAGCAGAAGCATACATGCTCAAGAGGGATCACCCGAAATTCAAAGGCAACTGAATTTCGGCAACCGGGCATCGAAGTCGGAATGCCGCGAAACTCACCGAGTCAAAGCGTTTCGCCGTTTGCGGAAGAAAGTCTGATGTAGAACAAGTAGCAGAAGCATACATGCTCAAGAGGGATCACCCGAAATTCAAAGGCAACTGAATTTCGGCAACCGGGCATCGAAGTCGGAATGCCGCGAAACTCACCGAGTCAAAGCGTTTCGCCGTTTGCGGAAGAAAGTCTGATGTAGAACAAGTAGCAGAAGCATACATGCTCAAGAGGGATCACCCGAAATTCAAAGGCAACTGAATTTCGGCAACCGGGCATCGAAGTCGGAATGCCGCGAAACTCACCGAGTCAAAGCGTTTCGCCGTTTGCGGAAGAAAGTCTGATGTAGAACAAGTAGCAGAAGCATACATGCTCAAGAGGGATCACCCGAAATTCAAAGGCAACTGAATTTCGGCAACCGGGCATCGAAGTCGGAATGCCGCGAAACTCACCGAGTCAAAGCGTTTCGCCGTTTGCGGAAGAAAGTCTGATGTAGAACAAGTAGCAGAAGCATACATGCTCAAGAGGGATCACCCGAAATTCAAAGGCAACTGAATTTCGGCAACCGGGCATCGAAGTCGGAATGCCGCGAAACTCACCGAGTCAAAGCGTTTCGCCGTTTGCGGAAGAAAGTCTGATGTAGAACAAGTAGCAGAAGCATACATGCTCAAGAGGGATCACCCGAAATTCAAAGGCAACTGAATTTCGGCAACCGGGCATCGAAGTCGGAATGCCGCGAAACTCACCGAGTCAAAGCGTTTCGCCGTTTGCGGAAGAAAGTCTGATGTAGAACAAGTAGCAGAAGCATACATGCTCAAGAGGGATCACCCGAAATTCAAAGGCAACTGAATTTCGGCAACCGGGCATCGAAGTCGGAATGCCGCGAAACTCACCGAGTCAAAGCGTTTCGCCGTTTGCGGAAGAAAGTCTGATGTAGAACAAGTAGCAGAAGCATACATGCTCAAGAGGGATCACCCGAAATTCAAAGGCAACTGAATTTCGGCAACCGGGCATCGAAGTCGGAATGCCGCGAAACTCACCGAGTCAAAGCGTTTCGCCGTTTGCGGAAGAAAGTCTGATGTAGAACAAGTAGCAGAAGCATACATGCTCAAGAGGGATCACCCGAAATTCAAAGGCAACTGAATTTCGGCAACCGGGCATCGAAGTCGGAATGCCGCGAAACTCACCGAGTCAAAGCGTTTCGCCGTTTGCGGAAGAAAGTCTGATGTAGAACAAGTAGCAGAAGCATACATGCTCAAGAGGGATCACCCGAAATTCAAAGGCAACTGAATTTCGGCAACCGGGCATCGAAGTCGGAATGCCGCGAAACTCACCGAGTCAAAGCGTTTCGCCGTTTGCGGAAGAAAGTCTGATGTAGAACAAGTAGCAGAAGCATACATGCTCAAGAGGGATCACCCGAAATTCAAAGGCAACTGAATTTCGGCAACCGGGCATCGAAGTCGGAATGCCGCGAAACTCACCGAGTCAAAGCGTTTCGCCGTTTGCGGAAGAAAGTCTGATGTAGAACAAGTAGCAGAAGCATACATGCTCAAGAGGGATCACCCGAAATTCAAAGGCAACTGAATTTCGGCAACCGGGCATCGAAGTCGGAATGCCGCGAAACTCACCGAGTCAAAGCGTTTCGCTGTTTGCGGAAGAAAGTCTGATGTAGAACAAGTAGCAGAAGCATACATGCTCAAGAGGGATCACCCGAAATTCAAAGGCAACTGAATTTCGGCAACCGGGCATCGAAGTCGGAATGCCGCGAAACTCACCGAGTCAAAGCGTTTCGCCGTTTGCGGAAGAAAGTCTGATGTAGAACAAGTAGCAGAAGCATACATGCTCAAGAGGGATCACCCGAAATTCAAAGGCAACTGAATTTCGGCAACCGGGCATCGAAGTCGGAATGCCGCGAAACTCACCGAGTCAAAGCGTTTCGCCGTTTGCGGAAGAAAGTCTGATGTAGAACAAGTAGCAGAAGCATACATGCTCAAGAGGGATCACCCGAAATTCAAAGGCAACTGAATTTCGGCAACCGGGCATCGAAGTCGGAATGCCGCGAAACTCACCGAGTCAAAGCGTTTCGCCGTTTGCGGAAGAAAGTCTGATGTAGAACAAGTAGCAGAAGCATACATGCTCAAGAGGGATCACCCGAAATTCAAAGGCAACTGAATTTCGGCAACCGGGCATCGAAGTCGGAATGCCGCGAAACTCACCGAGTCAAAGCGTTTCGCCGTTTGCGGAAGAAAGTCTGATGTAGAACAAGTAGCAGAAGCATACATGCTCAAGAGGGATCACCCGAAATTCAAAGGCAACTGAATTTCGGCAACCGGGCATCGAAGTCGGAATGCCGCGAAACTCACCGAGTCAAAGCGTTTCGCCGTTTGCGGAAGAAAGTCTGATGTAGAACAAGTAGCAGAAGCATACATGCTCAAGAGGGATCACCCGAAATTCAAAGGCAACTGAATTTCGGCAACCGGGCATCGAAGTCGGAATGCCGCGAAACTCACCGAGTCAAAGCGTTTCGCTGTTTGCGGAAGAAAGTCTGATGTAGAACAAGTAGCAGAAGCATACATGCTCAAGAGGGATCACCCGAAATTCAAAGGCAACTGAATTTCGGCAACCGGGCATCGAAGTCGGAATGCCGCGAAACTCACCGAGTCAAAGCGTTTCGCCGTTTGCGGAAGAAAGTCTGATGTAGAACAAGTAGCAGAAGCATACATGCTCAAGAGGGATCACCCGAAATTCAAAGGCAACTGAATTTCGGCAACCGGGCATCGAAGTCGGAATGCCGCGAAACTCACCGAGTCAAAGCGTTTCGCCGTTTGCGGAAGAAAGTCTGATGTAGAACAAGTAGCAGAAGCATACATGCTCAAGAGGGATCACCCGAAATTCAAAGGCAACTGAATTTCGGCAACCGGGCATCGAAGTCGGAATGCCGCGAAACTCACCGAGTCAAAGCGTTTCGCCGTTTGCGGAAGAAAGTCTGATGTAGAACAAGTAGCAGAAGCATACATGCTCAAGAGGGATCACCCGAAATTCAAAGGCAACTGAATTTCGGCAACCGGGCATCGAAGTCGGAATGCCGCGAAACTCACCGAGTCAAAGCGTTTCGCCGTTTGCGGAAGAAAGTCTGATGTAGAACAAGTAGCAGAAGCATACATGCTCAAGAGGGATCACCCGAAATTCAAAGGCAACTGAATTTCGGCAACCGGGCATCGAAGTCGGAATGCCGCGAAACTCACCGAGTCAAAGCGTTTCGCCGTTTGCGGAAGAAAGTCTGATGTAGAACAAGTAGCAGAAGCATACATGCTCAAGAGGGATCACCCGAAATTCAAAGGCAACTGAATTTCGGCAACCGGGCATCGAAGTCGGAATGCCGCGAAACTCACCGAGTCAAAGCGTTTCGCCGTTTGCGGAAGAAAGTCTGATGTAGAACAAGTAGCAGAAGCATACATGCTCAAGAGGGATCACCCGAAATTCAAAGGCAACTGAATTTCGGCAACCGGGCATCGAAGTCGGAATGCCGCGAAACTCACCGAGTCAAAGCGTTTCGCCGTTTGCGGAAGAAAGTCTGATGTAGAACAAGTAGCAGAAGCATACATGCTCAAGAGGGATCACCCGAAATTCAAAGGCAACTGAATTTCGGCAACCGGGCATCGAAGTCGGAATGCCGCGAAACTCACCGAGTCAAAGCGTTTCGCTGTTTGCGGAAGAAAGTCTGATGTAGAACAAGTAGCAGAAGCATACATGCTCAAGAGGGATCACCCGAAATTCAAAGGCAACTGAATTTCGGCAACCGGGCATCGAAGTCGGAATGCCGCGAAACTCACCGAGTCAAAGCGTTTCGCCGTTTGCGGAAGAAAGTCTGATGTAGAACAAGTAGCAGAAGCATACATGCTCAAGAGGGATCACCCGAAATTCAAAGGCAACTGAATTTCGGCAACCGGGCATCGAAGTCGGAATGCCGCGAAACTCACCGAGTCAAAGCGTTTCGCTGTTTGCGGAAGAAAGTCTGATGTAGAACAAGTAGCAGAAGCATACATGCTCAAGAGGGATCACCCGAAATTCAAAGGCAACTGAATTTCGGCAACCGGGCATCGAAGTCGGAATGCCGCGAAACTCACCGAGTCAAAGCGTTTCGCCGTTTGCGGAAGAAAGTCTGATGTAGAACAAGTAGCAGAAGCATACATGCTCAAGAGGGATCACCCGAAATTCAAAGGCAACTGAATTTCGGCAACCGGGCATCGAAGTCGGAATGCCGCGAAACTCACCGAGTCAAAGCGTTTCGCCGTTTGCGGAAGAAAGTCTGATGTAGAACAAGTAGCAGAAGCATACATGCTCAAGAGGGATCACCCGAAATTCAAAGGCAACTGAATTTCGGCAACCGGGCATCGAAGTCGGAATGCCGCGAAACTCACCGAGTCAAAGCGTTTCGCCGTTTGCGGAAGAAAGTCTGATGTAGAACAAGTAGCAGAAGCATACATGCTCAAGAGGGATCACCCGAAATTCAAAGGCAACTGAATTTCGGCAACCGGGCATCGAAGTCGGAATGCCGCGAAACTCACCGAGTCAAAGCGTTTCGCCGTTTGCGGAAGAAAGTCTGATGTAGAACAAGTAGCAGAAGCATACATGCTCAAGAGGGATCACCCGAAATTCAAAGGCAACTGAATTTCGGCAACCGGGCATCGAAGTCGGAATGCCGCGAAACTCACCGAGTCAAAGCGTTTCGCCGTTTGCGGAAGAAAGTCTGATGTAGAACAAGTAGCAGAAGCATACATGCTCAAGAGGGATCACCCGAAATTCAAAGGCAACTGAATTTCGGCAACCGGGCATCGAAGTCGGAATGCCGCGAAACTCACCGAGTCAAAGCGTTTCGCCGTTTGCGGAAGAAAGTCTGATGTAGAACAAGTAGCAGAAGCATACATGCTCAAGAGGGATCACCCGAAATTCAAAGGCAACTGAATTTCGGCAACCGGGCATCGAAGTCGGAATGCCGCGAAACTCACCGAGTCAAAGCGTTTCGCCGTTTGCGGAAGAAAGTCTGATGTAGAACAAGTAGCAGAAGCATACATGCTCAAGAGGGATCACCCGAAATTCAAAGGCAACTGAATTTCGGCAACCGGGCATCGAAGTCGGAATGCCGCGAAACTCACCGAGTCAAAGCGTTTCGCCGTTTGCGGAAGAAAGTCTGATGTAGAACAAGTAGCAGAAGCATACATGCTCAAGAGGGATCACCCGAAATTCAAAGGCAACTGAATTTCGGCAACCGGGCATCGAAGTCGGAATGCCGCGAAACTCACCGAGTCAAAGCGTTTCGCCGTTTGCGGAAGAAAGTCTGATGTAGAACAAGTAGCAGAAGCATACATGCTCAAGAGGGATCACCCGAAATTCAAAGGCAACTGAATTTCGGCAACCGGGCATCGAAGTCGGAATGCCGCGAAACTCACCGAGTCAAAGCGTTTCGCCGTTTGCGGAAGAAAGTCTGATGTAGAACAAGTAGCAGAAGCATACATGCTCAAGAGGGATCACCCGAAATTCAAAGGCAACTGAATTTCGGCAACCGGGCATCGAAGTCGGAATGCCGCGAAACTCACCGAGTCAAAGCGTTTCGCCGTTTGCGGAAGAAAGTCTGATGTAGAACAAGTAGCAGAAGCATACATGCTCAAGAGGGATCACCCGAAATTCAAAGGCAACTGAATTTCGGCAACCGGGCATCGAAGTCGGAATGCCGCGAAACTCACCGAGTCAAAGCGTTTCGCCGTTTGCGGAAGAAAGTCTGATGTAGAACAAGTAGCAGAAGCATACATGCTCAAGAGGGATCACCCGAAATTCAAAGGCAACTGAATTTCGGCAACCGGGGCATCGAAGTCGGAATGCCGCGAAACTCACCGAGTCAAAGCGTTTCGCCGTTTGCGGAAGAAAGTCTGATGTAGAACAAGTAGCAGAAGCATACATGCTCAAGAGGGATCACCCGAAATTCAAAGGCAACTGAATTTCGGCAACCGGGCATCGAAGTCGGAATGCCGCGAAACTCACCGAGTCAAAGCGTTTCGCCGTTTGCGGAAGAAAGTCTGATGTAGAACAAGTAGCAGAAGCATACATGCTCAAGAGGGATCACCCGAAATTCAAAGGCAACTGAATTTCGGCAACCGGGCATCGAAGTCGGAATGCCGCGAAACTCACCGAGTCAAAGCGTTTCGCCGTTTGCGGAAGAAAGTCTGATGTAGAACAAGTAGCAGAAGCATACATGCTCAAGAGGGATCACCCGAAATTCAAAGGCAACTGAATTTCGGCAACCGGGCATCGAAGTCGGAATGCCGCGAAACTCACCGAGTCAAAGCGTTTCGCCGTTTGCGGAAGAAAGTCTGATGTAGAACAAGTAGCAGAAGCATACATGCTCAAGAGGGATCACCCGAAATTCAAAGGCAACTGAATTTCGGCAACCGGGCATCGAAGTCGGAATGCCGCGAAACTCACCGAGTCAAAGCGTTTCGCTGTTTGCGGAAGAAAGTCTGATGTAGAACAAGTAGCAGAAGCATACATGCTCAAGAGGGATCACCCGAAATTCAAAGGCAACTGAATTTCGGCAACCGGGCATCGAAGTCGGAATGCCGCGAAACTCACCGAGTCAAAGCGTTTCGCCGTTTGCGGAAGAAAGTCTGATGTAGAACAAGTAGCAGAAGCATACATGCTCAAGAGGGATCACCCGAAATTCAAAGGCAACTGAATTTCGGCAACCGGGCATCGAAGTCGGAATGCCGCGAAACTCACCGAGTCAAAGCGTTTCGCCGTTTGCGGAAGAAAGTCTGATGTAGAACAAGTAGCAGAAGCATACATGCTCAAGAGGGATCACCCGAAATTCAAAGGCAACTGAATTTCGGCAACCGGGCATCGAAGTCGGAATGCCGCGAAACTCACCGAGTCAAAGCGTTTCGCCGTTTGCGGAAGAAAGTCTGATGTAGAACAAGTAGCAGAAGCATACATGCTCAAGAGGGATCACCCGAAATTCAAAGGCAACTGAATTTCGGCAACCGGGCATCGAAGTCGGAATGCCGCGAAACTCACCGAGTCAAAGCGTTTCGCTGTTTGCGGAAGAAAGTCTGATGTAGAACAAGTAGCAGAAGCATACATGCTCAAGAGGGATCACCCGAAATTCAAAGGCAACTGAATTTCGGCAACCGGGCATCGAAGTCGGAATGCCGCGAAACTCACCGAGTCAAAGCGTTTCGCCGTTTGCGGAAGAAAGTCTGATGTAGAACAAGTAGCAGAAGCATACATGCTCAAGAGGGATCACCCGAAATTCAAAGGCAACTGAATTTCGGCAACCGGGCATCGAAGTCGGAATGCCGCGAAACTCACCGAGTCAAAGCGTTTCGCCGTTTGCGGAAGAAAGTCTGATGTAGAACAAGTAGCAGAAGCATACATGCTCAAGAGGGATCACCCGAAATTCAAAGGCAACTGAATTTCGGCAACCGGGCATCGAAGTCGGAATGCCGCGAAACTCACCGAGTCAAAGCGTTTCGCTGTTTGCGGAAGAAAGTCTGATGTAGAACAAGTAGCAGAAGCATACATGCTCAAGAGGGATCACCCGAAATTCAAAGGCAACTGAATTTCGGCAACCGGGCATCGAAGTCGGAATGCCGCGAAACTCACCGAGTCAAAGCGTTTCGCCGTTTGCGGAAGAAAGTCTGATGTAGAACAAGTAGCAGAAGCATACATGCTCAAGAGGGATCACCCGAAATTCAAAGGCAACTGAATTTCGGCAACCGGGCATCGAAGTCGGAATGCCGCGAAACTCACCGAGTCAAAGCGTTTCGCTGTTTGCGGAAGAAAGTCTGATGTAGAACAAGTAGCAGAAGCATACATGCTCAAGAGGGATCACCCGAAATTCAAAGGCAACTGAATTTCGGCAACCGGGCATCGAAGTCGGAATGCCGCGAAACTCACCGAGTCAAAGCGTTTCGCCGTTTGCGGAAGAAAGTCTGATGTAGAACAAGTAGCAGAAGCATACATGCTCAAGAGGGATCACCCGAAATTCAAAGGCAACTGAATTTCGGCAACCGGGCATCGAAGTCGGAATGCCGCGAAACTCACCGAGTCAAAGCGTTTCGCCGTTTGCGGAAGAAAGTCTGATGTAGAACAAGTAGCAGAAGCATACATGCTCAAGAGGGATCACCCGAAATTCAAAGGCAACTGAATTTCGGCAACCGGGGCATCGAAGTCGGAATGCCGCGAAACTCACCGAGTCAAAGCGTTTCGCCGTTTGCGGAAGAAAGTCTGATGTAGAACAAGTAGCAGAAGCATACATGCTCAAGAGGGATCACCCGAAATTCAAAGGCAACTGAATTTCGGCAACCGGGCATCGAAGTCGGAATGCCGCGAAACTCACCGAGTCAAAGCGTTTCGCCGTTTGCGGAAGAAAGTCTGATGTAGAACAAGTAGCAGAAGCATACATGCTCAAGAGGGATCACCCGAAATTCAAAGGCAACTGAATTTCGGCAACCGGGCATCGAAGTCGGAATGCCGCGAAACTCACCGAGTCAAAGCGTTTCGCTGTTTGCGGAAGAAAGTCTGATGTAGAACAAGTAGCAGAAGCATACATGCTCAAGAGGGATCACCCGAAATTCAAAGGCAACTGAATTTCGGCAACCGGGCATCGAAGTCGGAATGCCGCGAAACTCACCGAGTCAAAGCGTTTCGCCGTTTGCGGAAGAAAGTCTGATGTAGAACAAGTAGCAGAAGCATACATGCTCAAGAGGGATCACCCGAAATTCAAAGGCAACTGAATTTCGGCAACCGGGCATCGAAGTCGGAATGCCGCGAAACTCACCGAGTCAAAGCGTTTCGCCGTTTGCGGAAGAAAGTCTGATGTAGAACAAGTAGCAGAAGCATACATGCTCAAGAGGGATCACCCGAAATTCAAAGGCAACTGAATTTCGGCAACCGGGCATCGAAGTCGGAATGCCGCGAAACTCACCGAGTCAAAGCGTTTCGCCGTTTGCGGAAGAAAGTCTGATGTAGAACAAGTAGCAGAAGCATACATGCTCAAGAGGGATCACCCGAAATTCAAAGGCAACTGAATTTCGGCAACCGGGCATCGAAGTCGGAATGCCGCGAAACTCACCGAGTCAAAGCGTTTCGCCGTTTGCGGAAGAAAGTCTGATGTAGAACAAGTAGCAGAAGCATACATGCTCAAGAGGGATCACCCGAAATTCAAAGGCAACTGAATTTCGGCAACCGGGCATCGAAGTCGGAATGCCGCGAAACTCACCGAGTCAAAGCGTTTCGCCGTTTGCGGAAGAAAGTCTGATGTAGAACAAGTAGCAGAAGCATACATGCTCAAGAGGGATCACCCGAAATTCAAAGGCAACTGAATTTCGGCAACCGGGCATCGAAGTCGGAATGCCGCGAAACTCACCGAGTCAAAGCGTTTCGCCGTTTGCGGAAGAAAGTCTGATGTAGAACAAGTAGCAGAAGCATACATGCTCAAGAGGGATCACCCGAAATTCAAAGGCAACTGAATTTCGGCAACCGGGCATCGAAGTCGGAATGCCGCGAAACTCACCGAGTCAAAGCGTTTCGCCGTTTGCGGAAGAAAGTCTGATGTAGAACAAGTAGCAGAAGCATACATGCTCAAGAGGGATCACCCGAAATTCAAAGGCAACTGAATTTCGGCAACCGGGCATCGAAGTCGGAATGCCGCGAAACTCACCGAGTCAAAGCGTTTCGCCGTTTGCGGAAGAAGTCTGATGTAGAACAAGTAGCAGAAGCATACATGCTCAAGAGGGATCACCCGAAATTCAAAGGCAACTGAATTTCGGCAACCGGGCATCGAAGTCGGAATGCCGCGAAACTCACCGAGTCAAAGCGTTTCGCCGTTTGCGGAAGAAAGTCTGATGTAGAACAAGTAGCAGAAGCATACATGCTCAAGAGGGATCACCCGAAATTCAAAGGCAACTGAATTTCGGCAACCGGGCATCGAAGTCGGAATGCCGCGAAACTCACCGAGTCAAAGCGTTTCGCTGTTTGCGGAAGAAAGTCTGATGTAGAACAAGTAGCAGAAGCATACATGCTCAAGAGGGATCACCCGAAATTCAAAGGCAACTGAATTTCGGCAACCGGGCATCGAAGTCGGAATGCCGCGAAACTCACCGAGTCAAAGCGTTTCGCCGTTTGCGGAAGAAAGTCTGATGTAGAACAAGTAGCAGAAGCATACATGCTCAAGAGGGATCACCCGAAATTCAAAGGCAACTGAATTTCGGCAACCGGGCATCGAAGTCGGAATGCCGCGAAACTCACCGAGTCAAAGCGTTTCGCCGTTTGCGGAAGAAAGTCTGATGTAGAACAAGTAGCAGAAGCATACATGCTCAAGAGGGATCACCCGAAATTCAAAGGCAACTGAATTTCGGCAACCGGGCATCGAAGTCGGAATGCCGCGAAACTCACCGAGTCAAAGCGTTTCGCTGTTTGCGGAAGAAAGTCTGATGTAGAACAAGTAGCAGAAGCATACATGCTCAAGAGGGATCACCCGAAATTCAAAGGCAACTGAATTTCGGCAACCGGGCATCGAAGTCGGAATGCCGCGAAACTCACCGAGTCAAAGCGTTTCGCCGTTTGCGGAAGAAAGTCTGATGTAGAACAAGTAGCAGAAGCATACATGCTCAAGAGGGATCACCCGAAATTCAAAGGCAACTGAATTTCGGCAACCGGGCATCGAAGTCGGAATGCCGCGAAACTCACCGAGTCAAAGCGTTTCGCCGTTTGCGGAAGAAAGTCTGATGTAGAACAAGTAGCAGAAGCATACATGCTCAAGAGGGATCACCCGAAATTCAAAGGCAACTGAATTTCGGCAACCGGGGCATCGAAGTCGGAATGCCGCGAAACTCACCGAGTCAAAGCGTTTCGCCGTTTGCGGAAGAAAGTCTGATGTAGAACAAGTAGCAGAAGCATACATGCTCAAGAGGGATCACCCGAAATTCAAAGGCAACTGAATTTCGGCAACCGGGCATCGAAGTCGGAATGCCGCGAAACTCACCGAGTCAAAGCGTTTCGCCGTTTGCGGAAGAAAGTCTGATGTAGAACAAGTAGCAGAAGCATACATGCTCAAGAGGGATCACCCGAAATTCAAAGGCAACTGAATTTCGGCAACCGGGCATCGAAGTCGGAATGCCGCGAAACTCACCGAGTCAAAGCGTTTCGCCGTTTGCGGAAGAAAGTCTGATGTAGAACAAGTAGCAGAAGCATACATGCTCAAGAGGGATCACCCGAAATTCAAAGGCAACTGAATTTCGGCAACCGGGCATCGAAGTCGGAATGCCGCGAAACTCACCGAGTCAAAGCGTTTCGCCGTTTGCGGAAGAAAGTCTGATGTAGAACAAGTAGCAGAAGCATACATGCTCAAGAGGGATCACCCGAAATTCAAAGGCAACTGAATTTCGGCAACCGGGCATCGAAGTCGGAATGCCGCGAAACTCACCGAGTCAAAGCGTTTCGCCGTTTGCGGAAGAAAGTCTGATGTAGAACAAGTAGCAGAAGCATACATGCTCAAGAGGGATCACCCGAAATTCAAAGGCAACTGAATTTCGGCAACCGGGCATCGAAGTCGGAATGCCGCGAAACTCACCGAGTCAAAGCGTTTCGCCGTTTGCGGAAGAAAGTCTGATGTAGAACAAGTAGCAGAAGCATACATGCTCAAGAGGGATCACCCGAAATTCAAAGGCAACTGAATTTCGGCAACCGGGCATCGAAGTCGGAATGCCGCGAAACTCACCGAGTCAAAGCGTTTCGCCGTTTGCGGAAGAAAGTCTGATGTAGAACAAGTAGCAGAAGCATACATGCTCAAGAGGGATCACCCGAAATTCAAAGGCAACTGAATTTCGGCAACGGGGCATCGAAGTCGGAATGCCGCGAAACTCACCGAGTCAAAGCGTTTCGCGTTTGCGGAAGAAAGTCTGATGTAGAACAAGTAGCAGAAGCATACATGCTCAAGAGGGATCACCCGAAATTCAAAGGCAACTGAATTTCGGCAACCGGGCATCGAAGTCGGAATGCCGCGAAACTCACCGAGTCAAAGCGTTTCGCCGTTTGCGGAAGAAAGTCTGATGTAGAACAAGTAGCAGAAGCATACATGCTCAAGAGGGATCACCCGAAATTCAAAGGCAACTGAATTTCGGCAACCGGGCATCGAAGTCGGAATGCCGCGAAACTCACCGAGTCAAAGCGTTTCGCTGTTTGCGGAAGAAAGTCTGATGTAGAACAAGTAGCAGAAGCATACATGCTCAAGAGGGATCACCCGAAATTCAAAGGCAACTGAAAAGGGCATCGAAGTCGGAATGCCGCGAAACTCACCGAGTCAAAGCGTTTCGCCGTTTGCGGAAGAAAGTAAGAAGTAGAACAAGTAGCAGAATCATACCATCGCTCAAGAGGGATCACCCGAATTTATCAAAGCGCAACTGAATTTTCGCAAAACGGGCATCCAAGTCCGTAATGCCGCCGAAACTCACCGATTCAAAGCGTTTTCGCTGATTGAGGAAGAAAGTTTGATGTAGGCAAGTAACAGAAGCATACTTGCTCAAGAGGGATGCACCCGACAATGACAACACGGCAAACTGAATCTCGGAAAAAAACCGGGCATGGCGTAGTCGGCAAAGCCGTGTGAACCTTCACCGAGACAAAGCGTTTAGAGAGGGCGCCGATTGCGCGGAAGCGAAAGTCTGATGTAAGACACAAATTAGCAAAAGCATACATGCTCAAAAGTAAAGGGATCACCCCAAATTCAATTCAAAGGACAACTGAATCTTTCGGCACAAAACGGTCATTCCCCAAGTCGTTATGGCGCCTGCGAAACTACACCGCAGTCAAAAAGCGTTTCGCTGTTTGCGGAAGAAACGTCAGATGTAGAAACAAGTAGCAGAAGCAATACATGCCCTCAAGAGGGATCACCCGAAATTCAAAGCAGCAACTGAAAAATTCTTCTGGCAAAACGGGCGCATCCCAAAGTCGTAAGGGCCGCGAAAATCACCACTGAATCAAAGCGTTTTCGCTGATTGTTGAAAAAAGTTTGATGTAGAACCAGTCAGCCAGAAGGCATACATGCTCCAAGAGGGATCCACCAACACCCAACCCGCCAAATTCAAAGGCAACTGAATTTCGGCTAACCGGAAGGCAATCGCGCGTAGCCGCAAGCGTCGGAATGCCGTGAAATTACACCTCATCAAAGCCGCCTTTCGCCGTATTGCTTCGTTGTATCAGAATAATTGTCATGATGCGTAGGACGCGACACATCTGGTAGCAGATCAGCATACCTAATACTCACACAAGAAGGCATCGGAGTCTTACTTCCGAACAATTCACCACGAACGCTAACTGACAATTCGCGCGGCAATTAAATCTACGGCATAACCGAAGTCAGAATGCCTCGAAACTCACCGAGTCAAAACAGCGTTTCGCTTTTCGCTTCCTCCCCTTTCGCCGTTTGCAGTGAAGAAAGGTCCTGATGTAGAACAGAACAAGTACCAGCAAGCATACATGCTCAAGAAGGAATCACCACAAAACAAAATCAACAGGCAACTGAATTTTGGGAGCACAATGGGCATCCGAAGCGCTAGGAGTTGTTGCGTGAAAATTCACTCAGTCAAAGAGTTTTCGCCGTTTGCGGAAGAAACTCTGATGTATGAACAAATAGTCATAAAACATTACATGGTCAAGAGGGATCACCCAAAAAATAAAGAGAGAAAAAAGAATCACCACCCGAAAATTTCAAAGGCAACTGAATCTTTCGGCAAACAGGGCATACGCGAAAGATCGGAATGCCGACGAACAACTCAACCTCACCCGAGTCAAAGCGTTCCCGCGCCCCGATTGCGGAAGAAGTTCTAATGAACGAACAAGTAGCAGAAGCTTACATGGCCAATAGGGGTCCCCCCGAAATTCAAAGGCAACTGAATTTCGGCAACCGGGATTCGAAGTCGGAATGCCCCGTTGAAAATTTCAACGAGTCAAAGCGTTTTCCCCGTATTTGCGGAAGAAAGTCTGATGTAGAACAAGTAGCAGAAGCATAACATGCACAAAGAGGGATCACCCGAAATTCAAAGGACAACTGAATTTCGGCAACCGGGTGAATCGAAGTCGGAATGCCGCGAAATATCACAGAGTCAAAGCGGATTCCAGCCCCGTTTGCGGAAGAAGTCCTTATGTAGAACAAGTAGCAGAAGCATACATGCGGAAGAGGGATCACCCGAAAGTTCAAAGGCAACTGCAATATCGGCAAACAGGGAAACGAAGAACGAATGCCGCGAAATTCACCGAGTCAAAGCGTTTTCCCCCCTTTTCGTGAAGAAAGTCCTGATGTAGAACAAGTAGCATGAAGCTTACAAGCTCAATAGGGGTCCCCCGAAATTCAAAAGGCAACTAAATTTCGGCAACCGGGGAATCGAAGTCGTGAATGCCGCGAAATATCACCACGAGTCAAAGCGTTCATTCGCCGTGTTGCGGAAGAAAGTCTGATGTAGAACAAGTAGCAGAAGCATACATGCTCAAGAGGGATCACCCGAAATTCAAAGGCAACTGAATTTCGGCAACCGGGGCATCGAAGTCGGAATGCCGCGAAACTCACCGAGTCAAAGCGTTTCGCCGTTTGCGGAAGAAAGTCTGATGTAGAACAAGTAGCAGAAGCATACATGCTCAAGAGGGATCACCCGAAATTCAAAGGCAACTGAATTTCGGCAACCGGGCATCGAAGTCGGAATGCCGCGAAACTCACCGAGTCAAAGCGTTTCGCCGTTTGCGGAAGAAAGTCTGATGTAGAACAAGTAGCAGAAGCATACATGCTCAAGAGGGATCACCCGAAATTCAAAGGCAACTGAATTTCGGCAACCGGGCATCGAAGTCGGAATGCCGCGAAACTCACCGAGTCAAAGCGTTTCGCCGTTTGCGGAAGAAAGTCTGATGTAGAACAAGTAGCAGAAGCATACATGCTCAAGAGGGATCACCCGAAATTCAAAGGCAACTGAATTTCGGCAACCGGGGCATCGAAGTCGGAATGCCGCGAAACTCACCGAGTCAAAGCGTTTCGCCGTTTGCGGAAGAAAGTCTGATGTAGAACAAGTAGCAGAAGCATACATGCTCAAGAGGGATCACCCGAAATTCAAAGGCAACTGAATTTCGGCAACGGGCATCGAAGTCGGAATGCCGCGAAACTCACCGAGTCAAAGCGTTTCGCCGTTTGCGGAAGAAAGTCTGATGTAGAACAAGTAGCAGAAGCATACATGCTCAAGAGGGATCACCCGAAATTCAAAGGCAACTGAATTTCGGCAAACGGGCATCGAAGTCGGAATGCCGCGAAACTCACCGAGTCAAAGCGTTTCGCCGTTTGCGGAAGAAAGTCTGATGTAGAACAAGTAGCAGAAGCATACATGCTCAAGAGGGATCACCCGAAATTCAAAGGCAACTGAATTTCGGCAACCGGGCATCGAAGTCGGAATGCCGCGAAACTCACCGAGTCAAAGCGTTTTGCTGTTTGCGGAAGAAAGTCTGATGTAGAACAAGTAGCAGAAGCATACATGCTCAAGAGGGATCACCCGAAATTCAAAGGCAACTGAATTTCGGCAACCGGGCATCGAAGTCGGAATGCCGCGAAACTCACCGAGTCAAAGCGTTTCGCTGTTTGCGGAAGAAAGTCTGATGTAGAACAAGTAGCAGAAGCATACATGCTCAAGAGGGATCACCCGAAATTCAAAGGCAACTGAATTTCGGCAACCGGGCATCGAAGTCGGAATGCCGCGAAACTCACCGAGTCAAAGCGTTTCGCCGTTTGCGGAAGAAGTCTGATGTAGAACAAGTAGCAGAAGCATACATGCTCAAGAGGGATCACCCGAAATTCAAAGGCAACTGAATTTCGGCAACCGGGCATCGAAGTCGGAATGCCGCGAAACTCACCGAGTCAAAGCGTTTGCCGTTTGCGGAAGAAAGTCTGATGTAGAACAAGTAGCAGAAGCATACATGCTCAAGAGGGATCACCCGAAATTCAAAGGCAACTGAATTTCGGCAACCGGGCATCGAAGTCGGAATGCCGCGAAACTCACCGAGTCAAAGCGTTTCGCCGTTTGCGGAAGAAGTCTGATGTAAACAAGTAGCAGAAGCATACATGCTCAAGAGGGATCACCCGAAATTCAAAGGCAACTGAATTTCGGCAACCGGGGCATCGAAGTCGGAATGCCGCGAAACTCACCGAGTCAAAGCGTTTCGCCGTTTGCGGAAGAAAGTCTGATGTAGAACAAGTAGCAGAAGCATACATGCTCAAGAGGGATCACCCGAAATTCAAAGGCAACTGAATTTCGGCAACCGGCATCGAAGTCGGAATGCCGCGAAACTCACCGAGTCAAAGCGTTTCGCTGTTTGCGGAAGAAGTCTGATGTAGAACAAGTAGCAGAAGCATACATGCTCAAGAGGGATCACCCGAAATTCAAAGGCAACTGAATTTCGGCAACCGGGCATCGAAGTCGGAATGCCGCGAAACTCACCGAGTCAAAGCGTTTCGCCGTTTGCGGAAGAAGTCTGATGTAGAACAAGTAGCAGAAGCATACATGCTCAAGAGGGATCACCCGAAATTCAAAGGCAACTGAATTTCGGCAACCGGGGCATCGAAGTCGGAATGCCGCGAAACTCACCGAGTCAAAGCGTTTCGCCGTTTGCGGAAGAAAGTCTGATGTAGAACAAGTAGCAGAAGCATACATGCTCAAGAGGGATCACCCGAAATTCAAAGGCAACTGAATTTCGGCAACCGGGGCATCGAAGTCGG
>CM055351.1:32282461-32284961 GCA_029228515.1 Populus alba x Populus x berolinensis | reverse complement strand
ATTTGTGCAGCTGGAGGCCCGTCGGGGAAAATCGGCAGCGCAGATTTGGTGACGAACACGGGCTGGACGCTGGGCTGTCCAGGCCAGGCAGGAAAATTCGTCGAGGGGACGCGCTGACGAAACAGGGGCTGTTCAGACACAGCAGGCAGTGTTGGAATCGGCAGCGCGGACGAACGAGGGGCTGTTCAGACAAATCGGCAACGTCGGAAAAATCGGCAGCGCGGATTTGTGCAGCTGGAGGCCCTATCAGCTGGCTGCCCGCAACGAGTCATTCAATTCTCTGCCCTATCAACATAACTCCCGATGTGTTGTTCGCTATCTTGGAAGAAGAGATCTCTTCCTCCCCGCGTCGGCCGGGTGCGATTACCCGGCGGCGTCGTTCAAATCACTGCCCTATCGGCTACAACTGCTGATGGGGGGGATTAGAGGCCTGCCATGGTGGTGAGGGGAGGCCAAGACCGTGAAAGCAAGAGTTTTCCCGGGGCTCCTCCGCTGGCCGCGCATGCGCGCTGCCGGTTTTCCCGCATCCCGCCAAGAAAACGTCGTGCTTTCCACGTGAAACCAATCCAGTAAAATCAGCCATATTTTTGTGAGGCTGCCAGCCGAATTTGGGGTCATTCCGGGCCGGTTCCTATTTTTGCGTATTTCCTTGATTTTCAATGGTAGGAAAATAAAAAAAAATACTTCCCGACCTCGAAAAAATCTGGGAAAATTTATAAAGGTGGATTGGATTTTTGCCAACCTATGTGCAAAATTTCAGCTCAAAATACCAAGAAATGAATTTTTTAGAGGGGGGGTGACAGCTGGGACCTAGTAGTGTCTACCCCTGCCAGAGCTGCAATAACACTTATAGCTCTTTAGGGGGGTGGCCATGGGGCGCGCTGGCTGGCGCCCATAGGCCTGCCGCGGGGGCTGCTGCTACGCTCGGACTAACGTGGGGGGCCTCACGGCCCGAAGTAACGCCGCCATCGATGACCCGTTTTCCGGCCGGCGACGACCCGATTCCGACCACCGCCCTATAAAAATCACACGCGCGCGCGCGCGCGCGCCCGCGCCCGCCCGCGCTGGGCGCTGGGGCGCTGGGGCGCTGGGGCCTGGGGCGCTGGGGCCTGGGGCCTGGGGCCTGAGGGCCTGGGGCCCTTGGGGGCCCTTGGGCTCTTGGGCGATTGGGCGCGCGCGCGCGCGGCAGTGGTTCCCCTGCCGCGCTGCGCAACGGGGGCTGACGCGGGGACAGCCCCTGCTGCCTTGCTATCTTACCCGCGGGGGGGCTGCCTTCGGGCCCTGGCCCCCTGCGCTCTTGCCTGCCCCCCGCGCGGGTGAGGCTAGGCACACGCTGGGCAGCGGCAGCGATAACAACAGTGGGAAAAATCGGCAGCGCGGTAAATGCCGCTGGAGGCCCGTCGCGGAAAATCGGCAGCGCAGATTTGTTGACGAACACGGGCTGGACGCTGGGCTGGCCAGGCCTGGCAGGAAAATTCGTCTAGGGGGTAGGCTCACGGCAACGGGGGCTGACGCGGGGACAGCCCCTGCTGGCTTGCTATCTTGCCCGCGGGGGGGCTGCCGTCGGGCCCGGGGCAGCGGCAGCGATGCCAGCGGTGGGAAATATCGGCAGCGCGGACAGCCCCTGCTGGCTTGCTATCTTGCCCGCGGGGGGGCTGCCTTCGGGCCCGGGGCAGCGGCAGCGATGCCAGCGGTGGGAAATATCGGCAGCGCGGACAGCCCCTGCTGGCTTGCTATCTTGCCCGCGGGGGGGCTGCCTTCGGGCCCGGGGCAGCGGCAGCGATGCCAGCGGTGGGAAATATCGGCAGCGCGGACAGCCCCTGCTGGCTTGCTATCTTGCCCGCGGGGGGGCTGCCTTCGGGCCCGGGCAGCGGCAGCGATGCCAGCGGTGGGAAATATCGGCAGCGCGGACAGCCCCTGCTGGCTTGCTATCTTGCCCGCGGGGGGGCTGCCTTCGGGCCCGGGGCAGCGGCAGCGATGCCAGCGGTGGGAAATATCGGCAGCGCGGACAGCCCCTGCTGGCTTGCTATCTTGCCCGCGGGGGGGCTGCCTTCGGGCCCGTGGCAGCGGCAGCGATGCCAGCGGTGGGGAAAATCGGCAGCGCGGACAGCCCCTGCTGGCTTGCTATCTTGCCCGCGGGGGGGCTGCCTTCGGGCCCGGGGCAGCGGCAGCGATGCCAGCGGTGGGAAATATCGGCAGCGCGGACAGCCCCTGCTGGCTTGCTATCTTGCCCGCGGGGGGGCTGCCTTCGGGCCCGTGGCAGCGGCAGCGATGCCAGCGGTGGGAAATATCGGCAGCGCGGACAGCCCCTGCTGGCTTGCTATCTTGCCCGCGGGGGGGCTGCCTTCGGGCCCGTGGCAGCGGCAGCGATGCCAGCGGTGGGAAATATCGGCAGCGCGGACAGCCCCTGCTGGCTTGCTATCTTGCCCGCGGGGGGGCTGCCTTCGGGCCCGTGGCAGCGGCAGCGATGCCAGCGGTGGGAAATATCGGCAGCGCGGAC
>CM055351.1:32269961-32272461 GCA_029228515.1 Populus alba x Populus x berolinensis | reverse complement strand
GGACTGTTTATAGTCCTAGGCGTGACGAAAACGACTGGGGGCCTAGGCACACGCTGGGGCAGGGGCAGCGGCAGCGATGCCAACAGTGGGAAAAATCGGCAGCGCGGATTTGTGCAGCTGGAGGCCCGTCGGGGAAAATCGGCAGCGCAGATTTGGTGACGAACACGGGCTGGACGCTGGGCTGTCCAGGCCAGGCAGGAAAATTCGTCGAGGGGACGCGCTGACGAAACAGGGGCTGTTCAGACACAGCAGGCAGTGTTGGAATCGGCAGCGCGGACGAACGAGGGGCTGTTCAGACAAATCGGCAACGTCGGAAAAATCGGCAGCGCGGATTTGTGCAGCTGGAGGCCCTATCAGCTGGCTGCCCGCAACGAGTCATTCAATTCTCTGCCCTATCAACATAACTCCCGATGTGTTGTTCGCTATCTTGGAAGAAGAGATCTCTTCCTCCCCGCGTCGGCCGGGTGCGATTACCCGGCGGCGTCGTTCAAATCACTGCCCTATCGGCTACAACTGCTGATGGGGGGGATTAGAGGCCTGCCATGGTGGTGAGGGGAGGCCAAGACCGTGAAAGCAAGAGTTTTCCCGGGGCTCCTCCGCTGGCCGCGCATGCGCGCTGCCGGTTTTCCCGCATCCCGCCAAGAAAACGTCGTGCTTTCCACGTGAAACCAATCCAGTAAAATCAGCCATATTTTTGTGAGGCTGCCAGCCGAATTTGGGGTCATTCCGGGCCGGTTCCTATTTTTGCGTATTTCCTTGATTTTCAATGGTAGGAAAATAAAAAAAAATACTTCCCGACCTCGAAAAAATCTGGGAAAATTTATAAAGGTGGATTGGATTTTTGCCAACCTATGTGCAAAATTTCAGCTCAAAATACCAAGAAATGAATTTTTTAGAGGGGGGGTGACAGCTGGGACCTAGTAGTGTCTACCCCTGCCAGAGCTGCAATAACACTTATAGCTCTTTAGGGGGGTGGCCATGGGGCGCGCTGGCTGGCGCCCATAGGCCTGCCGCGGGGGCTGCTGCTACGCTCGGACTAACGTGGGGGGCCTCACGGCCCGAAGTAACGCCGCCATCGATGACCCGTTTTCCGGCCGGCGACGACCCGATTCCGACCACCGCCCTATAAAAATCACACGCGCGCGCGCGCGCGCGCGCGCCCGCGCCCGCGCCCGCGCTGGGCGCTGGGGCGCTGGGGCCTGGGGCGCTGGGGCCTGGGGGCCTGGGGCCTGAGGGCCTGGGGCCCTTGGGGGCCCTTGGGCTCTTGGGCGATTGGGCGCGCGCGCGCGCGCGGCAGTGGTTCCCCTGCCGCGCTGCGCAACGGGGGCTGACGCGGGGACAGCCCCTGCTGCCTTGCTATCTTACCCGCGGGGGGGCTGCCTTCGGGCCCTGGCCCCCTGCGCTCTTGCCTGCCCCCCGCGCGGGTGAGGCTAGGCACACGCTGGGGCAGCGGCAGCGATAACAACAGTGGGAAAAATCGGCAGCGCGGTAAATGCCGCTGGAGGCCCGTCGCGGAAAATCGGCAGCGCAGATTTGTTGACGAACACGGGCTGGACGCTGGGCTGGCCAGGCCTGGCAGGAAAATTCGTCTAGGGGGTAGGCTCACGGCAACGGGGCTGACGCGGGGACAGCCCCTGCTGGCTTGCTATCTTGCCCGCGGGGGGGCTGCCTTCGGGCCCGGGCAGCGGCAGCGATGCCAGCGGTGGGAAATATCGGCAGCGCGGACAGCCCCTGCTGGCTTGCTATCTTGCCCGCGGGGGGGCTGCCTTCGGGCCCGGGGCAGCGGCAGCGATGCCAGCGGTGGGAAATATCGGCAGCGCGGACAGCCCCTGCTGGCTTGCTATCTTGCCCGCGGGGGGGCTGCCTTCGGGCCCGGGGCAGCGGCAGCGATGCCAGCGGTGGGAAATATCGGCAGCGCGGACAGCCCCTGCTGGCTTGCTATCTTGCCCGCGGGGGGGCTGCCTTCGGCCCGGGCAGCGGCAGCGATGCCAGCGGTGGGAAATATCGGCAGCGCGGACAGCCCCTGCTGGCTTGCTATCTTGCCCGCGGGGGGGCTGCCTTCGGGCCCGTGGCAGCGGCAGCGATGCCAGCGGTGGGAAATATCGGCAGCGCGGACAGCCCCTGCTGGCTTGCTATCTTGCCCGCGGGGGGCTGCCTTCGGGCCCGGGCAGCGGCAGCGATGCCAGCGGTGGGAAATATCGGCAGCGCGGACAGCCCCTGCTGGCTTGCTATCTTGCCCGCGGGGGGGCTGCCTTCGGGCCCGTGGCAGCGGCAGCGATGCCAGCGGTGGGAAATATCGGCAGCGCGGACAGCCCCTGCTGGCTTGCTATCTTGCCCGCGGGGGGGCTGCCTTCGGGCCCGGGGCAGCGGCAGCGATGCCAGCGGTGGGAAATATCGGCAGCGCGGACAGCCCCTGCTGGCTTGCTATCTTGCCCGCGGGGGGGCTGCCTTCGGGCCCGTGGCAGCGGCAGCGATGCCAGCGGTGGGAAATATCGGCAGC
>CM055351.1:32254961-32259961 GCA_029228515.1 Populus alba x Populus x berolinensis | reverse complement strand
TCGGCGAAGTCGGCAGAATCGGCAGCCGGTGCTGGCGATGAGTCCGGACTGTTTATAGTCCTAGGCGTGACGAAAAAGACTGGGGGCCTAGGCACACGCTGGGGCAGTGCAGCGATGCCCACAGCGGGAAAAATCGGCAGCGCAGATTTTTTGACGAACATGGGCTGGACGCTGGGCTGTCCAGGCCAGGCAGGAAAATTCGTCAAGGGATGCGCTGACGAAGCAGGGGCTGTTCAGACACAGCGGGCAGTGCTGGAATCGGCAGCGCCGACGAAATCGGCGAAGTCGGCAGAATCGGCAGCCGGTGCTGGCGATGAGTCCGGACTGTTTATAGTCCTAGGCGTGACGAAAAAGACTGGGGGCCTAGGCACGCGCTGGGGCAGCGGCAGCGATGCCCACAGCGGGAAAAATCGGCAGCGCAGATTTTTTGACGAACATGGGCTGGACGCTGGGCTGTCCAGGCCAGGCAGGAAAATTCGTCAAGGGGATGCGCTGACGAAGCAGGGGCTGTTCAGACACAGCGGGCAGTGCTGGAATCGGCAGCGCCGACGAAATCGGCGAAGTCGGCAGAATCGGCAGCCGGTGCTGGCGATGAGTCGGACTGTTTATAGTCCTAGGCGTGACGAAAAAGACTGGGGGCCTAGGCACGCGCTGGGGCAGCGGCAGCGATGCCACAGCGGGAAAAATCGGCAGCGCAGATTTTTTGACGAACATGGGCTGGACGCTGGGCTGTCCAGGCCAGGCAGGAAAATTCGTCAAGGGGATGCGCTGACGAAGCAGGGGCTGTTCAGACACAGCGGGCAGTGCTGGAATCGGCAGCGCCGACGAAATCGGCGAAGTCGGCAGAATCGGCAGCCGGTGCTGGCGATGAGTCCGGACTGTTTATAGTCCTAGGCGTGACGAAAACGACTGGGGGCCTAGGCACACGCTGGGCAGGGGCAGCGGCAGCGATGCAACAGTGGGAAAAATCGGCAGCGCGGATTTGTGCAGCTGGAGGCCCGTCGGGGAAAATCGGCAGCGCAGATTTGGTGACGAACACGGGCTGGACGCTGGGCTGTCCAGGCCAGGCAGGAAAATTCGTCGAGGGGACGCGCTGACGAAACAGGGGCTGTTCAGACACAGCAGGCAGTGTTGGAATCGGCAGCGCGGACGAACGAGGGGCTGTTCAGACAAATCGGCAACGTCGGAAAAATCGGCAGCGCGGATTTGTGCAGCTGGAGGCCCTATCAGCTGGCTGCCCGCAACGAGTCATTCAATTCTCTGCCCTATCAACATAACTCCCGATGTGTTGTTCGCTATCTTGGAAGAAGAGATCTCTTCCTCCCCGCGTCGGCCGGGTGCGATTACCCGGCGGCGTCGTTCAAATCACTGCCCTATCGGCTACAACTGCTGATGGGGGGGATTAGAGGCCTGCCATGGTGGTGAGGGGAGGCCAAGACCGTGAAAGCAAGAGTTTTCCCGGGGCTCCTCCGCTGGCCGCGCATGCGCGCTGCCGGTTTTCCCGCATCCCGCCAAGAAAACGTCGTGCTTTCCACGTGAAACCAATCCAGTAAAATCAGCCATATTTTTGTGAGGCTGCCAGCCGAATTTGGGGTCATTCCGGGCCGGTTCCTATTTTTGCGTATTTCCTTGATTTTCAATGGTAGGAAAATAAAAAAAAATACTTCCCGACCTCGAAAAAATCTGGGAAAATTTATAAAGGTGGATTGGATTTTTGCCAACCTATGTGCAAAATTTCAGCTCAAAATACCAAGAAATGAATTTTTTAGAGGGGGGGTGACAGCTGGGACCTAGTAGTGTCTACCCCTGCCAGAGCTGCAATAACACTTATAGCTCTTTAGGGGGGTGGCCATGGGGCGCGCTGGCTGGCGCCCATAGGCCTGCCGCGGGGGCTGCTGCTACGCTCGGACTAACGTGGGGGGCCTCACGGCCCGAAGTAACGCCGCCATCGATGACCCGTTTTCCGGCCGGCGACGACCCGATTCCGACCACCGCCCTATAAAAATCACACGCGCGCGCGCGCGCGCGCGCCCGCCCGCGCCCGCGCTGGGCGCTGCTGGGCGCTGGGGCCTGGGCGCTGGGGCCTGGGGGCCTGGGGCCTGAGGGCCTGGGGCCCTTGGGGCCCTTGGGCTCTTGGGCGATTGGGCGCGCGCGCGCGCGGCAGTGGTTCCCCTGCCGCGCTGCGCAACGGGGGCTGACGCGGGGACAGCCCCTGCTGCCTTGCTATCTTACCCGCGGGGGGGCTGCCTTCGGGCCCTGGCCCCCTGCGCTCTTGCCTGCCCCCCGCGCGGTGAGGCTAGGCACACGCTGGGGCAGCGGCAGCGATAACAACAGTGGGAAAAATCGGCAGCGCGGTAAATGCCGCTGGAGGCCCGTCGCGGAAAATCGGCAGCGCAGATTTGTTGACGAACACGGGCTGGACGCTGGGCTGGCCAGGCCTGGCAGGAAAATTCGTCTAGGGGGTAGGCTCACGGCAACGGGGGCTGACGCGGGACAGCCCCTGCTGGCTTGCTATCTTGCCCGCGGGGGGCTGCCGTCGGGCCCGGGGCAGCGGCAGCGATGCCAGCGGTGGGAAATATCGGCAGCGCGGACAGCCCCTGCTGGCTTGCTATCTTGCCCGCGGGGGGGCTGCCTTCGGGCCCGGGCAGCGGCAGCGATGCCAGCGGTGGGAAATATCGGCAGCGCGGACAGCCCCTGCTGGCTTGCTATCTTGCCCGCGGGGGGGCTGCCTTCGGGCCCGGGGCAGCGGCAGCGATGCCAGCGGTGGGAAATATCGGCAGCGCGGACAGCCCCTGCTGGCTTGCTATCTTGCCCGCGGGGGGCTGCCTTCGGGCCCGGGGCAGCGGCAGCGATGCCAGCGGTGGGAAATATCGGCAGCGCGGACAGCCCCTGCTGGCTTGCTATCTTGCCCGCGGGGGGGCTGCCTTCGGGCCCGGGCAGCGGCAGCGATGCCAGCGGTGGGAAATATCGGCAGCGCGGACAGCCCCTGCTGGCTTGCTATCTTGCCCGCGGGGGGGCTGCCTTCGGGCCCGTGGCAGCGGCAGCGATGCCAGCGGTGGGAAATATCGGCAGCGCGGACAGCCCCTGCTGGCTTGCTATCTTGCCCGCGGGGGGGCTGCCTTCGGGCCCGTGGCAGCGGCAGCGATGCCAGCGGTGGGAAATATCGGCAGCGCGGACAGCCCCTGCTGGCTTGCTATCTTGCCCGCGGGGGGCTGCCTTCGGGCCCGGGGCAGCGGCAGCGATGCCAGCGGTGGGAAATATCGGCAGCGCGGACAGCCCCTGCTGGCTTGCTATCTTGCCCGCGGGGGGGCTGCCTTCGGGCCCGTGGCAGCGGCAGCGATGCCAGCGGTGGGAAATATCGGCAGCGCGGACAGCCCCTGCTGGCTTGCTATCTTGCCCGCGGGGGGGCTGCCTTCGGGCCCGGGGCAGCGGCAGCGATGCCAGCGGTGGGAAATATCGGCAGCGCGGACAGCCCCTGCTGGCTTGCTATCTTGCCCGCGGGGGGGCTGCCTTCGGGCCCGTGGCAGCGGCAGCGATGCCAGCGGTGGGAAATATCGGCAGCGCGGACAGCCCCTGCTGGCTTGCTATCTTGCCCGCGGGGGGGCTGCCTTCGGGCCCGTGGCAGCGGCAGCGATGCCAGCGGTGGGAAATATCGGCAGCGCGGACAGCCCCTGCTGGCTTGCTATCTTGCCCGCGGGGGGGCTGCCTTCGGGCCCGTGGCAGCGGCAGCGATGCCAGCGGTGGGAAATATCGGCAGCGCGGACAGCCCCTGCTGGCTTGCTATCTTGCCCGCGGGGGGCTGCCTTCGGGCCCGGGGCAGCGGCAGCGATGCCAGCGGTGGGAAATATCGGCAGCGCGGACAGCCCCTGCTGGCTTGCTATCTTGCCCGCGGGGGGGCTGCCTTCGGGCCCGGGCAGCGGCAGCGATGCCAGCGGTGGGAAATATCGGCAGCGCGGACAGCCCCTGCTGGCTTGCTATCTTGCCCGCGGGGGGGCTGCCTTCGGGCCCGTGGCAGCGGCAGCGATGCCAGCGGTGGGAAATATCGGCAGCGCGGACAGCCCCTGCTGGCTTGCTATCTTGCCCGCGGGGGGGCTGCCTTCGGGCCCGTGGCAGCGGCAGCGATGCCAGCGGTGGGAAATATCGGCAGCGCGGACAGCCCCTGCTGGCTTGCTATCTTGCCCGCGGGGGGGCTGCCTTCGGGCCCGGGGCAGCTGCGCTCTTGCCTGCCCCCCGCGCGGGAGAGGCTAGGCGCTGCTGGGGCCAGCCCGACGTCGCTGGCCGCGCATGCGCGCTGCCGGTTTTCTCGCATCCCGCCAAGAAAACGTCGTGCGTTCCACATGAAACCAATCCAGTAAAATCAGCCATATTTTTGTGAGGCTGCCAGCCAAATTTGGGGTCATTCCGGGCCGGTTCCTATTTTTGCGTATTTCCTTGATTTTTAATGGTAGGAAAATAAAATAAAATACTTCCCGACCTCGAAAAAATCTGGGAAAATTTATAAAGTTGGATTGGATTTTTGCCAGCCTATGTGCAAAATTTCAGCTCAAAATACCAAGAAATGAATTTTTTAGAGGGGGGGTGACAGCTGGGACCTAGTAGTGTCTACCCCTGCCAGAGCTGCAATAACACTTATAGCTCTTTAGGGGTGCCCCCTGACTGGCCATGGGGCGCGCTGGCTGGCGCCCATAGGCCTGCCGCGGGGGATTTGTGGGCTGCTGCTATACTCGGACTAACGTGGGGGGCCTCATGGCCCGAAGTAACGCCGCCATCGATGACCCGTTTTCCGGCCGGCGACGACCCGATTCCGGCCACCGTCCCTGTGACCCGCTCCAAGCCGTTGGGCGCGTTGGGGCTGCTTATCCGCGGCTGCGGGCGCGCACGCACTCTGATTTGCCAGCGCTCGTGCCAACCAATAGGCAGCCCCAACGCGCCCAACGGCTTGGCGCGACGTCACGATTCCGGCCACCGTCCCCGGGACCCGCTCCAAGCCGTTGGGCGCG
>CM055351.1:32242461-32244961 GCA_029228515.1 Populus alba x Populus x berolinensis | reverse complement strand
ATAAAAATCACACGCGCGCGCGCGCGCGCCCGCCCGCGCCCGCGCTGGGCGCTGGGGCGCTGGGGCCTGGGGCGCTGGGGCCTGGGGGCCTGGGGCCTGAGGGCCTGGGGCCCTTGGGGGCCCTTGGGCTCTTGGGCGATTGGGCGCGCGCGCGCGCGGCAGTGGTTCCCCTGCCGCGCTGCGCAACGGGGGCTGACGCGGGGACAGCCCCTGCTGCCTTGCTATCTTACCCGCGGGGGGGCTGCCTTCGGGCCCTGGCCCCCTGCGCTCTTGCCTGCCCCCCGCGCGGGTGAGGCTAGGCACACGCTGGGGCAGCGGCAGCGATAACAACAGTGGGAAAAATCGGCAGCGCGGTAAATGCCGCTGGAGGCCCGTCGCGGAAAATCGGCAGCGCAGATTTGTTGACGAACACGGGCTGGACGCTGGGCTGGCCAGGCCTGGCAGGAAAATTCGTCTAGGGGGTAGGCTCACGGCAACGGGGGCTGACGCGGGGACAGCCCCTGCTGGCTTGCTATCTTGCCCGCGGGGGGGCTGCCGTCGGGCCCGGGGCAGCGGCAGCGATGCCAGCGGTGGGAAATATCGGCAGCGCGGACAGCCCCTGCTGGCTTGCTATCTTGCCCGCGGGGGGGCTGCCTTCGGGCCCGGGGCAGCGGCAGCGATGCCAGCGGTGGGAAATATCGGCAGCGCGGACAGCCCCTGCTGGCTTGCTATCTTGCCCGCGGGGGGGCTGCCTTCGGGCCCGGGGCAGCGGCAGCGATGCCAGCGGTGGGAAATATCGGCAGCGCGGACAGCCCCTGCTGGCTTGCTATCTTGCCCGCGGGGGGGCTGCCTTCGGGCCCGGGGCAGCGGCAGCGATGCCAGCGGTGGGAAATATCGGCAGCGCGGACAGCCCCTGCTGGCTTGCTATCTTGCCCGCGGGGGGGCTGCCTTCGGGCCCGGGGCAGCGGCAGCGATGCCAGCGGTGGGAAATATCGGCAGCGCGGACAGCCCCTGCTGGCTTGCTATCTTGCCCGCGGGGGGGCTGCCTTCGGGCCCGTGGCAGCGGCAGCGATGCCAGCGGTGGGAAATATCGGCAGCGCGGACAGCCCCTGCTGGCTTGCTATCTTGCCCGCGGGGGGGCTGCCTTCGGGCCCGGGCAGCGGCAGCGATGCCAGCGGTGGGAAATATCGGCAGCGCGGACAGCCCCTGCTGGCTTGCTATCTTGCCCGCGGGGGGGCTGCCTTCGGGCCCGGGCAGCGGCAGCGATGCCAGCGGTGGGAAATATCGGCAGCGCGGACAGCCCCTGCTGGCTTGCTATCTTGCCCGCGGGGGGGCTGCCTTCGGGCCCGTGGCAGCGGCAGCGATGCCAGCGGTGGGAAATATCGGCAGCGCGGACAGCCCCTGCTGGCTTGCTATCTTGCCCGCGGGGGGGCTGCCTTCGGGCCCGGGGCAGCGGCAGCGATGCCAGCGGTGGGAAATATCGGCAGCGCGGACAGCCCCTGCTGGCTTGCTATCTTGCCCGCGGGGGGGCTGCCTTCGGGCCCGTGGCAGCGGCAGCGATGCCAGCGGTGGGAAATATCGGCAGCGCGGACAGCCCCTGCTGGCTTGCTATCTTGCCCGCGGGGGGGCTGCCTTCGGGCCCGTGGCAGCGGCAGCGATGCCAGCGGTGGGAAATATCGGCAGCGCGGACAGCCCCTGCTGGCTTGCTATCTTGCCCGCGGGGGGGCTGCCTTCGGGCCCGTGGCAGCGGCAGCGATGCCAGCGGTGGGAAATATCGGCAGCGCGGACAGCCCCTGCTGGCTTGCTATCTTGCCCGCGGGGGGGCTGCCTTCGGGCCCGTGGCAGCGGCAGCGATGCCAGCGGTGGGAAATATCGGCAGCGCGGACAGCCCCTGCTGGCTTGCTATCTTGCCCGCGGGGGGGCTGCCTTCGGCCCGTGGCAGCGGCAGCGATGCCAGCGGTGGGAAATATCGGCAGCGCGGACAGCCCCTGCTGGCTTGCTATCTTGCCCGCGGGGGGGCTGCCTTCGGGCCCGTGGCAGCGGCAGCGATGCCAGCGGTGGGAAATATCGGCAGCGCGGACAGCCCCTGCTGGCTTGCTATCTTGCCCGCGGGGGGGCTGCCTTCGGGCCCGTGGCAGCGGCAGCGATGCCAGCGGTGGGAAATATCGGCAGCGCGGACAGCCCCTGCTGGCTTGCTATCTTGCCCGCGGGGGGGCTGCCTTCGGGCCCGGGGCAGCGGCAGCGATGCCAGCGGTGGGAAATATCGGCAGCGCGGACAGCCCCTGCTGGCTTGCTATCTTGCCCGCGGGGGGGCTGCCTTCGGGCCCGTGGCAGCGGCAGCGATGCCAGCGGTGGGAAATATCGGCAGCGCGGACAGCCCCTGCTGGCTTGCTATCTTGCCCGCGGGGGGGCTGCCTTCGGGCCCGGGGCAGCGGCAGCGATGCCAGCGGTGGGAAATATCGGCAGCGCGGACAGCCCCTGCTGGCTTGCTATCTTGCCCGCGGGGGGGCTGCCTTCGGGC
>CM055351.1:32229961-32232461 GCA_029228515.1 Populus alba x Populus x berolinensis | reverse complement strand
GCAGGCAGTGTTGGAATCGGCAGCGCGGACGAACGAGGGGCTGTTCAGACAAATCGGCAACGTCGGAAAAATCGGCAGCGCGGATTTGTGCAGCTGGAGGCCCTATCAGCTGGCTGCCCGCAACGAGTCATTCAATTCTCTGCCCTATCAACATAACTCCCGATGTGTTGTTCGCTATCTTGGAAGAAGAGATCTCTTCCTCCCCGCGTCGGCCGGGTGCGATTACCCGGCGGCGTCGTTCAAATCACTGCCCTATCGGCTACAACTGCTGATGGGGGGGATTAGAGGCCTGCCATGGTGGTGAGGGGAGGCCAAGACCGTGAAAGCAAGAGTTTTCCCGGGGCTCCTCCGCTGGCCGCGCATGCGCGCTGCCGGTTTTCCCGCATCCCGCCAAGAAAACGTCGTGCTTTCCACGTGAAACCAATCCAGTAAAATCAGCCATATTTTTGTGAGGCTGCCAGCCGAATTTGGGGTCATTCCGGGCCGGTTCCTATTTTTGCGTATTTCCTTGATTTTCAATGGTAGGAAAATAAAAAAAAATACTTCCCGACCTCGAAAAAATCTGGGAAAATTTATAAAGGTGGATTGGATTTTTGCCAACCTATGTGCAAAATTTCAGCTCAAAATACCAAGAAATGAATTTTTTAGAGGGGGGGTGACAGCTGGGACCTAGTAGTGTCTGCCCCTGCCAGAGCTGCAATAACACTTATAGCTCTTTAGGGGGGTGGCCATGGGGCGCGCTGGCTGGCGCCCATAGGCCTGCCGCGGGGGCTGCTGCTACGCTCGGACTAACGTGGGGGGCCTCACGGCCCGAAGTAACGCCGCCATCGATGACCCGTTTTCCGGCCGGCGACGACCCGATTCCGACCACCGCCCTATAAAAATCACACGCGCGCGCGCGCGCGCGCCGCCCGCGCCGCGCTGGGCGCTGGGGCGCTGGGGCCTGGGGCGCTGGGGCCTGGGGGCCTGGGGCCTGAGGGCCTGGGGCCCTTGGGGGCCCTTGGGCTCTTGGGCGATTGGGCGCGCCGCGCGCGCGGCAGTGGTTCCCCTGCCGCGCTGCGCAACGGGGGCTGACGCGGGGACAGCCCCTGCTGCCTTGCTATCTTACCCGCGGGGGGGCTGCCTTCGGGCCCTGGCCCCCTGCGCTCTTGCCTGCCCCCCGCGCGGGTGAGGCTAGGCACACGCTGGGCAGCGGCAGCGATAACAACAGTGGGAAAAATCGGCAGCGCGGTAAATGCCGCTGGAGGCCCGTCGCGGAAAATCGGCAGCGCAGATTTGTTGACGAACACGGGCTGGACGCTGGGCTGGCCAGGCCTGGCAGGAAAATTCGTCTAGGGGGTAGGCTCACGGCAACGGGGGCTGACGCAGGGGACAGCCCCTGCTGGCTTGCTATCTTGCCCGCGGGGGGGCTGCCTTCGGGCCCGGGGCAGCGGCAGCGATGCCAGCAGTGGGAAATATCGGCAGCGCGGACAGCCCCTGCTGGCTTGCTATCTTGCCCGCGGGGGGGCTGCCTTCGGGCCCGGGGCAGCGGCAGCGATGCCAGCGGTGGGAAATATCGGCAGCGCGGACAGCCCCTGCTGGCTTGCTATCTTGCCCGCGGGGGGGCTGCCTTCGGGCCCGGGGCAGCGGCAGCGATGCCAGCGGTGGGAAATATCGGCAGCGCGGACAGCCCCTGCTGGCTTGCTATCTTGCCCGCGGGGGGGCTGCCTTCGGGCCCGGGGCAGCGGCAGCGATGCCAGCGGTGGGAAATATCGGCAGCGCGGACAGCCCCTGCTGGCTTGCTATCTTGCCCGCGGGGGGGCTGCCTTCGGGCCCGGGGCAGCGGCAGCGATGCCAGCGGTGGGAAATATCGGCAGCGCGGACAGCCCCTGCTGGCTTGCTATCTTGCCCGCGGGGGGGCTGCCTTCGGGCCCGTGGCAGCGGCAGCGATGCCAGCGGTGGGAAATATCGGCAGCGCGGACAGCCCCTGCTGGCTTGCTATCTTGCCCGCGGGGGGGCTGCCTTCGGGCCCGGTGGCAGCGGCAGCGATGCCAGCGGTGGGAAATATCGGCAGCGCGGACAGCCCCTGCTGGCTTGCTATCTTGCCCGCGGGGGGGCTGCCTTCGGGCCCGTGGCAGCGGCAGCGATGCCAGCGGTGGGAAATATCGGCAGCGCGGACAGCCCCTGCTGGCTTGCTATCTTGCCCGCGGGGGGGCTGCCTTCGGGCCCGGGGGCAGCGGCAGCGATGCCAGCGGTGGGAAATATCGGCAGCGCGGACAGCCCCTGCTGGCTTGCTATCTTGCCCGCGGGGGGGCTGCCTTCGGGCCCGTGGCAGCGGCAGCGATGCCAGCGGTGGGAAATATCGGCAGCGCGGACAGCCCCTGCTGGCTTGCTATCTTGCCCGCGGGGGGGCTGCCTTCGGGCCCGGGGCAGCTGCGCTCTTGCCTGCCCCCCGCGCGGGAGAGGCTAGGCGCTGCTGGGGCCAGCCCGACGTCGCTGGCCGCGCATGCGCGCTGCCGGT
>CM055351.1:32211945-32213278 GCA_029228515.1 Populus alba x Populus x berolinensis | reverse complement strand
GCTGCCTTCGGGCCGGGGCCAGCGGCAGCGATGCCAGCAGTGGGAAAAATCGGCAGCGCGGACAGCCCCGCTGGCTTGCTGTCGTGCCCGCGGGGGGGGCCTTCGGGCCCGTGGGCAGCGGCAGCGATGCCAGCAGTGGGAAAAATCGGCAGCGCGGACAGCCCCGCTGGCTTGCTGTCGTGCCCGCGGGGGGGGCTGCCTTCGGGCCCGGGGCAGCGGCAGCGATGCCAGCAGTGGGAAAATCGGCAGCGCGGACAGCCCCCGCTGGCTTGCTGTCGTGCCCGCGGGGGGCTGCCTTCGGGCCCGGGGCAGCGGCAGCGATGCCAGCAGTGGGAAAAATCGGCAGCGCGGACAGCCCCCGCTGGCTTGCTGTCGTGCCCGCGGGGGGCTGCCTTCGGGCCCGGGGCAGCGGCAGCGATGCCAGCAGTGGGAAAAATCGGCAGCGCGGACAGCCCCCGCTGGCTTGCTGTCTTGCCCGCGGGGGGCTGCCTTCGGGCCCGGGGCAGCGGCAGCGATGCCAGCAGTGGGAAAAATCGGCAGCGCGGACAGCCCCCGCTGGCTTGCTGTCTTGCCCGCGGGGGGGCTGCCTTCGGGCCCGGGCAGCGGCAGCGATGCCAGCAGTGGGAAAAATCGGCAGCGCGGACAGCCCCGCTGGCTTGCTGTCTTGCCCGCGGGGGGGCTGCCTTCGGGCCCGGGGCAGCGGCAGCGATGCCAGCAGTGGGAAAAATCGGCAGCGCGGACAGCCCCGCTGGCTTGCTGTCGTGCCCGCGGGGGGGCTGCCTTCGGGCCCGGGGCAGCGGCAGCGATGCCAGCAGTGGGAAAAATCGGCAGCGCGGACAGCCCCCGCTGGCTTGCTGTCTTGCCCGCGGGGGGCTGCCTTCGGGCCCGGGGCCCCTGCGCTCTTGCCTGCCCCCGCGCGGGAGAGGCTAGGCGCTGCTGGGGCCAGCCCGACGTCGCTGGCCGCGCATGCGCGCTGCCGGTTTTCTCGCATCCCGCCAAGAAAACGTCGTGCTTTCCACATGAAACCAATCCAGTAAAATCAGCCATATTTTTGTGAGGCTGCCAGCCGAATTTGGGGTCATTCCGGGCCGGTTCCTATTTTTGCGTATTTCCTTGATTTTTAATGGTAGGAAAATAAAAAAAATACTTCCCGACCTCGAAAAAATCTGGGAAAATTTATAAAGTTGGATTGGATTTTTGCCAACATATGTGCAAAATTTCAGCTCAAAATACCAAGAAATGAATTTTTTAGAGGGGGGGTGACAGCTGGGACCTAGTAGTGTCTACCCCTGCCAGAGCTGCAATAACACTTATAGCTCTTTAGGGGGGTGCC
>CM055351.1:32199445-32201945 GCA_029228515.1 Populus alba x Populus x berolinensis | reverse complement strand
CCCCCGACTGGCCATGGGGCGCGCTGGCTGGCGCCCATAGGCCTGCCGCGGGGGATTTGCGAGCTGCTGCTACACACGTGGGGGGCCTCACGGCCCGAAGTAACGCCGCCATCGATGACCCGTTTTCCGGCCGGCGACGACCCGATTCCGACCACCGCCCTATAAAAATCACACGCGCGCGCGCGCCCGCCCGCGCCCGCGCCCGCGTCTGCGCTTGGCGCTGGGGCGCTGGGGCCTGAGGGCCTGGGGCCCTTGGGGGCCCTTGGGCTCTTGGGCGATTGGGCGCGCGCGCGCGCGGCAATGATTTCCATGCCGCGCTGCGCAACGGGGGCTGACGCGGGGACAGCCCCTGCTGGCTGGCTATCTTACCCGCGGGGGGGCTGCCTTCGGGCCTTGCCCCCCTGCGCTCTTGCCTGCCCCCCGCGCGGGAGAGGCTACGCACACTCTGCGGCAGCGATGCCAGCAGTGGGAAAAATCGGCAGCGCGGACAGCCCCCGCTGGCTTGCTGTCGTGCCCGCGGGGGGGCTGCCTTCGGGCCCGGGGCAGCGGCAGCGATGCCAGCAGTGGGAAAAATCGGCAGCGCGGACAGCCCCCGCTGGCTTGCTGTCGTGCCCGCGGGGGGGCTGCCTTCGGGCCCGGGGCAGCGGCAGCGATGCCAGCAGTGGGAAAAATCGGCAGCGCGGACAGCCCCCGCTGGCTTGCTGTCGTGCCCGCGGGGGGGCTGCCTTCGGGCCCGGGGCAGCGGCAGCGATGCCAGCAGTGGGAAAAATCGGCAGCGCGGACAGCCCCCGCTGGCTTGCTGTCGTGCCCGCGGGGGGGCTGCCTTCGGGCCCGGGGCAGCGGCAGCGATGCCAGCAGTGGGAAAAATCGGCAGCGCGGACAGCCCCCGCTGGCTTGCTGTCGTGCCCGCGGGGGGGCTGCCTTCGGGCCCGGGGCAGCGGCAGCGATGCCAGCAGTGGGAAAAATCGGCAGCGCGGACAGCCCCCGCTGGCTTGCTGTCGTGCCCGCGGGGGGGCTGCCTTCGGGCCCGGGGCAGCGGCAGCGATGCCAGCAGTGGGAAAAATCGGCAGCGCGGACAGCCCCCGCTGGCTTGCTGTCGTGCCCGCGGGGGGGCTGCCTTCGGGCCCGGGGCAGCGGCAGCGATGCCAGCAGTGGGAAAAATCGGCAGCGCGGACAGCCCCCGCTGGCTTGCTGTCGTGCCCGCGGGGGGGCTGCCTTCGGGCCCGGGGCAGCGGCAGCGATGCCAGCAGTGGGAAAAATCGGCAGCGCGGACAGCCCCCGCTGGCTTGCTGTCTTGCCCGCGGGGGGGCTGCCTTCGGGCCCGGGGCAGCGGCAGCGATGCCAGCAGTGGGAAAAATCGGCAGCGCGGACAGCCCCCGCTGGCTTGCTGTCGTGCCCGCGGGGGGGCTGCCTTCGGGCCCGGGGCAGCGGCAGCGATGCCAGCAGTGGGAAAAATCGGCAGCGCGGACAGCCCCCGCTGGCTTGCTGTCTTGCCCGCGGGGGGGCTGCCTTCGGGCCCGGGGCAGCGGCAGCGATGCCAGCAGTGGGAAAAATCGGCAGCGCGGACAGCCCCCGCTGGCTTGCTGTCGTGCCCGCGGGGGGGCTGCCTTCGGGCCCGGGGCAGCGGCAGCGATGCCAGCAGTGGGAAAAATCGGCAGCGCGGACAGCCCCCGCTGGCTTGCTGTCGTGCCCGCGGGGGGGCTGCCTTCGGGCCCGGGGCAGCGGCAGCGATGCCAGCAGTGGGAAAAATCGGCAGCGCGGACAGCCCCCGCTGGCTTGCTGTCTTGCCCGCGGGGGGGCTGCCTTCGGGCCCGGGGCAGCGGCAGCGATGCCAGCAGTGGGAAAAATCGGCAGCGCGGACAGCCCCCGCTGGCTTGCTGTCTTGCCCGCGGGGGGGCTGCCTTCGGGCCCGGGGCAGCGGCAGCGATGCCAGCAGTGGGAAAAATCGGCAGCGCGGACAGCCCCCGCTGGCTTGCTGTCTTGCCCGCGGGGGGGCTGCCTTCGGGCCCGGGGCAGCGGCAGCGATGCCAGCAGTGGGAAAAATCGGCAGCGCGGACAGCCCCCGCTGGCTTGCTGTCGTGCCCGCGGGGGGGCTGCCTTCGGGCCCGGGGCAGCGGCAGCGATGCCAGCAGTGGGAAAAATCGGCAGCGCGGACAGCCCCCGCTGGCTTGCTGTCTTGCCCGCGGGGGGGCTGCCTTCGGGCCCGGGGCCCCTGCGCTCTTGCCTGCCCCCCGCGCGGGAGAGGCTAGGCGCTGCTGGGGCCAGCCCGACGTCGCTGGCCGCGCATGCGCGCTGCCGGTTTTCTCGCATCCGCCAAGAAAACGTCGTGCTTTCCACATGAAACCAATCCAGTAAAATCAGCCATATTTTTGTGAGGCTGCCAGCCGAATTTGGGGTCATTCCGGGCCGGTTCCTATTTTTGCGTATTTCCTTGATTTTTAATGGTAGGAAAATAAAAAAAAATACTTCCCGACCTCGAAAAAATCTGGGAAAATTTATA
>CM055351.1:32186945-32189445 GCA_029228515.1 Populus alba x Populus x berolinensis | reverse complement strand
TCCTCCGGTTGGCCGCGGCATGCGCGCTGACGGTTTTCCCGCATCCCGCCAAGAAAACGTCATGCTTTCCACGTGTGAAATCAATCCAGTAAAAATCAGCCATATTGTTGTGATGGCTGGCCAGCCGATTTGGGGGTCATTCGGTTCCGGTTCCTATTTTTGCGTTTTTACTTGATTTTTAATGGTAGGAAAATAAAAAAATAATACTTCCCGGACCTCAGAAAAAATCTGGGAAAATTTATAAAGGTGGATTTGGTTTTTGCCAACCTATGTGCAAAATTTCAGCTCAAAATACCAAGAAATGAATTTTTTAGAGGGGGGGTGACAGCTGAGGACCTAGTTGTGTCTGCCCATGCCAGAGCTGCTAATAACACTTATAGATCTTTAGGGGGGTGCCCCACGACTGGCCCATGGGGAGCGCTTGTGGCTGGCGCCCATAGGCCTTGCCGCCTGGGGGTTTTGCGAGCTGCTGCTACACACGTGGGGGGCCTCACGGGCCCGAAGTAACGCCGCCATCGATGACCCGTTTTCGCGGCCGGCGGACGACACGATTCAGACCACCCGCACCTATAAAAATCACTACGCGCTGCGCCCGCGCCAGACCGCGCCCGCAGACCCGCGTCTGCGCTTGGCGCTGCGGGCGCTGGGGCCTGAGGGCCTGGGGCCCTTGGGGGCCATTGGGCTCTTGGGCGATGGGTGCGCGCCGAGCGCGCGGCAATGGATTTTCAGGCCGCGCTGCGCAACGGGGTGCTGCAGCTCGGGGGACAGCCCCTGCTGGCTGGCTATATCTACCCGCGGGGGGGCTGCCTTCGAGGCCTTGCCCCCCTGCGCTCTTGCCTGCCCCTCGCGCGGGAGAGGCTCTACTGCACACTCTGCTAGCAGCGATGCCAGCAGTGGGATAAATCGGCAGCGCGGACAGCCCCCGCTGGCTTGCTGTCGTGCCAGCGGGGGGGGCTGCCTTCTGGGTCCCGGTATTGGCAGCGGCAGCGTTCCTAGCAGTGGGGAAAAATCGGCAGCGCGGACAGCCCCCGCTGGCTTGCTTGTCGTGCCCGCGTGGGGGCTGCCTTTCGGGCCCGGTTGGCAGCGGCCTGACTATGCCAGCAGTGGGAAACATCTGGCAGCTGCGGACAAGCCCCCGCTGGCTTGCGGTCTGGCCCGCGGGGGGGCTGCCTTCGGGCCCGAGTTTGGCAGCGGCAAGCTATGCCAAGCAGTGGGAAAAATCAGGCAGCGCGGACAGCCCCCGCTGGCTTGCTGTCGTGCCCGCGGGGGGGCTGCCTTCGGGCCCGGGGCAGCGGCAGCGATGCCAGCAGTGGGAAAAATCGGCAGCGCGGACAGCCCCCGCTGGCTTGCTGTCGTGCCCGCGGGGGGGCTGCCTTCGGGCCCGGGGCAGCGGCAGCGATGCCAGCAGTGGGAAAAATCGGCAGCGCGGACAGCCCCCGCTGGCTTGCTGTCGTGCCGCGGGGGGGCTGCCTTCGGGCCCGGGGCAGCGGCAGCGATGCCAGCAGTGGGAAAAATCGGCAGCGCGGACAGCCCCCGCTGGCTTGCTGTCGTGCCGCGGGGGGGCTGCCTTCGGGCCCGGGGCAGCGGCAGCGATGCCAGCAGTGGGAAAAATCGGCAGCGCGGACAGCCCCCGCTGGCTTGCTGTCTTGCCCGCGGGGGGGCTGCCTTCGGGCCCGGGGCCCCTGCGCTCTTGCCTGCCCCCCGCGCGGGAGAGGCTAGGCGCTGCTGGGGCCAGCCCGACGTCGCTGGCCGCGCATGCGCGCTGCCGGTTTTCTCGCATCCCGCCAAGAAAACGTCGTGCTTTCCACATGAAACCAATCCAGTAAAATCAGCCATATTTTTGTGAGGCTGCCAGCCGAATTTGGGGTCATTCCGGGCCGGTTCCTATTTTTGCGTATTTCCTTGATTTTTAATGGTAGGAAAATAAAAAAAAATACTTCCCGACCTCGAAAAAATCTGGGAAAATTTATAAAGTTGGATTGGATTTTTGCCAACATATGTGCAAAATTTCAGCTCAAAATACCAAGAAATGAATTTTTTAGAGGGGGGGTGACAGCTGGGACCTAGTAGTGTCTACCCCTGCCAGAGCTGCAATAACACTTATAGCTCTTTAGGGGGGTGCCCCCTGGCTGGCCATGGGGCGCGCTGGCTGGCGCCCATAGGCCTGCCGCGGGGGATTTGTGGGCTGCTGCTATGCTCGGACTAACGTGGGGGGCCTCATGGCCCGAAGTAACGCCGCCATCGATGACCCGTTTTCCGGCCGGCGACGACCCGATTCCGGCCACCGTCCCTGTGACCCGCTCCAAGCCGTTGGGCGCGTTGGGGCTGCTTATCCGCGGCTGCGGGCGCGCACGCACTCTGATTTGCCAGCGCTCGTGCCAACCAATAGGCAGCCCCAACGCGCCCAACGGCTTGGCGCGACGTCACGATTCCGGCCACCGTCCCTGTGACCCGCTCCAAGCCGTTGGGCGCGTTGGGGCTGCTTATCCGCGGCTGCGGG
>CM055351.1:32176945-32179445 GCA_029228515.1 Populus alba x Populus x berolinensis | reverse complement strand
GGTTGCGCAAGCCCTCGCGGCGGAAAGAGCAGCGCGGGCCGCCTTGAAGTACAATTCCCACCGAGCGGCCGGGTTAGTTAGAATCCTTTGCAGACGATCTTAGATAACGCGACGGGGTATTGTAAGTGGCAGAGTGGCCTTGATGGCCACGATCCACTGAGATTCAGACCCATGTCGCTCCGATTCGTCCCCCCCGGCCCCTCTAGGGGACACGGCGTCGAGGAGGCTGGGATGGGATGGGATCCGGGCAGCGCTCTCGGGCATCTCGGGACTGGATAGTCCAAGGGCTTGTAGGGTGAAAGACTGTTGGTCTAGACATCGGGGCCAGTGGCAGCCATGCCACAAAAGGGGAAGATCGGCAGCGCAGATTTGTTGCAAGCTGGCAGGCCCGTCGGGGAAGATCGGTAGGGCGCAGATTGCTTGACGAACACGGGCTGGACTCTGGGCTGTCCCAGGTCGTCGAGGCCAGGCAGGAAAATTCGTCGAGGGGAATGCAGCCGACGAAACCAGGGGCTGTTCGGACACAGCAGGCAGTGCTGGAATCGGCTATAGCAGGCCGACGAAAAACTCGGCAAAGCTCGTCTGGAATCGGCAGCGCAAATTTTTTGACGAAACATGGGCTGGACGCTGGGCTGTTCCAGGCCAGGCAGGAAAACATCGTCGAGGGGACGCGCTGACGAAGCAGGGGCTGTTCAGACACAGCGGGCAGGGGTGGGAATCGGGCAAAGCCGTACGAAATCGGCAGGAATCGGCAGACGGTGCTGGCGATGATGTATGGACTGTTTTATAGTCCCTAGGCGTGACGAAAAAGATCTGGGGGCCTAGGCTAGGGGCACCGATGCCAACAGTGGAAAAATCTGGCAGCGCGGGAGATCCGCAGCTTGAGGCCGTCGGGGAAAAATCTGGCAGCGGCTATTTGTTGACGAACACGGGCTGGACGCTGGGCTGTCTAGGCCAGGCAGGACATAATTCGTCAAGGGGGACACGCTGACTGACAAAAAGGGGCTGTTCAGACACAGCAGGCAGTGTTGGAATCGGCAGCGCCGACGAAATCGGAGAAGTCGGCAGAATCGGCTAGCCGCGCTTGCTGGCGTTTGATTCCGGACGGATTTATAGTCCAGGCTGGACGGAATCGACTGGGGGCCTAGACACACAATGGGGCAGTGGCAGGCTATGCCAACAGTGGGTAATAATCTGGCAGCGCAGATTTTTTGACGAAACATGGGCTGGACGCTGGGCTGTCCAGGCCAGGCAGGAAAAATCCTCAAGGGGATGCGCTGACGATAGAAGGGGCTGTTCAGACACTGAGGGCAGTGGTTGGAATCGGCAGCGCCGACGAAATGGGAGAATTCGCAAGAATCGGCAGCCGGTGCTGGCAGATGAGTCTGGACTGCTTTATAGTCCTAGGCGTGACGAAAAAGACTCGGGGGTACTAAGGCAGCGGACAGCGATGCTCAACAGTGGGAAAAACAGGCAGCGCGGAGAGATCCGCAGCTGGAGGCCCGTCGGGGAAAATCGGCCGATTATGCAGCGCAGATTTGTTGACGAACAAGGGCTGGACGCTGGGCTGTCGACAGGGCCAGGCGAGGAAAATTCGTCAAGGGGACGCGCTGACGAAACAGGGGGGCTGTTCAGACACAGCAGGCAGTGTTGGAATCGGCAGCGCGGGACGAACGAGGGGCTGTTCGAGACAAATCGGCCAACGTACGGAAAAATCGGCAGCGCGGATTTGTGAAGCTGGAGGCCCTATCAGCTGGCTGCCACGCAACGAGTCATTCAATTCTCTGCACTGATCAACATAAACTCCATGATGTGTTGTTCGCTATCGTGGAAGAAGCAGATCTCTTCCTACAACCCCGTACGTCGGCCGGGTGCGATTACCCGGCGGCGTCGTTCAAAATCACTGCCCTATCGGCCACAACTGCTGTTGGGGGGGATTAGAGGAACGGCCATGGTGTGGTGAGGGGAGGCCATGACCTGTGAAAGCAAGAGTTTTACCGGGGCTCCTCCGGGTGGCCGCGGCTTTTTATGAGCGCTGCCGGTTTTTCCCGCATCCGCCAAGAATACGTCATGCTTTCCACGTGAAATCTATCCAGTAAAATCAGCCATATTTTTTGTGAGGCTCCAGCCGAAATTTGGGGTCATTCCGGGCCTGTGGTTCTCTATTTTTGGTTATTTCCTTGATTTTTAATTGGTAGGAAAAAATAAAAAAAAATACTTCCCGACCTCGATAAAATCTGGGAATATTTATTAAAGGTGGATTGGATTTTTGCCAACTATGTGCAAATTTTCAGCTCAAAATACCAAGAAATGATATTTTTAGAGGAGGGGGGTGACAGCTGGGATCCTAGTAGTGTCTGCCCTGCCAGAGCTGCAAATAACACTTATAGCTCTTTAGGGGGTGCCCCCGACTGGCCATGGGGCGCGCTGGCTGGCGCCCATAGGCCTGCCGCGGGGGATTTGCGAGCTGCTGCTTACAAACACGTGGGGGGCCTCACGG
>CM055351.1:32171326-32176845 GCA_029228515.1 Populus alba x Populus x berolinensis | reverse complement strand
AGCACGGGCAGCGGCCACCGCTGCCGTGACGTCGCGCCAAGCCGTTGGGCGCGTTGGGGCTGCCAGCACCTTGGCACGAGGGGGATCCTGTTAAGGCCCCACGCCCGAAGCCGCGGATAAGCAGCCCCAACGCGCCCAACGGCTTGGAGCGGGTCACAGGGACGGTGGCCGGAATCGGGTCGTCGCCGGCCGGAAAACGGGTCATCGATGGCGGCATTACTTCGGGCCATGAGACCCCCCACGTTAGTCCGAGTGTAGCAGCAGCTCACAAATCCCCCGCGGCAGGCCTATGGGCGCCAGCCAGCGCGCCCCATGGCCAGTCAGGGGGCACCCCCCTAAAGAGCTATAAGTGTTATTGCAGCTCTGGCAGGGTAGACACTACTAGGTCCCAGCTGTCACCCCCCCTCTAAAAAATTCATTTCTTGGTATTTTGAGCTGAAATTTTGCACATAGGTTGGCAAAAATCCAATCCACCTTTATAAATTTTCCCAGATTTTTTCGAGGTCGGGAAGTATTTTTTTTTATTTTCCTTCCATTAAAAATCAAGGAAATACGCAAAAATAGGAACGGCCCGGTATGACCCCAAATTCGGCTGGCAGCCTCACAAAAATATGGCTGATTTTACTGGATTGATTTCATGTGGAAAGCACGACGTGTTCTAGGCGGAATGCGGGAAAACCAGCAGCGCGCATGCCGCGGACAGCGACGTCGGGCTGGCCCCTGCAGCGCCTAGCCTCTCCCGCGCGGGGGGCAGGCAAGAGCGCGGGGGGCCTGGGCCGAAGGCAGCCCCCCCGCGGGCAAGATAGCAAGCCAGCAGGGGCTGTCCCCGCGTCAGCCCCCGTTGCCGTGAGCCTGCCCCCTAGACGAATTTTCCTGCCTGGCCTGGCCAGCCCAGCGTCCAGCCCGTGTTCGTCAACAAATCTGCGCTGCCGATTTTCCGCGACGGGCCTGCAGCGGCACAAATCTGCGCTGCCGATTTTTCCCACTGTCGGCATCGCTGCCGATTTTTCCCACTGTCGGCATCGCTGCCGATTTTCCGCGACGGGCCTGCAGGTTCACAAATCCGCGCTGCCGATTTTCCCCGACGGGCTTTAACTGCACAAATCCGCGCTGCCGATTTTTCCCACTGTCGGCATCGCTGCCGATTTTCCGCGACGGGCCTGCAGGTTCACAAATCCGCGCTGCCGATTTTCCGCGACGGGCCTTGCAGCGGCACAAATCCGCGCTGCCGATTTTTCCCACTGTCGGCATCGCTGCCGCTGCCCCTGCCCCAGCGTGTAACCTAGTAGCCTCTCCCGCGCGGGGGGCAGGCAAGAGCGCGGGGGGCCAGGGCCCGAAGGCAGCCCCCCCGCGGGTTAAGATAGCAAGCCAGCAGGGGCTGTCCCCGCGTCAGCCCCCGTTGCGCAGCGCAGCATGGCTGCCTGGGAATCATTGCCGCGCGCGCGCGCGCCCAATCGCCCAAGAGCCCAAGGGCCCCCAAGGGCCCCAGGCCCTCAGGCCCCTAGGCCCCCAGGCCCCAGCGCCCCAGCGCCAAGCGCGGGCGCGGGCGGGCTCAGCGCGCGCGCGTTGTGTGATTTTTATAGGGACGGTGGCCGGAATCGGGTCGTCGCCGGCCGGAAAACGGGTCATCGATGGCGGCGTTACTTCGGGCCGTGAGGCCCCCCACGTTAGTCCGAGCGTAGCAGCAGCTCGCAAATCCCCCGCGCCCCATGGCCAGTCGGGGGGCACCCCCCTAAAAGGCTATAAGTGTTATTGCAGCTCTGGCAGGGGTAGACACTACTAGGTCCCAGCTGTCACCCCCCCTCTAAAAAATTCATTTCTTGGTATTTTGAGCTGAAATTTTGCACATAGGTTGGCAAAAATCCAGTCCACCTCCAGAAATAATCCCGGAATTTTTCGGGGTGGGGAAGTATTTTTTTTTATTTTCCTACCATTAAAAATCAAGGAAATACGCAAAAATAGGAACCGGCCCGGAATGACCCCAAATTCGGCTGGCAGCCTCACAAAAATATGGCTGATTTTTACTGGATTGATTTCATGTGGAAAGCACGACGTTTTATTGGCGGAATGCGGGAAAACCAGCAGCCCGCATGCCGCGGCCACCGGAGGAGCCCCGGGAAAACTCTTGCTTTCACGGTCTTCGCCTCCCCTCACCACCATGGCAGGCCTCTAATCCCCCCATCAGCAGTTGTAGCCGATAGGGCAGTGATTTGAACGCCGCCGCCGGGTAATCGCACCCGGCCATCCCGGGGAGGAAGAGATCTCTTCTTCCAAGATAGCGAACAACACATCGGGAGTTATGTTGATAGGGCAGAGAATTGAATGACTCGTTGCGGGCAGCCGGGTCATCTCACCCCGTCCATCCCGAGCGGCGTTTTTCCCGGCAGCCTCGGGGAAACTCTTGCTTTCACTGTCCGCTGCCCCCAGTCCCCACTCGCATCAGCCCACCGCACCAATAAGCCAACGCTGCGGACGAATCTGGCGACACAGTCCCACGGGCTGCCACTGCCCCAGTGTCTAGACCAACAGTCTTTTTCGTCAAGCCTTGGACTATGCAGTCCGTCCATCCAGACTCATCGTCACCACCTGCTGCCGACTTCGCCGATTTCGTCGGCGCTGCCGATTCCAGCACTGCCCGCTGTGTCTGAACAGCCCCTGCTTCGTCAGCGCATCCCCTTCTGCCTGGCCTGGACAGCCCAGCGTCCAGCCCATGTTCGTCAAAAAATCTGCGCTGCCGATTTTTCCCACTGTTGGCATCGCTGCCGATTTTTCCCACTGTTGGCATCGCTGCCACTGCCCCAGCGTGAGCCTAGGCCCCCAGTCGTTTTCGTCAAGCCTAGGACTATAAATCGTCCGGACTCATCGCTGTGTCTGAACAGCCCCTGCTTCGTCAGCGCATCCCCTTGACGATTTTTCCTGCCTGGCCTGGACAGCCCAGCGTCCAGCCCATGTTCGTCAAAAAATCTGCGCTGCCGATTTTTCCCACTGTTGGCATCGCTGCCGATTTTTCCCACTGTTGGCATCGCTGCCGATTTTTCCCACTGTTGGCATCGCTGCCACTGCCCCAGCGTGAGCCTAGGCCCCCAGTCGTTTTCGTCAAGCCTAGGACTATAAATCGTCCGGACTCATCGTCAGCACCGGCCGCCGATTCTGCCGATTTCGTCGGCGCTGCCGATTCCAGCACTGCCCGCTGTGTCTGAACAGCCCCTGCTTCGTCAGCGCATCCCCTTGACGATTTTTCCTGCCTGGCCTGGACAGCCCAGCGTCCAGCCCATGTTCGTCAAAAAATCTGCGCTGCCGATTTTTCCCACTGTTGGCATCGCTGCCGATTTTTCCCACTGTTGGCATCGCTGCCACTGCCCCAGCGTGAGCCTAGGCCCCCAGTCGTTTTCGTCAAGCCTAGGACTATAAATCGTCCGGACTCATCGTCAGCACCGGCCGCCGATTCTGCCGACTTCGCCGATTTCGTCGGCGCTGCCGATTCCAGCACTGCCCGCTGTGTCTGAACAGCCCCTGCTTCGTCAGCGCATCCCCTTGACGATTTTTCCTGCCTGGCCTGGACAGCCCAGCGTCCAGCCCATGTTCGTCAAAAAATCTGCGCTGCCGATTTTTCCCACTGTTGGCATCGCTGCCGATTTTTCCCACTGTTGGCATCGCTGCCACTGCCCCAGCGTGAGCCTAGGCCCCCAGTCGTTTTCGTCAAGCCTAGGACTATAAATCGTCCGGACTCATCGTCAGCACCGGCCGCCGATTCTGCCGACTTCGCCGATTTCGTCGGCGCTGCCGATTCCAGCACTGCCCGCTGTGTCTGAACAGCCCCTGCTTCGTCAGCGCATCCCCTTGACGATTTTTCCTGCCTGGCCTGGACAGCCCAGCGTCCAGCCCATGTTCGTCAAAAAATCTGCGCTGCCGATTTTTCCCACTGTTGGCATCGCTGCCGATTTTTCCCACTGTTGGCATCGCTGCCACTGCCCCAGCGTGAGCCTAGGCCCCCAGTCGTTTTCGTCAAGCCTAGGACTATAAATCGTCCGGACTCATCGTCAGCACCGGCCGCCGATTCTGCCGACTTCGCCGATTTCGTCGGCGCTGCCGATTCCAGCACTGCCCGCTGTGTCTGAACAGCCCCTGCTTCGTCAGCGCATCCCCTTGACGATTTTTCCTGCCTGGCCTGGACAGCCCAGCGTCCAGCCCATGTTCGTCAAAAAATCTGCGCTGCCGATTTTTCCCACTGTTGGCATCGCTGCCGATTTTTCCCACTGTTGGCATCGCTGCCACTGCCCCAGCGTGAGCCTAGGCCCCCAGTCGTTTTCGTCAAGCCTAGGACTATAAATCGTCCGGACTCATCGTCAGCACCGGCCGCCGATTCTGCCGACTTCGCCGATTTCGTCGGCGCTGCCGATTCCAGCACTGCCCGCTGTGTCTGAACAGCCCCTGCTTCGTCAGCGCATCCCCTTGACGATTTTTCCTGCCTGGCCTGGACAGCCCAGCGTCCAGCCCATGTTCGTCAAAAAATCTGCGCTGCCGATTTTTCCCACTGTTGGCATCGCTGCCGATTTTTCCCACTGTTGGCATCGCTGCCACTGCCCCAGCGTGAGCCTAGGCCCCCAGTCGTTTTCGTCAAGCCTAGGACTATAAATCGTCCGGACTCATCGTCAGCACCGGCCGCCGATTCTGCCGACTTCGCCGATTTCGTCGGCGCTGCCGATTCCAGCACTGCCCGCTGTGTCTGAACAGCCCCTGCTTCGTCAGCGCATCCCCTTGACGATTTTTCCTGCCTGGCCTGGACAGCCCAGCGTCCAGCCCATGTTCGTCAAAAAATCTGCGCTGCCGATTTTTCCCACTGTTGGCATCGCTGCCGATTTTTCCCACTGTTGGCATCGCTGCCACTGCCCCAGCGTGAGCCTAGGCCCCCAGTCGTTTTCGTCAAGCCTAGGACTATAAATCGTCCGGACTCATCGTCAGCACCGGCCGCCGATTCTGCCGACTTCGCCGATTTCGTCGGCGCTGCCGATTCCAGCACTGCCCGCTGTGTCTGAACAGCCCCTGCTTCGTCAGCGCATCCCCTTGACGATTTTTCCTGCCTGGCCTGGACAGCCCAGCGTCCAGCCCATGTTCGTCAAAAAATCTGCGCTGCCGATTTTTCCCACTGTTGGCATCGCTGCCGATTTTTCCCACTGTTGGCATCGCTGCCACTGCCCCAGCGTGAGCCTAGGCCCCCAGTCGTTTTCGTCAAGCCTAGGACTATAAATCGTCCGGACTCATCGTCAGCACCGGCCGCCGATTCTGCCGACTTCGCCGATTTCGTCGGCGCTGCCGATTCCAGCACTGCCCGCTGTGTCTGAACAGCCCCTGCTTCGTCAGCGCATCCCCTTGACGATTTTTCCTGCCTGGCCTGGACAGCCCAGCGTCCAGCCCATGTTCGTCAAAAAATCTGCGCTGCCGATTTTTCCCACTGTTGGCATCGCTGCCGATTTTTCCCACTGTTGGCATCGCTGCCACTGCCCCAGCGTGAGCCTAGG
>CM055351.1:32161326-32166326 GCA_029228515.1 Populus alba x Populus x berolinensis | reverse complement strand
CAAAAATCCAGTCCACCTCCAGAAATAATCCCGGAATTTTTCGGGGTGGGGAAGTATTTTTTTTTATTTTCCTACCATTAAAAATCAAGGAAATACGCAAAAATAGGAACCGGCCCGGAATGACCCCAAATTCGGCTGGCAGCCTCACAAAAATATGGCTGATTTTACTGGATTGATTTCATGTGGAAAGCACGACGTTTTATTGGCGGAATGCGGGAAAACCAGCAGCCCGCATGCCGCGGCCACCGGAGGAGCCCCGGGAAAACTCTTGCTTTCACGGTCTTCGCCTCCCCTCACCACCATGGCAGGCCTCTAATCCCCCCATCAGCAGTTGTAGCCGATAGGGCAGTGATTTGAACGCCGCCGCCGGGTAATCGCACCCGGCCATCCCGGGGAGGAAGAGATCTCTTCTTCCAAGATAGCGAACAACACATCGGGAGTTATGTTGATAGGGCAGAGAATTGAATGACTCGTTGCGGGCAGCCGGGTCATCTCACCCCGTCCATCCCGAGCGGCGTTTTTCCCGGCAGCCTCGGGGAAACTCTTGCTTTCACTGTCCGCTGCCCCCAGTCCCCACTCGCATCAGCCCACCGCACCAATAAGCCAACGCTGCGGACGAATCTGGCGACACAGTCCCACGGGCTGCCACTGCCCCAGTGTCTAGACCAACAGTCTTTTTCGTCAAGCCTTGGACTATGCAGTCCGTCCATCCAGACTCATCGTCACCACCTGCTGCCGACTTCGCCGATTTCGTCGGCGCTGCCGATTCCAGCACTGCCCGCTGTGTCTGAACAGCCCCTGCTTCGTCAGCGCATCCCCTTCTGCCTGGCCTGGACAGCCCAGCGTCCAGCCCATGTTCGTCAAAAAATCTGCGCTGCCGATTTTTCCCACTGTTGGCATCGCTGCCGATTTTTCCCACTGTTGGCATCGCTGCCACTGCCCCAGCGTGAGCCTAGGCCCCCAGTCGTTTTCGTCAAGCCTAGGACTATAAATCGTCCGGACTCATCGCTGTGTCTGAACAGCCCCTGCTTCGTCAGCGCATCCCCTTGACGATTTTTCCTGCCTGGCCTGGACAGCCCAGCGTCCAGCCCATGTTCGTCAAAAAATCTGCGCTGCCGATTTTTCCCACTGTTGGCATCGCTGCCGATTTTTCCCACTGTTGGCATCGCTGCCGATTTTTCCCACTGTTGGCATCGCTGCCACTGCCCCAGCGTGAGCCTAGGCCCCCAGTCGTTTTCGTCAAGCCTAGGACTATAAATCGTCCGGACTCATCGTCAGCACCGGCCGCCGATTCTGCCGATTTCGTCGGCGCTGCCGATTCCAGCACTGCCCGCTGTGTCTGAACAGCCCCTGCTTCGTCAGCGCATCCCCTTGACGATTTTTCCTGCCTGGCCTGGACAGCCCAGCGTCCAGCCCATGTTCGTCAAAAAATCTGCGCTGCCGATTTTTCCCACTGTTGGCATCGCTGCCGATTTTTCCCACTGTTGGCATCGCTGCCACTGCCCCAGCGTGAGCCTAGGCCCCCAGTCGTTTTCGTCAAGCCTAGGACTATAAATCGTCCGGACTCATCGTCAGCACCGGCCGCCGATTCTGCCGACTTCGCCGATTTCGTCGGCGCTGCCGATTCCAGCACTGCCCGCTGTGTCTGAACAGCCCCTGCTTCGTCAGCGCATCCCCTTGACGATTTTTCCTGCCTGGCCTGGACAGCCCAGCGTCCAGCCCATGTTCGTCAAAAAATCTGCGCTGCCGATTTTTCCCACTGTTGGCATCGCTGCCGATTTTTCCCACTGTTGGCATCGCTGCCACTGCCCCAGCGTGAGCCTAGGCCCCCAGTCGTTTTCGTCAAGCCTAGGACTATAAATCGTCCGGACTCATCGTCAGCACCGGCCGCCGATTCTGCCGACTTCGCCGATTTCGTCGGCGCTGCCGATTCCAGCACTGCCCGCTGTGTCTGAACAGCCCCTGCTTCGTCAGCGCATCCCCTTGACGATTTTTCCTGCCTGGCCTGGACAGCCCAGCGTCCAGCCCATGTTCGTCAAAAAATCTGCGCTGCCGATTTTTCCCACTGTTGGCATCGCTGCCGATTTTTCCCACTGTTGGCATCGCTGCCACTGCCCCAGCGTGAGCCTAGGCCCCCAGTCGTTTTCGTCAAGCCTAGGACTATAAATCGTCCGGACTCATCGTCAGCACCGGCCGCCGATTCTGCCGACTTCGCCGATTTCGTCGGCGCTGCCGATTCCAGCACTGCCCGCTGTGTCTGAACAGCCCCTGCTTCGTCAGCGCATCCCCTTGACGATTTTTCCTGCCTGGCCTGGACAGCCCAGCGTCCAGCCCATGTTCGTCAAAAAATCTGCGCTGCCGATTTTTCCCACTGTTGGCATCGCTGCCGATTTTTCCAACTGTTGGCATCGCTGCCACTGCCCCAGCGTGAGCCTAGGCCCCCAGTCGTTTTCGTCAAGCCTAGGACTATAAATCGTCCGGACTCATCGTCAGCACCGGCCGCCGATTCTGCCGACTTCGCCGATTTCGTCGGCGCTGCCGATTCCAGCACTGCCCGCTGTGTCTGAACAGCCCCTGCTTCGTCAGCGCATCCCCTTGACGATTTTTCCTGCCTGGCCTGGACAGCCCAGCGTCCAGCCCATGTTCGTCAAAAAATCTGCGCTGCCGATTTTTCCCACTGTTGGCATCGCTGCCGATTTTTCCCACTGTTGGCATCGCTGCCACTGCCCCAGCGTGAGCCTAGGCCCCCAGTCGTTTTCGTCAAGCCTAGGACTATAAATCGTCCGGACTCATCGTCAGCACCGGCCGCCGATTCTGCCGACTTCGCCGATTTCGTCGGCGCTGCCGATTCCAGCACTGCCCGCTGTGTCTGAACAGCCCCTGCTTCGTCAGCGCATCCCCTTGACGATTTTTCCTGCCTGGCCTGGACAGCCCAGCGTCCAGCCCATGTTCGTCAAAAAATCTGCGCTGCCGATTTTTCCCACTGTTGGCATCGCTGCCGATTTTTCCCACTGTTGGCATCGCTGCCACTGCCCCAGCGTGAGCCTAGGCCCCCAGTCGTTTTCGTCAAGCCTAGGACTATAAATCGTCCGGACTCATCGTCAGCACCGGCCGCCGATTCTGCCGACTTCGCCGATTTCGTCGGCGCTGCCGATTCCAGCACTGCCCGCTGTGTCTGAACAGCCCCTGCTTCGTCAGCGCATCCCCTTGACGATTTTTCCTGCCTGGCCTGGACAGCCCAGCGTCCAGCCCATGTTCGTCAAAAAATCTGCGCTGCCGATTTTTCCCACTGTTGGCATCGCTGCCGATTTTTCCCACTGTTGGCATCGCTGCCACTGCCCCAGCGTGAGCCTAGGCCCCCAGTCGTTTTCGTCAAGCCTAGGACTATAAATCGTCCGGACTCATCGTCAGCACCGGCCGCCGATTCTGCCGACTTCGCCGATTTCGTCGGCGCTGCCGATTCCAGCACTGCCCGCTGTGTCTGAACAGCCCCTGCTTCGTCAGCGCATCCCCTTGACGATTTTTCCTGCCTGGCCTGGACAGCCCAGCGTCCAGCCCATGTTCGTCAAAAAATCTGCGCTGCCGATTTTTCCCACTGTTGGCATCGCTGCCGATTTTTCCCACTGTTGGCATCGCTGCCACTGCCCCAGCGTGAGCCTAGGCCCCCAGTCGTTTTCGTCAAGCCTAGGACTATAAATCGTCCGGACTCATCGTCAGCACCGGCCGCCGATTCTGCCGACTTCGCCGATTTCGTCGGCGCTGCCGATTCCAGCACTGCCCGCTGTGTCTGAACAGCCCCTGCTTCGTCAGCGCATCCCCTTGACGATTTTTCCTGCCTGGCCTGGACAGCCCAGCGTCCAGCCCATGTTCGTCAAAAAATCTGCGCTGCCGATTTTTCCCACTGTTGGCATCGCTGCCGATTTTTCCCACTGTTGGCATCGCTGCCACTGCCCCAGCGTGAGCCTAGGCCCCCAGTCGTTTTCGTCAAGCCTAGGACTATAAATCGTCCGGACTCATCGTCAGCACCGGCCGCCGATTCTGCCGACTTCGCCGATTTCGTCGGCGCTGCCGATTCCAGCACTGCCCGCTGTGTCTGAACAGCCCCTGCTTCGTCAGCGCATCCCCTTGACGATTTTTCCTGCCTGGCCTGGACAGCCCAGCGTCCAGCCCATGTTCGTCAAAAAATCTGCGCTGCCGATTTTTCCCACTGTTGGCATCGCTGCCGATTTTTCCCACTGTTGGCATCGCTGCCACTGCCCCAGCGTGAGCCTAGGCCCCCAGTCGTTTTCGTCAAGCCTAGGACTATAAATCGTCCGGACTCATCGTCAGCACCGGCCGCCGATTCTGCCGACTTCGCCGATTTCGTCGGCGCTGCCGATTCCAGCACTGCCCGCTGTGTCTGAACAGCCCCTGCTTCGTCAGCGCATCCCCTTGACGATTTTTCCTGCCTGGCCTGGACAGCCCAGCGTCCAGCCCATGTTCGTCAAAAAATCTGCGCTGCCGATTTTTCCCACTGTTGGCATCGCTGCCGATTTTTCCCACTGTTGGCATCGCTGCCACTGCCCCAGCGTGAGCCTAGGCCCCCAGTCGTTTTCGTCAAGCCTAGGACTATAAATCGTCCGGACTCATCGTCAGCACCGGCCGCCGATTCTGCCGACTTCGCCGATTTCGTCGGCGCTGCCGATTCCAGCACTGCCCGCTGTGTCTGAACAGCCCCTGCTTCGTCAGCGCATCCCCTTGACGATTTTTCCTGCCTGGCCTGGACAGCCCAGCGTCCAGCCCATGTTCGTCAAAAAATCTGCGCTGCCGATTTTTCCCACTGTTGGCATCGCTGCCGATTTTTCCCACTGTTGGCATCGCTGCCACTGCCCCAGCGTGAGCCTAGGCCCCCAGTCGTTTTCGTCAAGCCTAGGACTATAAATCGTCCGGACTCATCGTCAGCACCGGCCGCCGATTCTGCCGACTTCGCCGATTTCGTCGGCGCTGCCGATTCCAGCACT
>CM055351.1:32148826-32151326 GCA_029228515.1 Populus alba x Populus x berolinensis | reverse complement strand
AAAACGGGTCATCGATGGCGGCATTACTTCGGGCCATGAGACCCCCCACGTTAGTCCGAGTGTAGCAGCAGCTCACAAATCCCCCGCCGCAGGCCTATGGGCGCCAGCCAGCGCGCCCCATGGCCAGTCAGGGGGCACCCCCCTAAAGAGCTATAAGTGTTATTGCAGCTCTGGCAGGGGTAGACACTACTAGGTCCCAGCTGTCACCCCCCCTCTAAAAAATTCATTTCTTGGTATTTTGAGCTGAAATTTTGCACATAGGTTGGCAAAAATCCAATCCACCTTTATAAATTTTCCCAGATTTTTTCGAGGTCGGGAAGTATTTTTTTTTATTTTCCTACCATTAAAAATCAAGGAAATACGCAAAAATAGGAACCGGCCCGGAATGACCCCAAATTCGGCTGGCAGCCTCACAAAAATATGGCTGATTTTACTGGATTGATTTCATGTGGAAAGCACGACGTTTTCTAGGCGGAATGCGGGAAAACCAGCAGCGCGCATGCCGCGGCCAGCGACGTCGGGCTGGCCCCTGCAGCGCCTAGCCTCTCCCGCGCGGGGGGCAGGCAAGAGCGCGGGGGCCAGGGCCCGAAGGCAGCCCCCCCGCGGGCAAGATAGCAAGCCAGCAGGGGCTGTCCCCGCGTCAGCCCCCGTTGCCGTGAGCCTGCCCCCTAGACGAATTTTCCTGCCTGGCCTGGCCAGCCCAGCGTCCAGCCCGTGTTCGTCAACAAATCTGCGCTGCCGATTTTCCGCGACGGGCCTGCAGCGGCACAAATCCGCGCTGCCGATTTTTCCCACTGTCGGCATCGCTGCCGATTTTTCCCACTGTCGGCATCGCTGCCGATTTTCCGCGACGGGCCTGCAGGTTCACAAATCCGCGCTGCCGATTTTCCCCGACGGGCTTTTTAACTGCACAAATCCGCGCTGCCGATTTTTCCCACTGTCGGCATCGCTGCCGATTTTCCGCGACGGGCCTGCAGGTTCACAAATCCGCGCTGCCGATTTTCCGCGACGGGCCTGCAGCGGCACAAATCCGCGCTGCCGATTTTTCCCACTGTCGGCATCGCTGCCGCTGCCCCTGCCCCAGCGTGTACCTAGTAGCCTCTCCCGCGCGGGGGGCAGGCAAGAGCGCGGGGGGCCAGGGCCGAAGGCAGCCCCCCCGCGGGTAAGATAGCAAGCCAGCAGGGGCTGTCCCCGCGTCAGCCCCCGTTGCGCAGCGCAGCATGGCTGCCTGGGAATCATTGCCGCGCGCAGCAGCGCGCGCCCAATCGCCCAAGAGCCCAAGGGCCCCCAAGGGCCCCAGGCCCTCAGGCCCCAGGCCCCCAGGCCCCAGCGCCCCAGCGCCAAGCGCGGCGCGGGCGGGCGCGCGCGCGCGTGTGTGATTTTTATAGGGACGGTGGCCGGAATCGGGTCGTCGCCGGCCGGAAAACGGGTCATCGATGGCGGCGTTACTTCGGGCCGTGAGGCCCCCCACGTTAGTCCGAGCGTAGCAGCAGCTCGCAAATCCCCCCGCGCCCCATGGCCAGTCGGGGGCACCCCCCTAAAGAGCTATAAGTGTTATTGCAGCTCTGGCAGGGGTAGACACTACTAGGTCCCAGCTGTCACCCCCCCTCTAAAAAATTCATTTCTTGGTATTTTGAGCTGAAATTTTGCACATAGGTTGGCAAAAATCCAGTCCACCTCCAGAAATAATCCCGGAATTTTTCGGGTGGGGAAGTATTTTTTTTTATTTTCCTACCATTAAAAATCAAGGAAATACGCAAAAATAGGAACCGGCCCGGAATGACCCCAAATTCGGCTGGCAGCCTCACAAAAATATGGCTGATTTTACTGGATTGATTTCATGTGGAAAGCACGACGTTTTATTGGCGGAATGCGGGAAAACCAGCAGCCCGCATGCCGCGGCCACCGAGGAGCCCCGGGAAAACTCTTGCTTTCACGGTCTTCGCCTCCCCTCACCACCATGGCAGGCCTCTAATCCCCCCATCAGCAGTTGTAGCCGATAGGGCAGTGATTTGAACGCCGCCGCCGGGTAATCGCACCCGGCCATCCCGGGGAGGAAGAGATCTCTTCTTCCAAGATAGCGAACAACACATCGGGAGTTATGTTGATAGGGCAAAGAATTGAATGACTCGTTCGGGCAGCACCGGTCATCTCACCCCGTCCATTCCCGACGGACGTTTTTCCCCGCAGCCTCGGGGAAACTCTTGCTTTCACTGTCCGCTGCCCCCCAGTCCCCACTCGCATCAGCCCACCGCACCAATAAGCCAACGCTGCGGACGAATCTGGCGACACAGTCCCACGGGCTGCCACTGCCCCAGGTTCCAAGACCAACAGTCTTTTTCGTCAAAGCCTTTGGACTATGCCAGTCCGTCCATCCAGACTCATCGTCACCCACTCCTGCAGCCGACTTCGCCGATTTCGTCGGCGCTACGCCGATTCCAGCACTGCCCGCCGCTGTGTTTGAACAGCCACCCCTGCTTCGTCCGCGCATCCCCATTTC
>CM055351.1:32114404-32140154 GCA_029228515.1 Populus alba x Populus x berolinensis | reverse complement strand
AAACGCTTTGACTCGGTGAGTTTCGCGGCATTCCGACTTCGATGCCCCGGTTGCCGAAATTCAGTTGCCTTTGAATTTCGGGTGATCCCTCTTGAGCATGTATGCTTCTGCTACTTGTTCTACATCAACTTCCTTCCGCAAACAGCGAAACGCTTTGACTCGGTGAGTTTCGCGGCATTCCGACTTCGATGCCCCGGTTGCCGAAATTCAGTTGCCTTTGAATTTCGGGTGATCCTTCTTGCATGTATGCTTCTGCTACTTGTTCTACATCACACTTCCTTCCGCAAACGGCGAAACGCTTTGACTCGGTGAGTTTCGCGGCATTCCGACTTCGATGCCCGGTTGCCGAAATTCAGTTGCCTTTGAATTTCGGGTGATCCCTCTTGAGCATGTATGCTTCTGCTACTTATTCTACATATGACTTCTTCCGCAAAGGGCGAAACGCTTTGACTCGGTGAGTTTCGCGGCATTCCGGCTTCGATGCCCTGTTTGCCGAAATTCAGTTGCCTTTGAATTTCGGGTGATCCCTCTTGAGCATGTATGCTTCTGCTACTTGTTCTACATCAGACTTTCTTCCGCAAACAGCGCAACGCTTTGACTCGGTGAGTTTCTCGGCATTCCAGCTTCGATGCCCCGTTTGCCGAAATTCAGTTGCCTTTGAATTTCGGGTGATCCCACTTGAGCATGTAAGCTTCTGCTACTTGTTCTACATCAGACTTCCTTCCGCAAAACGGCGAAACGCTTTGACTCGGTGAGTTTCGCGGCATTCCGACTTCGATGCCCCGTTTGCCGAAATTCAGTTGCCTTTGAATTTCGGGTGATCCCTCTTGAGCATGTATGCTTCTGCTACTTGTTCTACATAAGACTTCCTTCCGCAAACGGCGAAATGCTTTGACTCGGTGAGTTTCTCGGCATTCCGGCTTCGATGCCCCGTTTGCCGAAATTCAGTTGCCTTTGAATTTCGGGTGATCCCACTTGAGCATGTATGCTTCTGCTACTTGTTCTACATAAGACTTCCTTCCGCAAACGGCGAAACACTTTGACTCGGTGAGTTTCGCGGCATTCCGACTTCGATGCCCCGGTTGCCGAAATTCAGTTGCCTTTGAATTTCGGGTGATCCCTCTTGAGCATGTATGCTTCTGCTACTTGTTCTACATCACACTTCCTTCCGCAAACGGCGAAACGCTTTGACTCGGTGAGTTTCGCGGCATTCCGACTTCGATGCCCCGGTTGCCGAAATTCAGTTGCCTTTGAATTTCGGGTGATCCCTCTTGAGCATGTATGCTTCTGCTACTTGTTCTACATCATACTTCTTCCTTCCAAACGGCGAAACGCTTTGACTCGGTGAGTTTCGCGGCATTCCGACTTCGATGCCCCGGTTGCCGAAATTCAGTTGCCTTTGAATTTCGGGTGATCCCTCTTGAGCATGTATGCTTCTGCTACTTGTTCTACATCACTTCTTCCGCAAACGGCGAAACGCTTTGACTCGGTGAGTTTCGCGGCATTCCGACTTCGATGCCCCGGTTGCCGAAATTCAGTTGCCTTTGAATTTCGGGTGATCCCTCTTGAGCATGTATGCTTCTGCTACTTGTTCTACATCACACTTCCTTCCGCAAACGGCGAAACGCTTTGACTCGGTGAGTTTCGCGGCATTCCGACTTCGATGCCCGGTTGCCGAAATTCAGTTGCCTTTGAATTTCGGGTGATCCCTCTTGAGCATGTATGCTTCTGCTACTTGTTCTACATCACACTTCCTTCCGCAAACGGCGAAACGCTTTGACTCGGTGAGTTTCGCGGCATTCCGACTTCGATGCCCCGGTTGCCGAAATTCAGTTGCCTTTGAATTTCGGGTGATCCCTCTTGAGCATGTATGCTTCTGCTACTTGTTCTTACATCATACTTCTTCCGCAAACGGCGAAACGCTTTGACTCGGTGAGTTTCGCGGCATTCCGACTTCGATGCCCCGGTTGCCGAAATTCAGTTGCCTTTGAATTTCGGGTGATCCCTCTTGAGCATGTATGCTTCTGCTACTTGTTCTACATCAGACTTCTTCCGCAAAAGGCGAAACGCTTTGACTCGGTGAGTTTCGCGGCATTCCGACTTCGATGCCCCGGTTGCCGAAATTCAGTTGCCTTTGAATTTCGGGTGATCCCTCTTGAGCATGTATGCTTCTGCTACTTGTTCTACATCACACTTCCTTCCGCAAACAGCGAAACGCTTTGACTCGGTGAGTTTCGCGGCATTCCGACTTCGATGCCCCGGTTGCCGAAATTCAGTTGCCTTTGAATTTCGGGTGATCCCTCTTGAGCATGTATGCTTCTGCTACTTGTTCTACATCACACTTCCTTCCGCAAACGGCGAAACGCTTTGACTCGGTGAGTTTCGCGGCATTCCGACTTCGATGCCCCGGTTGCCGAAATTCAGTTGCCTTTGAATTTCGGGTGATCCCTCTTGAGCATGTATGCTTCTGCTACTTGTTCTACATCACACTTCCTTCCGCAAACGGCGAAACGCTTTGACTCGGTGAGTTTCGCGGCATTCCGACTTCGATGCCCCGGTTGCCGAAATTCAGTTGCCTTTGAATTTCGGGTGATCCCTCTTGAGCATGTATGCTTCTGCTACTTGTTCTACATCACACTTCTTCCGCAAACGGCGAAACGCTTTGACTCGGTGAGTTTCGCGGCATTCCGACTTCGATGCCCCGGTTGCCGAAATTCAGTTGCCTTTGAATTTCGGGTGATCCCTCTTGAGCATGTATGCTTCTGCTACTTGTTCTACATCACATTCTCTTCGCAAACGGCGAAACGCTTTGACTCGGTGAGTTTCGCGGCATTCCGACTTCGATGCCCCGGTTGCCGAAATTCAGTTGCCTTTGAATTTCGGGTGATCCCTCTTGAGCATGTATGCTTCTGCTACTTGTTCTACATCACACTTCCTTCCGCAAACGGCGAAACGCTTTGACTCGGTGAGTTTCGCGGCATTCCGACTTCGATGCCCCGGTTGCCGAAATTCAGTTGCCTTTGAATTTCGGGTGATCCCTCTTGAGCATGTATGCTTCTGCTACTTGTTCTACATCACACTTCCTTCCGCAAACGGCGAAACGCTTTGACTCGGTGAGTTTCGCGGCATTCCGACTTCGATGCCCCGGTTGCCGAAATTCAGTTGCCTTTGAATTTCGGGTGATCCCTCTTGAGCATGTATGCTTCTGCTACTTGTTCTACATCAGACTTCTTCCGCAAACAGCGAAACGAAACGCTTTGACTCGGTGAGTTTCGCGGCATTCCGACTTCGATGCCCCGGTTGCCGAAATTCAGTTGCCTTTGAATTTCGGGTGATCCCTCTTGAGCATGTATGCTTCTGCTACTTGTTCTACATCACACTTCCTTCCGCAAACAGGCGAAACGCTTTGACTCGGTGAGTTTCGCGGCATTCCGACTTCGATGCCCCGGTTGCCGAAATTCAGTTGCCTTTGAATTTCGGGTGATCCCTCTTGAGCATGTATGCTTCTGCTACTTGTTCTACATCACACTTCCTTCCGCAAACGGCGAAACGCTTTGACTCGGTGAGTTTCGCGGCATTCCGACTTCGATGCCCCGGTTGCCGAAATTCAGTTGCCTTTGAATTTCGGGTGATCCCTCTTGAGCATGTATGCTTCTGTATTGTTCTACATCTACATCCACTTCCTTCCGCAAACGGCGAAACGCTTTGACTCGGTGAGTTTCGCGGCATTCCGACTTCGATGCCCCGGTTGCCGAAATTCAGTTGCCTTTGAATTTCGGGTGATCCCTCTTGAGCATGTATGCTTCTGCTACTTGTTCTACATCACACTTTCTTCCGCAAACGGCGAAACGCTTTGACTCGGGGAGTTTGGCGGTATTTTCTGTTCTAGTTTTTCATCAATTCATTTCCGACTTTTCGATTGCCCCGGTTGCCGAAATTCAGTTGCCTTTGAATTTCGGGTGATCCCTCTTGAGCATGTATGCTTCTGCTACTTGTTCTACATCACACTTCCTTCCGCAAAGCGAAACGCTTTGACTCGGTGAGTTTCGCGGCATTCCGACTTCGATGCCCCGGTTGCCGAAATTCAGTTGCCTTTGAATTTCGGGTGATCCCTCTTGAGCATGTATGCTTCTGCTACTTGTTCTACATCACACTTCCTTCCGCAAAAGGCGAACGCTTTGACTCGGTGAGTTTCGCGGCATTCCGACTTCGATGCCCCGGTTGCCGAAATTCAGTTGCCTTTGAATTTCGGGTGATCCTCTTGAGCATGTATGCTTCTGCTACTTGTTCTACATCACACTCCTTCCGCAAACGGCGAAACGCTTTGACTCGGTGAGTTTCGCGGCATTCCGACTTCGATGCCCCGGTTGCCGAAATTCAGTTGCCTTTGAATTTCGGGTGATCCCTCTTGAGCATGTATGCTTCTGCTACTTGTTCTACATCACACTTCTTCCGCAACGGCGAAACGCTTTGACTCGGTGAGTTTCGCGGCATTCCGACTTCGATGCCCGGTTGCCGAAATTCAGTTGCCTTTGAATTTCGGGTGATCCCTCTTGAGCATGTATGCTTCTGCTACTTGTTCTACATCACACTTCCTTCCGCAAACGGCGAAACGCTTTGACTCGGTGAGTTTCGCGGCATTCCGACTTCGATGCCCGGTTGCCGAAATTCAGTTGCCTTTGAATTTCGGGTGATCCCTTCTTGAGCATGTATGCTTCTGCTACTTGTTCTACATCACACTTCTTCCGCAAACGGCGAAACGCTTTGACTCGGTGAGTTTCGCGGCATTCCGACTTCGATGCCCCGGTTGCCGAAATTCAGTTGCCTTTGAATTTCGGGTGATCCTCTTGAGCATGTATGCTTCTGCTACTTGTTCTACATCACACTTTCTTCCGCAAACAGCGAAACGCTTTGACTCGGTGAGTTTCGCGGCATTCCGACTTCGATGCCCCGGTTGCCGAAATTCAGTTGCCTTTGAATTTCGGGTGATCCCTCTTGAGCATGTATGCTTCTGCTACTTGTTCTACATCAGACTTCTTCCGCAAACGGCGAAACGCTTTGACTCGGTGAGTTTCGCGGCATTCCGACTTCGATGCCCGGTTGCCGAAATTCAGTTGCCTTTGAATTTCGGGTGATCCCTCTTGAGCATGTATGCTTCTGCTACTTGTTCTACATCACACTTCCTTCGCAAACGGCGAAACGCTTTGACTCGGTGAGTTTCGCGGCATTCCGACTTCGATGCCCCGGTTGCCGAAATTCAGTTGCCTTTGAATTTCGGGTGATCCCTCTTGAGCATGTATGCTTCTGCTACTTGTTCTACATCACACTTCTTCCGCAAACGGCGAAACGCTTTGACTCGGTGAGTTTCGCGGCATTCCGACTTCGATGCCCCGGTTGCCGAAATTCAGTTGCCTTTGAATTTCGGGTGATCCCTCTTGAGCATGTATGCTTCTGCTACTTGTTCTACATCAGACTTCTTCCGCAAACGGCGAAACGCTTTGACTCGGTGAGTTTCGCGGCATTCCGACTTCGATGCCCCGGTTGCCGAAATTCAGTTGCCTTTGAATTTCGGGTGATCCCTCTTGAGCATGTATGCTTCTGCTACTTGTTCTACATCACACTTTCTTCCGCAAACGGCGAAACGCTTTGACTCGGTGAGTTTCGCGGCATTCCGACTTCGATGCCCCGGTTGCCGAAATTCAGTTGCCTTTGAATTTCGGGTGATCCCTCTTGAGCATGTATGCTTCTGCTACTTGTTCTACATCAGACTTCTTCCGCAAACGGCGAAACGCTTTGACTCGGTGAGTTTCGCGGCATTCCGACTTCGATGCCCCGGTTGCCGAAATTCAGTTGCCTTTGAATTTCGGGTGATCCCTCTTGAGCATGTATGCTTCTGCTACTTGTTCTACATCACACTTTCTTCCGCAAACGGCGAAACGCTTTGACTCGGTGAGTTTCGCGGCATTCCGACTTCGATGCCCCGGTTGCCGAAATTCAGTTGCCTTTGAATTTCGGGTGATCCCTCTTGAGCATGTATGCTTCTGCTACTTGTTCTACATCACACTTCTTCCCAAACGGCGAAACGCTTTGACTCGGTGAGTTTCGCGGCATTCCGACTTCGATGCCCCGGTTGCCGAAATTCAGTTGCCTTTGAATTTCGGGTGATCCCTCTTGAGCATGTATGCTTCTGCTACTTGTTCTACATCACACTTCCTTCGCAAAAGGCGAAACGCTTTGACTCGGTGAGTTTCGCGGCATTCCGACTTCGATGCCCCGGTTGCCGAAATTCAGTTGCCTTTGAATTTCGGGTGATCCCTCTTGAGCATGTATGCTTCTGCTACTTGTTCTACATCAGACTTCCTTCCGCAAACGGCGAAACGCTTTGACTCGGTGAGTTTCGCGGCATTCCGACTTCGATGCCCCGGTTGCCGAAATTCAGTTGCCTTTGAATTTCGGGTGATCCCTCTTGAGCATGTATGCTTCTGCTACTTGTTTCTACATCAGACTTTCTTCCGCAAACGGCGAAACGCTTTGACTCGTGAGTTTCGCGGCATTCCGACTTCGATGCCCCGGTTGCCGAAATTCAGTTGCCTTTGAATTTCGGGTGATCCCTCTTGAGCATGTATGCTTCTGCTACTTGTTCTACATCAGACTTCTTCCGCAAACGGCGAAACGCTTTGACTCGGTGAGTTTCGCGGCATTCCGACTTCGATGCCCCGGTTGCCGAAATTCAGTTGCCTTTGAATTTCGGGTGATCCCTCTTGAGCATGTATGCTTCTGCTACTTGTTCTACATCACACTTCCTTCGCAAACGGCGAAACGCTTTGACTCGGTGAGTTTCGCGGCATTCCGACTTCGATGCCCCGGTTGCCGAAATTCAGGTATTGCCTTTGAATTTTGGGTGATCCCTCTTGAGCATGGTAATGCTGTCTGCTACCTTTTCTACGATCACACTTGGCCTTCCGGGCAAATGGCGAAACGCTGTGACTCGATGACGTTTTCTGCTCGGCATTCCGACTTCGATGCCCCGGTTGCCAAAATTCACTTGCCTTTGCATTTCGGGTTTTCCCTGTTGAGCATGTATGGTTCTGCTCTTTGGTCTACATCACACTTCCTTCAGCTAAAATCAGCCGAAGACGCTTTGACTCGGTGAGTTTCGCGGGCATTCCGACTTCGATGCCCCGGTTGCTGAAATTCAGTTGACCTTTGAATTTCGGCGTGTGATCCCTCTTGAGCAGTGTATGCTTCTGCTACGATGTTTTCTACGATCACAATCTCTTCCGTCAAACAGCGAAAACGCTGTCGACTCGGTGAGTTTCTGCTTTGGCATTCCGACTTCGATGCCCTGGTTTGCGAAATTAAGTTGTCCTTTTGCATTTTGGGTTGTCCTCTATGGAGCATGTATGCTTCTGCTACTTGTTCTACATCACACCTTCTTCCTCAAACCAGCGAAACCGCTTTGACTCGTGGTGAGTTTGGCAGCATTCCGACGTTCGATGCCCCAGGTTTGCGAAAATTCAGTTGCCTTTTTGCAATTTCGGTGGTTGAATCCCTTGTTGGTCAAAGTATGCTTCTGCTACTTGTTCTAATCACATTCTCTTCCGCAAACAGCGAAACGCATTTGACTTCTGTGAGGTTTCGCGCATTTCAACTCCCTGGATTCTGGTTGCCGAAATTGATTGTTGCCTTTGAATCTCGGGGTGATCCCGTTCTTGAGCATGTATGCTCATGCTACTTGGTCTACACCACACTTCCTTCCGCAATGAAGGCGCCCGTAATGCTTTTGACTCGATGGAGTTTGCGCTGGTAATTTACGACTTCGATGCCGCTCGGTTGCCGAAATTAAGTTGCCTTTGAGTTTGTGGGTGATCCGGTCGTGCGCATGTATGCTTCATGCTACTTGTTTCTAACATCAAACTTCCTTCCTTTAAACACGGAGAAACGCTTGTGTTCCTCGGCGTGAGTTTTGCTGGCATTCCGACTTTGATTCCCCGGTTGCCGAAATTCAGTTGCCTTAGAATTTTGGTGTGAAGATGTTGAAGCAAGTATGCTTTCTGCTACTTGTTTCTACGTCACACTTCCTTCCTTAAACAGCGAAAAACCGCTTTGACTCGGTGAGTTTCGCTGGCTATTCCGATTACGACTGCCCCGGTTGCCGAAATTAAGTTGCTTTTGAATTTCGGGTGAGTCCTGTTGAAGCAAGTCATGCTTCTGCTACTTGTTCTGCTAATCACATTCTCTTCCGCAAACAGCGAAACGCTTTGACTCTGTTGAGTTTCGCCGGCATTCCGACTAGGATTCCCTGGTTGCCGAAATTCAGTTGCCTTTGGAATTCGGAGTGTTCCCTTTTGAGCATGTGATGCTTCTGCTACATGTTCTACATCACATTCTCTTCCGCAAACAGCGAAACGCTTTGACTCGGCGAGTGGGGAGTTTTCGCGGCATTACGATTTGGATGCCCCGGTTTGACGAATCTCTAGTATGCCTTTGAAATTTCGGGTGATCTCTCTTGAGCATGTATGCTTCTGCTACTTGTTCTACATCACACTTCCTGCGCAAATGGCGAAACGCTTTGACTCGATGAGTTTAGCGCGGCATTCCGACTTCGATGCCCCGGTTGCCAAAAATGTACACTTGCCTTTTGAATTCTCGATGAGTGATCCCTGTTGAGCCATGTATGCTTCTGCCTACCTTGTTCTATCATCAAGCTTCCTTCCCCAAACAGCGAAAACGCTTTGACTCTGTGAGGTTTCGCGTCCTCTTTTCTTTTTTTTTTTTTTTTTACGACTTCGATGCCGCCGGTTGGCTTGAAATTCAGTTGTCTTTGAATTTCGGGTGATCCCTCTTGAAGCATGTATGCTTTTGCTACCTTGTTCTACATCAGACTTCCTTCAGCAAACAGTGACCGCTTCGATCTCATGAGTTTCGCGGCATTCCGATCTTCGATGCCCCGGTTGCCGAAAATTTAAGTTGCCTTTGAATTTCGGGTGATCCCTCTTGAGCATAGCTGCTTCTGCTACTTGTTCTACATAACATTCTTCCTTCACAAACCGCGAAACGCTTCGACTCGCGTGTGAGTTTCGCTGGCACATCACGACTTCGATGCCCCGGTTGCCGAAATTCAGTTGCCTTTGAATTTCGGGGTGATCCCTTCTTGAGCATGCATGCTTCTGCTACTGTGTTCTACATCACACTTCCTTCCGCAAATGGCTGAAACGCTTTGACTCGACTGAGTTTTTTCGCGGCATTCCGACTTCCGATGCGCCGGTTGCCGAATATTCACTTGCCTTTGAATTTCGGGGTGATCCCTGTTGAGCATGTATGCTTCTGCTACTTGGTGCTACATCACACTTTCTTCCGCAAACAGCGAAACGCTTTGACTCGTGTGAGTGTTAGCGGCATTCCGACTTTGATGCCTACCGGTTGCCGAATATTCAGTTGCCTTTGAATTTCGGGTGATCCCTCTTGAGCATCTAATGCTTCGGCCTACTTGTTCTACATCACACTTTCTTCCGCAAATGGCCGAAATGCCTTTGACTTCGAAGAGTTTCGCGGCATTCCGACTTCGATGCCCCGGTTGCCGAAATTATGTTGCCTTTGAATTTGGGGTAATCCCTGTTGTGCATGTATGCTTCTGCTACTGGTTCTACATCACACTTCTCTTCCGCAAACAGGCGTGAAACGCTTTGCCTCTGTGAGTTTCGTCGGCATTCCGACTATGGATCCCCTGGTTTGCGTAATTCAGGTTGCCTTTTGAATTTTGGGTGATCCCTCTTGAGCATGTATGCTTCTGCTACTTGTTCTACATCAGACTTCTTGCGCAAACAGGCGACCCGCTTGGACTCTAGTGAAGTTTCGCGGCATTCCGACTTGGATTCCCTGGTTTGCCGAAAAATTCATGTTGCCTTTGAATTTTAGGGTGATCCCTCTTTGAGCATGTATGCTTCTGCTACATGTTCTACATCACACTTCTCTTCCGCAACCAGCGAAACGCTTTGACTCGGTGTCGTTTCGCGAGATTTTGACTTCGATGCCCCGGTTGCCGAAATTCAGTTGCCTTTGAATTTCGGGTGATCCCTCTTGAGCATGTATGCTTCTGCTACTTGTTCTACATCAGACTTCTTCCGCAAACGGCGAAACGCTTTGACTCGGTGAGTTTCGCGGCATTCCGACTTCGATGCCCCGGTTGCCGAAATTCAGTTGCCTTTGAATTTCGGGTGATCCCTCTTGAGCATGTATGCTTCTGCTACTTGTTCTACATCACACTTCTTCCGCAAACGGCGAAACGCTTTGACTCGGTGAGTTTCGCGGCATTCCGACTTCGATGCCCCGGTTGCCGAAATTCAGTTGCCTTTGAATTTCGGGTGATCCCTCTTGAGCATGTATGCTTCTGCTACTTGTTCTACATCACACTTCTTCCGCAAACGGCGAAACGCTTTGACTCGGTGAGTTTCGCGGCATTCCGACTTCGATGCCCGGTTGCCGAAATTCAGTTGCCTTTGAATTTCGGGTGATCCCTCTTGAGCATGTATGCTTCTGCTACTTGTTCTACATCACACTTTCTTCCGCAAACGGCGAAACGCTTTGACTCGGTGAGTTTCGCGGCATTCCGACTTCGATGCCCCGGTTGCCGAAATTCAGTTGCCTTTGAATTTCGGGTGATCCCTCTTGAGCATGTATGCTTCTGCTACTTGTTCTACATCAGACTTCTTCCGCAAACGGCGAAACGCTTTGACTCGGTGAGTTTCGCGGCATTCCGACTTCGATGCCCGGTTGCCGAAATTCAGTTGCCTTTGAATTTCGGGTGATCCCTCTTGAGCATGTATGCTTCTGCTACTTGTTCTACATCACACTTCCTTCCGCAAACGGCGAAACGCTTTGACTCGGTGAGTTTCGCGGCATTCCGACTTCGATGCCCCGGTTGCCGAAATTCAGTTGCCTTTGAATTTCGGGTGATCCCTCTTGAGCATGTATGCTTCTGCTACTTGTTCTACATCACACTTCCTTCCGCAAACGGCGAAACGCTTTGACTCGGTGAGTTTCGCGGCATTCCGACTTCGATGCCCCGGTTGCCGAAATTCAGTTGCCTTTGAATTTCGGGTGATCCCTCTTGAGCATGTATGCTTCTGCTACTTGTTCTACATCAGACTTTCTTCCGCAAACGGCGAAACGCTTTGACTCGGTGAGTTTCGCGGCATTCCGACTTCGATGCCCCGGTTGCCGAAATTCAGTTGCCTTTGAATTTCGGGTGATCCCTCTTGAGCATGTATGCTTCTGCTACTTGTTCTACATCACTTTCTTCCGCAAACAGCGAAACGCTTTGACTCGGTGAGTTTCGCGGCATTCCGACTTCGATGCCCGGTTGCCGAAATTCAGTTGCCTTTGAATTTCGGGTGATCCCTCTTGAGCATGTATGCTTCTGCTACTTGTTCTACATCAGACTTCTTCCGCAAACGGCGAAACGCTTTGACTCGGTGAGTTTCGCGGCATTCCGACTTCGATGCCCGGTTGCCGAAATTCAGTTGCCTTTGAATTTCGGGTGATCCCTCTTGAGCATGTATGCTTCTGCTACTTGTTCTACATCACACTTCTTCCGCAAACGGCGAAACGCTTTGACTCGGTGAGTTTCGCGGCATTCCGACTTCGATGCCCCGGTTGCCGAAATTCAGTTGCCTTTGAATTTCGGGTGATCCCTCTTGAGCATGTATGCTTCTGCTACTTGTTCTACATCACACTTCTTCCGCAAACGGCGAAACGCTTTGACTCGGTGAGTTTCGCGGCATTCCGACTTCGATGCCCCGGTTGCCGAAATTCAGTTGCCTTTGAATTTCGGGTGATCCCTCTTGAGCATGTATGCTTCTGCTACTTGTTCTACATCAACTTCTTCCGCAAACGGCGAAACGCTTTGACTCGGTGAGTTTCGCGGCATTCCGACTTCGATGCCCCGGTTGCCGAAATTCAGTTGCCTTTGAATTTCGGGTGATCCCTCTTGAGCATGTATGCTTCTGCTACTTGTTCTACATCAGACTTCTTCCGCAAACGGCGAAACGCTTTGACTCGGTGAGTTTCGCGGCATTCCGACTTCGATGCCCCGGTTGCCGAAATTCAGTTGCCTTTGAATTTCGGGTGATCCCTCTTGAGCATGTATGCTTCTGCTACTTGTTCTACATCAGACTTCCTTCCGCAAACGGCGAAACGCTTTGACTCGGTGAGTTTCGCGGCATTCCGACTTCGATGCCCCGGTTGCCGAAATTCAGTTGCCTTTGAATTTCGGGTGATCCCTCTTGAGCATGTATGCTTCTGCTACTTGTTCTACATCAGACTTCTTCCGCAAACGGCGAAACGCTTTGACTCGGTGAGTTTCGCGGCATTCCGACTTCGATGCCCCGGTTGCCGAAATTCAGTTGCCTTTGAATTTCGGGTGATCCCTCTTGAGCATGTATGCTTCTGCTACTTGTTCTACATCAGACTTCCTTCCGCAAACGGCGAAACGCTTTGACTCGGTGAGTTTCGCGGCATTCCGACTTCGATGCCCGGTTGCCGAAATTCAGTTGCCTTTGAATTTCGGGTGATCCCTCTTGAGCATGTATGCTTCTGCTACTTGTTCTACATCAGACTTTCTTCCGCAAACGGCGAAACGCTTTGACTCGGTGAGTTTCGCGGCATTCCGACTTCGATGCCCCGGTTGCCGAAATTCAGTTGCCTTTGAATTTCGGGTGATCCCTCTTGAGCATGTATGCTTCTGCTACTTGTTCTACATCAGACTTCTTCCGCAAACGGCGAAACGCTTTGACTCGGTGAGTTTCGCGGCATTCCGACTTCGATGCCCCGGTTGCCGAAATTCAGTTGCCTTTGAATTTCGGGTGATCCCTCTTGAGCATGTATGCTTCTGCTACTTGTTCTACATCAGACTTCTTCCGCAAACGGCGAAACGCTTTGACTCGGTGAGTTTCGCGGCATTCCGACTTCGATGCCCCGGTTGCCGAAATTCAGTTGCCTTTGAATTTCGGGTGATCCCTCTTGAGCATGTATGCTTCTGCTACTTGTTCTACATCAGACTTCCTTCCGCAAACGGCGAAACGCTTTGACTCGGTGAGTTTCGCGGCATTCCGACTTCGATGCCCCGGTTGCCGAAATTCAGTTGCCTTTGAATTTCGGGTGATCCCTCTTGAGCATGTATGCTTCTGCTACTTGTTCTACATCAGACTTCTTCCGCAAACGGCGAAACGCTTTGACTCGGTGAGTTTCGCGGCATTCCGACTTCGATGCCCCGGTTGCCGAAATTCAGTTGCCTTTGAATTTCGGGTGATCCCTCTTGAGCATGTATGCTTCTGCTACTTGTTCTACATACATTTCTTCCGCAAACGGCGAAACGCTTTGACTCGGTGAGTTTCGCGGCATTCCGACTTCGATGCCCCGGTTGCCGAAATTCAGTTGCCTTTGAATTTCGGGTGATCCCTCTTGAGCATGTATGCTTCTGCTACTTGTTCTACATCAGACTTCTTCCGCAAACGGCGAAACGCTTTGACTCGGTGAGTTTCGCGGCATTCCGACTTCGATGCCCCGGTTGCCGAAATTCAGTTGCCTTTGAATTTCGGGTGATCCCTCTTGAGCATGTATGCTTCTGCTACTTGTTCTACATCACACTTCTTCCGCAAACGGCGAAACGCTTTGACTCGGTGAGTTTCGCGGCATTCCGACTTCGATGCCCCGGTTGCCGAAATTCAGTTGCCTTTGAATTTCGGGTGATCCCTCTTGAGCATGTATGCTTCTGCTACTTGTTCTACATCAGACTTCTTCCGCAAACGGCGAAACGCTTTGACTCGGTGAGTTTCGCGGCATTCCGACTTCGATGCCCCGGTTGCCGAAATTCAGTTGCCTTTGAATTTCGGGTGATCCCTCTTGAGCATGTATGCTTCTGCTACTTGTTCTACATCACACTTCTTCCGCAAACGGCGAAACGCTTTGACTCGGTGAGTTTCGCGGCATTCCGACTTCGATGCCCGGTTGCCGAAATTCAGTTGCCTTTGAATTTCGGCCCGTGATCCCTCTTTGAGTCATTTATATTGTATTGCTTCTGCTACTAGTTCTACATCTAGGATTCTTTTTTCCGTCAGATACGATGAAACGCTCTGACTCGGTGATTTTCGCGGCATTACGACTTCTCGATGCTCCGGTTGTCGAAAGATTCAATTGCTTTTGAATTGTTTGCGGTGATCCCTCTTTAGCATGTATTGCTTCGGGCTAACTGTTCTACATCCGACTTTCCTTCCGCAAACAACGAACACGCGTTGACTCGGTTAGTTTCACGGCTGTTCGACTTTCTCGATACCCCGGTTGGCCGATTATTATTCAAGTCTATGCCTTTAAGATTTTCGTGTGTGATCCATCTTTTGAGGTATAATTGTATGTCTTTGTGCTACGTGTTCTACATTCAGATTTCTTTCGCAAAACGGGCGAAATAGGGTTTCGACTCGCGGTGAGTTTCGTCCGCATTCCGAGATTCTCGTTATGCCCCGGTGTCAGAAATTCTGTTTCCGTTGTTGATATTGTGTTTGGGTGATCCCTCTTGAGCATGTTTGCTTCTGCTTATTGTTCTAACATCAGACTTTTTTCCGCAAACGATACGAAATATCGCTTCTAACTACTGGTTGAGTTTTGCGGCATTTTCCGTATTCGTATGCCTGCCGCGGTTTTGCCGTAAATTGCTAGTTGCTTTTACTGATTTCAGGCTTTGTGTTCCCTCTTTGTGCATTTATGACTCTGCTACTTGTTCTACATCAGACTTCCTTCATGCAAACGGCGATATTACGCTTTGTATCGCGGTGAGTTTCGCCGCATTCCGACTTTCACGAAACTCCGGTTGACACGATTTGAAGTTGGCCATTTGTTTTGCTGGGTGATTCCTTCTTGAGCAATGTATGCTTCCTGATCTTTGTTAATTAGCATCAGACTTTCTCTCCGCAAACGTCGAAACGGACTTTGATCTCGGTAAGTTGTCGCGGCATTCCGACTTCCTTGAATTCGGTTTTGGTCGGAATTCATAATGGCAATTTTAGAATTTCAGTGGTGATCCCCGCTGTCATTGAACATTGTTATGCTGTCGGCTTCACCTGTTATACATTCAGGCACTTTCTTTCCACAACAGCGTATCGTTTTGAAGTGTGTTAGTTTATCGCGGCATTCCCGAATTCGATACCATTCCCGGTTTTGCCGAAATTCAGTTGCGCCTTTGAAATTTCGGGTTGATTCCTCTAGTAGCATTTATGGCTTACTGCACTACTTCTTCCTACGCGCAATCAGACTTTCTTATCCGCAAAACGCAGCTGAAAAGCTTCTGACTTCAGGTGAGTTTCAGCAGCATCTCCGGTTTCTGTTCTGTAAGCCCCGGGTTGATGAGAATTCAGTTGCTCCTTTGAATTACGGCGTGATTACGTCTTGAGCAATGTTTGCATTCTGCTTCTTGTTCTACATCAGACTTTTTTTCCCGGCAAACGAATGGAACTGCTCTTGAACACCGTGGTTGTGTTTCGCGTGCATTCCGCATCTCTCCATTTGCCCCGGTTGTCGAATTTCAATGGACTTTTGAGATATTTGGGTTGATCCATCTCTTTAGCTTGGTATGTCTTTCGTGCTACTTGTTCTAAGTCAGACTTTCCTCCGCAAACAACGAAACGCTTTTGACTCGGTTAGTTTCCCCCAACAGGGCATTTCGAACTTCGATTACACGGTTTGCCGAATCTCACTTGCCTCCTCTTGAATTTGGTCTCATCCCTCTTGAGCATTTATTGCTTCTGCTACCTTGTTCTACAACCGGTCTTTCTTCCGCAAAGCGGCGAACGGTTTTGGCTCTGGTGAGTTTCGCCGGACATTACCGATTTATAGAGTTTGTCTAGGTTGTCGATATTTCTGTATCCTTTGAATTTCGAGTGATCCCTCGGTGATGCATGTTTGCTTCGTGCTACTGTGTTCTACATCGAGGAACTTCATCTGCAAAGGTCAAAAGACGCTTTGAGTTCGGTGTGTTTCGGTTGGCGATTTCCGGATTCGATTGCCCGGTTGAAGAAAATTCAGTTGTCCTTTGAATTTCGTGGTGATCCCTCTTGAGCATGTATGCTTCTGCTACTTGTTCTGACATCATCAGTAGCTTCCTTCTGCAAACGGCGCAATTACGCTTTTTGACTCGGAGAGTGTTTCGCGGGGCATTCCGAATTCGATGCACGGGTTGTGTCGTATATTCAGTGTGTGACTTTGAATTTCGGTTTTTTTTTTTTTTTTTTTTTTCTTTTATCTTTTTAGCGGTAGATCCCTATTGAGGCATGTTTTGGCTTCTGCTACTGTGTTCATCATCAGACTTTTTTTCCCGCCAAACAATGATGTAACCGCTCTGACTCGGTGGTAGTTACGGGCAGCATGTTCCGCGTGACTTCGATGCCTCCCGGGTTTGTTCGTATAATTGTCAATTGTGCCTTTTTGAATTTTTGGAGTCGTGAGACCCTGTCTTTGCATGTATGCTTCGGCTAGTCTTGTTTCTACATGTCAGTACTTTCCTCTGTCCGCAAACAACCGAAACGCTTTTGAACTAGGTTAGGTTTCATGGCATTCCGATGCTTAGTTACCGCGGGTTGCTAAAATGTCACAGCCTGTCTGAATTTCGGATCATCTCCTCTTTAGCATTTATGCTTCCTGCTACCTTTTCTACAACAGGCTTTTTCTTCCGCAAACGGGCGCGAAATTACGGTTTAACTCGGTTGAGTTTTCGACCCGCATTCCGACTTCGCGATGCCCCTGGTTGTCGAAAGTTCAGTTGAACCTTTGAAATTTTCGACGTGATCCCTCCGTGAGCATGTATGTGCTTCTGCTATCTTGTTCTATCATCAAGGTCTTTCCTTCTGCAAAGGTCAAAATTCGCTTTGACTCTGTCGTGAGTTTTTCGCGGGATTCATTCGAAATGCGTATGCCCCTGGTTGACTGGTAAATTCAGTTGCACTTTTGAATTTCGGGTGATTCCGTCTTGTTAGTCATTGTGTATGATTCTGCCTACTTTGTTCTACATCAGACTTCTGTTCTGCAAACGGCAAATAACGCGCTTTGACTGGGTTAGTTTCGCGGCATTTCGACTTCGCGTATTTTTGCTCTCGTTTTTATGTGTCGGATTTAATTGCTGTTATTTTTTTGCCTTTTGTTGGAATGTTTCGTTGGTGATTCTCTCTTTGAGCATGTTATGCTTCTGCTATACTTCTTTTTTGCCTTAATCAGATTTGTGCTTCAGTTAGGTAAATCGGACGAAACTCGTTTGACCTCTTGGTGTAGGTTTCGCGGCTATACCCGATTCTACGAATGCCCCGGTTGCCGAAATTCGCAGCTTTGCCTTTGAATTCTCAGGGTGAATCCCTCTTGAGCATGTATGCTTCAGCGCTTACTATTGATTTCTTACATCAGGACTTCCTTTTGGAAAATTTACGGCGAAACGTTTTTTGAATTCGGTGGAGTTTCGCCGGCTGTTCCGACTTCAGAATTGCTACTATGGTTGAGCCCGAAATTCAATTGCTTTTGAAATTCTCGGGTGATACACTCTTGTAGCATGTAATGCTTTCAGCTTCTACTTGTTTTTTTCTACAAGACAGGATACATTTCTTCAGCAAACGGCGATAACGTCTTTGACTCGGTGCTGTTCTCGTACATTTTTTTTTACGAATTTCTCGAAGGCCTAAGGTTTGCCGCGATAGTTTCAGTTGCACTTGTGAATTCATAGGGTGAGTCTTCCTCTTATTTCCTTGAGCATGTATTCTGCTTATGAGCTTACTTGTCTCTACACGTTCAGGAGTCTTTTTTCACGCCAATCGCCAAAACAATCTTTGATCCACGGTGGAGTTTTTCGTCTGGCGATTCAGACTTCGTTGCCATAGTTGTAGCGAAATTTGTTTGCCTTTTGGAATTGTAGCCGTGATCCACTCTTGAGCATTTATGCATTTGCTTACTTGGTTGATTACTTCTTGACTGTTGCCAACGTCAGACAGCGATAACGCCTCTTGAATCCGTTGAGTTTCACTGACATTCCGACTTCGATACCACCCGGTGTTGCCGAAATTCAATTTAGCCTTTGGAATTTTACGGGCATTTCTGATCCCTCTTTGCTATTTATGCTTCTGCTACGTGTTCTCACATTCAGACTTCCTTGCTGAAAACGGCGAAACGCTCTTGACTCGCGGTGAGTTTCGCTGTGCATGCTGACTTCCTGATGGCTCCCGAGTTTCGCCGAAATTCAATTGCCTTTGAATTTCAGGTGATTCCGATTGAGCATGTATTGCTTATGCATACTTGTTCTACAACCTGACTTTCTTGTCCGCATAAAGGCGCAAACGGTGTTTAGACTCGGTGAGTTTCGCCGCATTAGACTCTTCGATGCCCGTGGTGTCGGAAAATTCATGTATTCCTTTGGAGTATTTCGCGGGTGATCCCTCTTGAGCATGCTATGACGTCCTCGACTACTTATTTCTTCCTATTCTCAGACACTTTATTGCCGCAAAACGGCGAATGGTTATTAACTACTGGTGATGTTCCGTCCGCATTTCCTACTTTCGATGCCCCGGTAGTGTTCGAAATTCAAGTATCTTTGAAGATGTTTCGGAGTGATTCCTATTGTGCTTGTATGGCTTCTGCTACTTGTTCTACATCAGACCTTTCTTCTCGCAAACGGACTCACGAAACGCTCTGACTCGGTGAGTTTCGCAGCGCATTACCGATCTTTCGATGCACCCAGTTGTCTGAAATTCAGTTGCCTTTAAATTTCGGGTGAATCCACTCGCATTTTGTATGGCATTTATGCTTCTGCATCTTGTATCCTTACATAAGGTACTTTTTCAGCCAAACGGCTTCGATACGCTTTGACTCTCGGTGGGTTTCGACGCATTCCGGCCTTCTGGAGCCCCGGTTGCTGAAATTCAGTTGCCTTTGAATTTCGGGTGATCCCTCTTGAGCATGTATGCTTCTGCTACTTGTTCTACAACACACTTCCCTTCTTGACTGTGGGGGTTTTCCGACTTCGATGGGTGCCGAAATTCAGTTGCCTTTGAATTTCGGGTGATCCCCTTGAGTTGTATGCTTCTGCTACTTGCTCTATACATCAGACTTTCTTGCAAATCTGTACGGAAACGCTCATGGAACTCGCGGTAAGTTTCGCGGCCATTCCGACTTCCCAATGGCCCAGTTGTCACGGTAAGTTCACTCAAATGCCATAGAATTTCAGCGTGGATCCCTCTTGAGCATCGTACGAACTCTACGGCTAATTGTTCTACATTAGACTTTCATTTTCCCTTAGAGAACACTGCCGAATCGCTTTATTTGTCTTGGTTAGTTTCTGTCGGCGAATTCTCAGCACCATTCGACTACCCCGCGGTTGCCGAAATTTGTCAGTTGCACTTTGTAATTTCGGGTGATCCTCTAACTAGAGCATTTATCGCTCTCTGCTAAATTGTTCTTACCTACGTCGTTTTCTTCCGAAAACGGCGATACGCCTTTTGACTCGTGTGAGGTTTCAGCTGCATTCCGCACTTTTCGAAGCCCCGGTTGAAGATCAATTCTAGGCTTGCCTTTTGAATTTTTGCGTGTGACCACGTGTTGAGCATATGTATGCTTTCGGCGTGCTAACTTGTTACTAACATCGAGACACTTTTTTCTTCCAGTAAACGGACGAATAACGCTATGACGTCACGTTGAGTTCTGTCGCGGCATTCCGACCTCTTATCGATGCACTCCGGTTGACGAACTTTCAATTGCCTGTGACTTTTTCTGGTGATCCCCTCTTGAGCTTATGTATGCTTCTGATAACTTGTTCTTCTGCAGCGCTTTCGTCCGGCCAAACGGCGAAACCGTCCGTGACTCGGGTGTTTGTTTCGTCCGCATTCCGCTTTCGATGTCGCAGGTTGTCGTTAAATTCAGTATCCTTTGATATTGTTCGAGTGATCCCTCTTGATGCCATGCTTTGCTTTCTGACTTTCTTGTTCTACATCAGACTTCCTCTGCCAGACTCAAACGGCGAAACGCTTTGACTCCGGAGAGGTTCGCGGCATTTATCGAATTCGGATGCCCCCGGTTGTCGAATATTTCAGTTGCCTTTGATATTTCGGTGGGTGATTCCTCTTGAGCATTTATGTTTCTGCTTACTTGTTCTACATCTGACTTCCTTTCTGCTAACGGCGGAAACGCTTTGATACTTGGTGAGTTTATCGGCTTTCCGACTTTCGTTTGCCCCGGTGTCAGAAATTCAATTGCCTTTGAATTTTGGGCAGTGATTCTCTCTTCAGCAGATGTATGCTTCGGCCTACGCTATGTTCTACAGTCTGACTTTCTTCCGTTAATACGACGAAACGCTTTGTCTCGGTGAGTTTCGCGGTCAACATTCCGATTCACTTCGATTTAGAGAACTGTGTTTCTGCCGATATCTTCAATTGCATGTGGTGAATTTGTAGAAGGTGCGATTTCACTCTTGAGCACTGTTTGCTTATGTCTACTTATGTTCTACAACAAGTGCATTGTGTGCTTCCCGCTCAAAAGGCGAAAACTCGGTTTTTGACTCGGTGAGTTTCGCCGCAGATTCCGACCTTCGATATTGCCCGCCGAGGTTGTCGAAAGATCGCAAGTCATACTTGAATTTCGAGTGATCCCTCTTTGGCATAATATTGCTTCGGCTACTTGTTCTACATTCCAGACTTTCCTTCCGCAAACAGCGAATAAAGGTCGCTTTGATCTCTGGTTAGTTTCTTTGCTTTCCGAACCCTTCGTTACCCCCTTGCGGTTAGCGAAATCCAGTTGCCGTTTGAATTAGCGTGGTGTTACTTATTGAGAATTTATGTCTTCTGGCTTACTTGTTCTACAACAGAACTTTCTTCCTGCAAAACGCGAAAAGACTTTGACTCCGGTGAGTTTTCGCCGTATTACGACTTCGAAGCCCGGTTGCGCCGAAATTCAGTTGCCTTTTGAATTTAGGGTGAGATCCCTCTTGAGCATGTATGCTTCTGCTACTTGGTATTAGATCAGACTTTTGTTTCCGCAAACGACATAACCACTCTGACTCGGTGAGTTTCGCGGGCATTACGTAGCTTCGAGTGCCCCTGTTGCCTGAAATTTTCTGTTGCCTTTGAATTTCGTGGTGAGATCCCTTTCTTTGAGCAATTTTTGCTTCTGCTACTGTGCTGTCTACATCAGTAACTTCCTTCCACGCAAGACAGCGAACAACGCTTTGAACTCCGGTTAGCTTTCACCGCACTTCCGACTTCGATAACACTATTTGAGAATTCAGGTGCCTTTGAAGTTTCCGGTTGATCCCTCTTGAGCATTTTTGCTTTCTAGCTACTTGTTATACATCATACTTCCTTCTCGCACAACGGACAGAAACGCTATTGACTCTGGTGACGTTTCACTGGCATTCCGAGTTTTCGACTCACGGTTGCCGATAAGTTAAGTTTGCCTGTTGAATTTCAAGGTGGATCCCTTCTTGAGCGTGTTTATGCTTCTGCTATTTGTTCTTCCAATCATGACTTTTTTACCACTAACGACGAAACGGACTATGACTCGGTGAGTTTCGCGGCATTTCACGACTTTCGCGCGATGCCCCGGTATGCCGATATTTCAATTGCCTGTGAATTTTGAGTGTGATCCCTCTTGAGCATGTATGCTTTCTGCTGTACTTGTTCTACATCACAGCTTTCTTTTCCCGACAATCGGCGCGAAACGGTTTGACTCGGTGTGTTTCGCCGCTTTCCGGACTTCGATTGCTCCACGGTTAGTCGAATTAATTCAATGTGTGTGTGTGTGGAATTTCGAGTTGATCCCTAATTGAGCATGTATGCTTTCTGCTTAATATTGTTCTTACATCAGAATTCCTTGTTTGCAAACGGCAAACAACGGCTTTGATACTCGGTGAGTGTTCGCGGCATTACCGCGAATGTCGAATGCTCTCCCGGTTGTCGAAATTCAGTTTTGGCCGTTGTGAATTATCGGGTGATCCGCTCTTGAGCATTTATGCTTTCTGCTACTTGTTTTCTACATCAGACTCGACTTTCTTCTGCAAACGGCAGTAAAAGCTTTGATATTTGGTGGAGTTTCACCGGCATCGAGACTTTCGATGCCTCCGGTTGTCGAATTTCGAATTGCGTCTTTGGAATTTTGGGTGATCGTCTTCTGGATGTAATTGTATGATTCGGCTACTTGTTCTACATCACACTTCTTCCGCAAACAGGCGAAACGCTTTGACTCGGTGAGTTTCGCGGCATTCCGACTTCGATGCCCCGGTTGCCGAAATTCAGTTGCCTTTGAATTTCGGGTGATCCCTCTTGAGCATGTATGCTTCTGCTACTTGTTCTACATCAGACTTCTTCCGCAAACGGCGAAACGCTTTGACTCGGTGAGTTTCGCGGCATTCCGACTTCGATGCCCCGGTTGCCGAAATTCAGTTGCCTTTGAATTTCGGGTGATCCCTCTTGAGCATGTATGCTTCTGCTACTTGTTCTACATCAGACTTCCTTCCGCAAACGGCGAAACGCTTTGACTCGGTGAGTTTCGCGGCATTCCGACTTCGATGCCCCGGTTGCCGAAATTCAGTTGCCTTTGAATTTCGGGTGATCCCTCTTGAGCATGTATGCTTCTGCTACTTGTTCTACATCACACTTTCTTCCGCAAACGGCGAAACGCTTTGACTCGGTGAGTTTCGCGGCATTCCGACTTCGATGCCCGGTTGCCGAAATTCAGTTGCCTTTGAATTTCGGGTGATCCCTCTTGAGCATGTATGCTTCTGCTACTTGTTCTACATCACACTTCTCTTCCGCAAACGGCGAAACGCTTTGACTCGGTGAGTTTCGCGGCATTCCGACTTCGATGCCCCGGTTGCCGAAATTCAGTTGCCTTTGAATTTCGGGTGATCCCTCTTGAGCATGTATGCTTCTGCTACTTGTTCTACATCAGACTTCCTTCCGCAAACGGCGAAACGCTTTGACTCGGTGAGTTTCGCGGCATTCCGACTTCGATGCCCGGTTGCCGAAATTCAGTTGCCTTTGAATTTCGGGTGATCCCTCTTGAGCATGTATGCTTCTGCTACTTGTTCTACATCAGACTTCCTTCCGCAAACGGCGAAACGCTTTGACTCGGTGAGTTTCGCGGCATTCCGACTTCGATGCCCGGTTGCCGAAATTCAGTTGCCTTTGAATTTCGGGTGATCCCTCTTGAGCATGTATGCTTCTGCTACTTGTTCTACATCACACTTTCTTCCGCAAACGGCGAAACGCTTTGACTCGGTGAGTTTCGCGGCATTCCGACTTCGATGCCCGGTTGCCGAAATTCAGTTGCCTTTGAATTTCGGGTGATCCCTCTTGAGCATGTATGCTTCTGCTACTTGTTCTACATCAACTTCCTTCCGCAAACGGCGAAACGCTTTGACTCGGTGAGTTTCGCGGCATTCCGACTTCGATGCCCCGGTTGCCGAAATTCAGTTGCCTTTGAATTTCGGGTGATCCCTCTTGAGCATGTATGCTTCTGCTACTTGTTCTACATCAGACTTCTTCCGCAAACGGCGAAACGCTTTGACTCGGTGAGTTTCGCGGCATTCCGACTTCGATGCCCCGGTTGCCGAAATTCAGTTGCCTTTGAATTTCGGGTGATCCCTCTTGAGCATGTATGCTTCTGCTACTTGTTCTACATCAGACTTCCTTCCGCAAACGGCGAAACGCTTTGACTCGGTGAGTTTCGCGGCATTCCGACTTCGATGCCCCGGTTGCCGAAATTCAGTTGCCTTTGAATTTCGGGTGATCCCTCTTGAGCATGTATGCTTCTGCTACTTGTTCTACATCACACTTTCTTCCGCAAACGGCGAAACGCTTTGACTCGGTGAGTTTCGCGGCATTCCGACTTCGATGCCCGGTTGCCGAAATTCAGTTGCCTTTGAATTTCGGGTGATCCCTCTTGAGCATGTATGCTTCTGCTACTTGTTCTACATCAGACTTCCTTCCGCAAACGGCGAAACGCTTTGACTCGGTGAGTTTCGCGGCATTCCGACTTCGATGCCCCGGTTGCCGAAATTCAGTTGCCTTTGAATTTCGGGTGATCCCTCTTGAGCATGTATGCTTCTGCTACTTGTTCTACATCACACTTTCTTCCGCAAACGGCGAAACGCTTTGACTCGGTGAGTTTCGCGGCATTCCGACTTCGATGCCCCGGTTGCCGAAATTCAGTTGCCTTTGAATTTCGGGTGATCCCTCTTGAGCATGTATGCTTCTGCTACTTGTTCTACATCACACTTTCTTCCGCAAACGGCGAAACGCTTTGACTCGGTGAGTTTCGCGGCATTCCGACTTCGATGCCCCGGTTGCCGAAATTCAGTTGCCTTTGAATTTCGGGTGATCCCTCTTGAGCATGTATGCTTCTGCTACTTGTTCTACATCACACTTCTTCCGCAAACGGCGAAACGCTTTGACTCGGTGAGTTTCGCGGCATTCCGACTTCGATGCCCCGGTTGCCGAAATTCAGTTGCCTTTGAATTTCGGGTGATCCCTCTTGAGCATGTATGCTTCTGCTACTTGTTCTACATCACACTTCTTCCGCAAACGGCGAAACGCTTTGACTCGGTGAGTTTCGCGGCATTCCGACTTCGATGCCCCGGTTGCCGAAATTCAGTTGCCTTTGAATTTCGGGTGATCCCTCTTGAGCATGTATGCTTCTGCTACTTGTTCTACATCACACTTCTTCGCAAACGGCGAAACGCTTTGACTCGGTGAGTTTCGCGGCATTCCGACTTCGATGCCCCGGTTGCCGAAATTCAGTTGCCTTTGAATTTCGGGTGATCCCTCTTGAGCATGTATGCTTCTGCTACTTGTTCTACATCACACTTTCTTCCGCAAACGGCGAAACGCTTTGACTCGGTGAGTTTCGCGGCATTCCGACTTCGATGCCCCGTTGCCGAAATTCAGTTGCCTTTGAATTTCGGGTGATCCCTCTTGAGCATGTATGCTTCTGCTACTTGTTCTACATCACACTTCCTTCCGCAAACGGCGAAACGCTTTGACTCGGTGAGTTTCGCGGCATTCCGACTTCGATGCCCCGGTTGCCGAAATTCAGTTGCCTTTGAATTTCGGGTGATCCCTCTTGAGCATGTATGCTTCTGCTACTTGTTCTACATCAACTTCTTCCGCAAACGGCGAAACGCTTTGACTCGGTGAGTTTCGCGGCATTCCGACTTCGATGCCCCGGTTGCCGAAATTCAGTTGCCTTTGAATTTCGGGTGATCCCTCTTGAGCATGTATGCTTCTGCTACTTGTTCTACATCACACTTCCTTCCGCAAACGGCGAAACGCTTTGACTCGGTGAGTTTCGCGGCATTCCGACTTCGATGCCCGGTTGCCGAAATTCAGTTGCCTTTGAATTTCGGGTGATCCCTCTTGAGCATGTATGCTTCTGCTACTTGTTCTACATCCACTTCTTCCGCAAAGGCGAAACGCTTTGACTCGGTGAGTTTCGCGGCATTCCGACTTCGATGCCCCGGTTGCCGAAATTCAGTTGCCTTTGAATTTCGGGTGATCCCTCTTGAGCATGTATGCTTCTGCTACTTGTTCTACATCAGACTTCTTCCGCAAACGGCGAAACGCTTTGACTCGGTGAGTTTCGCGGCATTCCGACTTCGATGCCCCGGTTGCCGAAATTCAGTTGCCTTTGAATTTCGGGTGATCCCTCTTGAGCATGTATGCTTCTGCTACTTGTTCTA
>CM055351.1:32106838-32109983 GCA_029228515.1 Populus alba x Populus x berolinensis | reverse complement strand
CGCGGATAAGCAGCCCCAACGCGCCCAACGGCTTGGAGCGGGTCACAGGGACGGTGGCCGGAATCGGGTCGTCGCCGGCCGGAAAACGGGTCATCGATGGCGGCGTTACTTCGGGCCATGAGGCCCCCCACGTTAGTCCGAGTGTAGCAGCAGCTCACAAATCCCCCGCGGCAGGCCTATGGGCGCCAGCCAGCGCGCCCCATGGCCAGTCAGGGGGCACCCCCCTAAAGAGCTATAAGTGTTATTGCAGCTCTGGCAGGGGTAGACACTACTAGGTCCCAGCTGTCACCCCCCCTCTAAAAAATTCATTTCTTGGTATTTTGAGCTGAAATTTTGCACATAGGTTGGCAAAAATCCAATCCACCTTTATAAATTTTCCCAGATTTTTTCGAGGTCGGGAAGTATTTTTTTTATTTTCCAACCATTAAAAATCAAGGAAATACGCAAAAATAGGAACCGGCCCGGAATGACCCCAAATTCGGCTGGCAGCCTCACAAAAATATGGCTGATTTTACTGGATTGATTTCATGTGGAAAGCACGACGTTTTCTAGGCGGAATGCGGGAAAACCAGCAGCGCGCATGCCGCGGCCCTACCCGGAGGATGCCCCGGGAAAAACTCTCCTTGCTTTCGACGGTCTTCGCCTCACCTCACCACCAATGGCAGGCCTCTAATCCCTCCCAGTATCAGCAATTGTATAAGCCGATAGGGCAGTGATTTGAAACGCCGCCGCCGGGTAATCGCAACCCGGCCATATCCCGGGGAGGAAGAGATCTCTTCTCCAAGATAGCGAACAACACATCGGGAGTTATGTTGATAGGGCAGAGAATTGAATGACTCGTTGAGGGCAGCCGGGTCATCTCACCCCGTCCATCCCGAGCGGTGTTTATTTTTTCCCGGCAGCCTCGGGGAAACTCTTGCTTTCACTGTCCGCTGCCCCCAGTCCCCACTCGCATCAGCCACCGCACCAATAAGCCAACGCTGCGGACGAATCTGGCGACACAGTCCCACGTGCTGCCACTGCCCAGTGTCTAGACCAACAGTCTTTTTCGTCAAGCCTTGGACTATGCAGTCCGTCCCATCCAGACTCATCGTCACCACCTGCTGCCGATTCTGCCGACTTCGCCGATTTCGTCGGCGCTGCCGATTCCAGCACTGCCCGCTGTGTCTGAACAGCCCTGCTTCGTCAGCGCATCCCCTTGACGATTTTTCCTGCCTGGCCTGGACAGCCCAGCGTCCAGCCCATGTTCGTCAAAAAATCTGCGCTGCCGATTTTTTCCCACTGTTGGCATCGCTGCCGATTTTTCCCACTGTTGGCATCGCTGCCACTGCCCCACAAGCGTGAGCCTAGGCCCCGCAGTCGTTTTCCGGTCAAGCCTAGGACTATAAATCGATTCCCGGACTCAACAGTTCAGCAGAACCAGCGGCTGCCGATTCTAGCCGACTTCGGCCGATTTCGTCGGCGCTGGCCAGATTCCAGCAACCGGCCCGCTGTGTCTGAACAGCCCCTCTAGCTTTCGACAGCGCATCCCCTTGACGATTTTTCCCAGCCTGGCCTGGACAGCTCCAGCGTCCATGCCCATGTTCGTCAAAAAATTCTGCGCTGCCGATTTTTTCCCACTGTTGGCAGCGCTGCAAAGATATTTTCCCACTGTTGGCATCGCTGCCCACTACTAGCCCAAGCGTGAAGCCTGAGGCCCCCAGTCGTTTTCGTCAAGCCTAGGACTATCAATTCTCTCGAACTCATCGTCAGCATCCAGGCTGCCGATTCTGCCCGACTTCGCCGATTTCGGTCGGCGCTGCCGATTCCAACACTGCCCGCTGTGTCTGAACCGCCCCTGCTTCGTCAGCGCATCCCCTTGACGATTTTTCCTGCCTGGCCTGGAACAGCCCAGCGTCCAGCCCATGTTCGTCAAAAAATCTGCGCTGCCGATTTTTCCCACTGTTGGCAATCGCTGCCATGATTTTTTCCCACTGTTGCAATCGCTGCCACTGCCCCAGCGTGGACCTAGGCCCACAGTCGTTTTTCGTCAAGCCTAGGACTATAAAATCGTACCGGGACTCATCGTCATCACCGGCCGCCGATTCCTGCCGACTTCGCCGATTTCAGTCGGCAAGCTGCCGATTCCAGCACTGCCCGCTGTGTCTGAACAGCCCCTGCGCTTCGTCAGCGCATCCCCTTGACGATTTTTCCAGCCTGGCCTGTCAGCCCAGCGATCCAGCCCATGTTCGTCAAAAAATACTGCGCTGACCGATTTTTCCCACTGTTGGCATCGCTGCCACTGGCCCCAGCGTGAGCCTAGGCCCCCCAGTCGTTTTCGTCAAGCCTAGGACTATAAAACGTCCGGACTCATCGTCAGCACCGGGCCGGCCGATTCTGCCGACTTCGCCGATTTCGTCGGCGCTGCCGATTCCAGCACAAAGCCCGCTGTGCCTGAACAGCCCCTGCTTCGTCAGCAGCAATACCCTTATGACGATATTTCCTCTGCCTGGCCTGGAAAGCCCAAGCGTCCATCCCATGTTTCGACAAAAAATCTCTCTGCGCTGCCGATTTTTCCCACTGGATTGGCAATCGCTGCCTGATTTTTTCTCCACTGTTGGCATCAGCTTGCCACTGCCCCACGCGTGAGCCTAGGCCCCCAGTCGTTTTCGTCAAAGCCTAGGACTATAAATCGTCCCGGACTCATCGTCAGCACCGGCTGCCGATTCTGCAGACTTCGCCGAATTCGTCGGCGCTGCCTAGATATTCCAGCACTGCCCGCTGTGTCCTGAACAGCCCCTGCTTCGTCAGCGCATCCCCTTGACAGATTTTTCCTCCTGCTGGCCTGGACAGCCCTGCGTCCAGCCCATGTTCGTTCAAAAAAATCTGCGCCTGCCGATATTTTTCCAACTGTTGGCATCGCTGCCGTTTGTTCCCACTGTTGGCATCGCTGGCCACTGCCCCAGCGTGAGCCTAGGCCCCCAGTCAGTTTTCGTCAAGTCTAGGACTATAAATCGTACCGGACTCATCGTCAGCACCGGCCGCCGATTCTGCCGACTTCGCCGATTTCGTCGGCGCTGCCGATTCCACCCATCCAGCACGTGCCCGCTGTGTCTGAACAACCCCTTTTCTTCGTCAGGCGCATCCCCATGCCGATTTATTCCTG
>CM055351.1:32079338-32084338 GCA_029228515.1 Populus alba x Populus x berolinensis | reverse complement strand
CGGAATGCGGGAAAACCAGCAGCCCGCATGCCGCGGCCACCGGAGGAGCCCCGGGAAAACTCTTGCTTTCACGGTCTTCGCCTCCCCTCACCACCATGGCAGGCCTCTAATCCCCCATCAGCAGTTGTAGCCGATAGGGCAGTGATTTGAACGCCGCCGCCGGGTAATCGCACCCGGCCATCCCGGGGAGGAAGAGATCTCTTCTTCCAAGATAGCGAACAACATCGGGAGTTATGTTGATAGGGCAGAGAATTGAATGACTCGTTGAGGGCAGCCGGGTCATCTCACCCCGTCCATCCCGAGCGGTGTTTTTCCGGCAGCCTCGGGGAAACTCTTGCTTTCACTGTCCGCTGCCCCCAGTCCCCACTCGCATCAGCCCACCGCACCAATAAGCCAACGCTGCGGACGAATCTGGCGACACAGTCCCACGGGCTGCCACTGCCCCAGTGTCTAGACCAACAGTCTTTTTCGTCAAGCCTTGGACTATGCAGTCCGTCCATCCAGACTCATCGTCACCACCTGCTGCCGATTCTGCCGACTTCGCCGATTTCGTCGGCGCTGCCGATTCCAGCACTGCCCGCTGTGTCTGAACAGCCCCTGCTTCGTCAGCGCATCCCCTTGACGATTTTTCCTGCCTGGCCTGGACAGCCCAGCGTCCAGCCCATGTTCGTCAAAAAATCTGCGCTGCCGATTTTTCCCACTGTTGGCATCGCTGCCGATTTTTCCCACTGTTGGCATCGCTGCCACTGCCCCAGCGTGAGCCTAGGCCCCCAGTCGTTTTCGTCAAGCCTAGGACTATAAATCGTCCGGACTCATCGTCAGCACGGCTGCCGATTCTGCCGACTTCGCCGATTTCGTCGGCGCTGCCGATTCCAGCACTGCCCGCTGTGTCTGAACAGCCCCTGCTTCGTCAGCGCATCCCCTTGACGATTTTTCCTGCCTGGCCTGGACAGCCCAGCGTCCAGCCCATGTTCGTCAAAAAATCTGCGCTGCCGATTTTTCCCACTGTTGGCATCGCTGCCGATTTTTCCCACTGTTGGCATCGCTGCCACTGCCCCAGCGTGAGCCTAGGCCCCCAGTCGTTTTCGTCAAGCCTAGGACTATAAATCGTCCGGACTCATCGTCAGCACCGGCTGCCGATTCTGCCGACTTCGCCGATTTCGTCGGCGCTGCCGATTCCAGCACTGCCCGCTGTGTCTGAACAGCCCCTGCTTCGTCAGCGCATCCCCTTGACGATTTTTCCTGCCTGGCCTGGACAGCCCAGCGTCCAGCCCATGTTCGTCAAAAAATCTGCGCTGCCGATTTTTCCCACTGTTGGCATCGCTGCCGATTTTTCCCACTGTTGGCATCGCTGCCACTGCCCCAGCGTGAGCCTAGGCCCCAGTCGTTTTCGTCAAGCCTTGAGACTATGCGAGATCGTCCATCCAGAACTACTAATCGTCACTACTGACTGCAGCCGATTCTGCCGACTTCGCCGATGATTCGTACGAGCGCTGCCGAATTCAAAGCACTGCCCGCTGTGTATGAACAGCCCCTGCTTCGTCAGCGCAATCCCCTTGACGATTTTTCCTGCCTGGCCTGGACAGCCACAGCGTCTCTGCCTTCCATAGGTTCGTCAAAAAATCTGCGCTGACGATATTTTCCCAATGTTGGCATTCAGCTGCCGATATTTTTCCCCATGTGGCGATCAGCAGGCCTCACTGCACCAGCGTGAGCCTGGGCCCCAGTCAGTTTTCGTCAAGACTAGGACTATTAAAATCGACGGAACTCGTTCGGATCAGCACCGGCTGCCGAAATTCTGCCGAACTCGACCGGTATTTTCGTCAGCCGCTGCCGAAAATTTAACCAAGCACTGCCTCGCTGATGTAATGAAACGTCCTGCTTCAAAGATCAGCGCACATACCCTTGACGATTTATTCGGCCTGGCATGGACAGACCATGCAGTACCTCAGCCCATGTTATCGTCCAAATAAAGAATATCTGCGCTGCCGATTTTTAAATGTTGGCCATCGCTGCCAGATTTTTACCCACTGTATGGCATCGCTGACACTGCCCCAGCGTGAGCCTAGGCATATACCAGTCGTGTTTTCGTTCAAGCCTAGGACATTTAATCGTCCCGTGAATCATCGTCAGCACCGGCTGCCGATATCTGCCGACTTCGCCGATTTCGTCGGCGCATAGATAGAGTGCCGATTCCAGAATCTGCCCGCTCGTGTATGATCCAGCCCATGCATTCGTCAGCGCAGTCCCCTTGACGATATTTTCTTCCTGCCGTAGAGCCTGGACAGCACAAAGCGTCCAGAGGCCCATGTTCGTCAAAAAATCTGCGAGTGTAGCCGTTTTTTTCCCACTGATTCGCATCGCTGCCGTACTTTTTCACCTAGATCTGTTGGCATCGCTGCCTAATTAGGCACCTAGCGTGAGCATAGGCCCAGCAGTCGTTTTCGTAAAGCCTTGGAAGTATAAATCGTCCGGAATCATCGTACAGAAACCGGCCGCATCGTTAGTCTGCCGACTTCGATATCGATTTCGTACTGGCGCTGCCTGATTCCAGCACTGCCCGATGTGTATGAAACAGCCCCTGAGTTGTCAAGCGCATCCCCTTGACGATTTTTCCTGCCTGGACTGGACAGCCAGCGTCAAGTCCCATGTTCGTCAAAAAAATTGCGCTGAGATTTTATCACACTGGTGTTGGCTATCGCTGCCGCTGCCATCAACCGCCCCCAGCGTGAAAGCCTAGGCTAATACAGTCGTTTTAGTCATGCCTAGAGTCTCAATAAAAGCGTACAGGAACCATCAGTCAAGATAAAACGGCCGACCGAATTCTGCAGAAACTTCGCACGATTAGTTAGAGACGGACGTTGACCGATTCCTCAAGCACTGCCCGCTGTGTATGAAACAGCCCCCTTGCTTCGTCAGCGCTATACCGTTGACGATTTTGTCCTGCCTGGCCAGAGACAGAGATCCAGCGTCCTAGCCCATGTTCGTCAAATACATATTTGCGCTGCCGATTTTTCCCACTGTTGGCAATCGCTGCGCTGCCGCTGCTCCAGCAGTGATGCTTCGGCCCCACAGTCGTTTTAACGTCTAAAGCATTAGGAATATAATTCGTCCGGACTCAGACAGATCAGCAACCAGAGCTGACAAGATTACTTGCCGAGATCTTCGACTCGATTATCGTCGGTCGACTGCCGATTCCAGCACTGTGCCCGCTGAAGTAACTGAATACAAGCCACTGCTTCGTCAGCGAACATCCCCATTGAACGACTTTTTCCTGCCTGGCACTAGGACAGCCTATAAGCTATCCGCCCCATGTTCGATCAAAAAAAATATGCCGCTGTCAGTATTTTTTAAACCGCCTCTGTATGGAATATCTGCTGGCCGAGTTGTTCCCACTGATTGGCATATCGCTGCCACTGCCCCAGAGTGAGCCTAGGCCCTCCCAGTCAGTTGTCGTAGATGCATATAGGATCTATAATATTCGTCCGGAACTCTTCGTCAGAATAGGCCGTAACGGTTTCATGCCGACTTTTCGCCGATTTCGTCGGACGCTGCCGATAGCAAGCAAATGCCCGCTAAGTGTACTGAACAGACCCCTAGCTTTCAGTTTGAGCGCATCACCCTTGATGAGACGTTTCCTGACTGGCCTGAACAGACCCAGCGTCCAGCCCATGTCTCGTCAAAAAATCTGCGATGCCGTAATTTTTGACCTCTGTTGCGAGCATCAGCTGCCACTGCACCCAGCGTGAGCCTAGGCCCCCAGTCGTTTTCTGAGACAAGCAATGGACTATAAATCGTCCGAACTCATCGTCAGCACCGGCCGCAGATCGTGCCGACTTCGCCGATTTCGTCGGCGCTTGCGATTCCAGCAACAGCCCGCTGTGTTCTGAACAGGCACCTGCTTCGTCAGCGACATCCCCATGTGACGGATTTTCCTGCATGGCCTGGACAGGCCAAGCGTCTCCAGCCCCATGTTCGTCAAAAAATCTGCGATGTCGATTATTTCCCACACTGTTGGCATTACGCTGCGATTTTTCCACTGTTGGCCTAGCTGCCCCTGCCCAGCGTGATGCCTTGAGCCCTCACCACAGCAGCTTGATTCGTCAAGCTAAGGAACTATAAGATCGTCCGGACTCATCGGTCAGCACCGGCTGTGATTCTGCCGACTTTCGACGAATTTCGTCAGAGCGATAATATGCTCGATTCATAGCACTGCCCGCATGTGTACTAGAACAGCCCCCTGGCGTCGCGTCAGCGCAATCCCTTGACGATTTTTCCTGCTCCTGGCCTGGACAGCCCAGCGTCCAGCGATGTTCGTCAAAAAATCTGCGCTGACAGATTCTTTACCACTGTTGGCATCGCTGCCGTTTTTTCCACACTGTTGGCATCGCTGCCTCACAATGCCCAGCGTAGTGCCTAGGACCCCAAGTCGTATTTCGTACAAGCCTAGGGACTATAAATCAGTCCGGACTCATCGTCAGCCACCGGCCGGCGCCGATTCTGCCGACTTCGCCGTGATGTTTCGTCGGCGCTGACGTTTCCAAGCACGAGCCCGTACTGTGTCTGTACAGCCCCTGTCTTCGTCAGGACATCCCCTTGACGATTTTTCACTGCCTGGCATGAGACAGCCTACAGCGTCCAGCCCATGTTCGTCAATAAAAATATCTATCGCTGCCGATTTGTCCCACTGTTTGGCATCGCTGCCAATGCCCCAGGCGTGAGCCTAGGCCCCTATCAGATCGGTTGTTCGTCAAGATCGGACTATAGAAATCGTCCGGACTCATAGTCAGCAACGGCCGCCGATTCTGCACGACTTCGCCGATGTTTCAGATCGGCGCTATGCCGTTTCCAGCAATGCCATCGCTGTGTCATGAACAGCCCCTGCTTCGTCAGCGCTTCCCCTTGACGATTTTTCCTGCCTGGCCTGGACAGCCCAGCGTCCAGCCCATGTTCGTCAAAAAATCTGCGCTGCCGATTTTTCCCACTGTTGGCATCGCTGC
>CM055351.1:32038076-32079238 GCA_029228515.1 Populus alba x Populus x berolinensis | reverse complement strand
GTTCCGACTTCGATGCTACGTTTGTGCCTCAGAAATTCAATGGCCTTTGAATTTCCCGTGTATCCCTCTTGAGCATGTATGCTTCTGCCTACTTGTTCTAGCATAAGACGCAGACATTTTCTGTCCGCAAACAACGTAACGCTTCTGATCTTCCGATGAGTTTCGTCGACATTCCTGACTTTCGATGCCACGTTTTGCCGAAATTCAGTTGCTTTGAATTTCGGTGATCCCTCTTGAGCATGTATGCTTCTGCTACTTGTTCTACATCAGACTTTCATCCGCAAACGGCAAAAGGCTTTGACTCGGTGAGTTTCGCTACATTCCGACTTCGATGCCCCGGTTGCCGAAATTCAGTTGCCTTTGAATTTCGGGTGATCCCTCTTGAGCATGTATGCTTCTGCTACTTGTTCTACATCAGACTTTCTTCCGCAAACGGCGAAACGCTTTGACTCGGTGAGTTTCGCGGCATTCCGACTTCGATGCCCCCGTGGTGCGAAATTCAGTTGCCTTTGAATTTCGGGTGATCCCTCTTGAGCTGTATGCTTCTGCTACTTGTTCTACATCAACTTTCTTCCGCAAACGGCGAAACGCTTTGACTCGTGAGTTTCGCGGCATTCCGACTTCGATGCCCGGTTGCCGAAATTCAGTTGCCTTTGAATTTCGGTGATCCCTCTTGAGCATGTATGCTTCTGCTACTTGTTCTACATCAGACTTTCTTCCGCAAAACTCGAAACGCTTTGACTCGTGAGTTTCGCGGCATTCCGACTTCGATGCCCCGTTTGCCGAAATTCAGTTGCCTTTGAATTTCGGGTGATCCCTCTTGAGCATGTATGCTTCTGCTACTTGTTCTACATCAGACTTCTTCCGCAAACGGCGAAACGCTTTGACTCGGTCAGTTTCGCGACATTCCGACTTCGATGCCCCGTTTGCCGAAACTCAGTTGCCTTTGAATTTCGGGCGATCCCTCTTGAGCATCTATGCTTCTGCTACTTGTTCTATAGGAGACTTTCTTCCGCAAACGGCGAAACGCTTTGACTCGGTGAGTTTCGCGGCATTCCTCCTTCGATGCCCCGGTTGCCGAAATTTAGTTGCCTTTGAATTTTGGGTGATCCTTCTTGAGCATGTATGCGTCTGCTACTTGTTCTACATCAGAGTTTTTTCCACAAATGGCGAAATGCTTTGACTCGGTGTGTTTCGCGGCTTTCCGCCTTCGATGCCCCGGTTGCCGAAATTCAGTTGCCTTTGAATTTCGGGTGATCCCTCTTGAGCATGTATGCTTCTGCTACTTGTTCTACATCAGACTTTCTTCCGCAAACGGCGAAACGCTTTGACTCGGTGAGTTTCGCGGCATTCCGACTTCGATGCCCGTTTGCCGAAATTCAGTTGCCTTTGAATTTCGGGTGATCCCTCTTGAGCATGTATGCTTCTGCTACTTGTTCTACATCAGACTTTCATCCGCAAACGGCAAAACGCTTTGACTCGGTGAGTTTCGCGACATTCCGACTTCGATTCCCCGGTTGCCCAAATTGAGATGCCTTTGCATTTCGGGTGATCCCTCTTGAGCATGTACGTTTCTGCTACTTGTTCTACATCAGACCTTCTTCCGCAAACGGCGAAACTCTTTGACTCGGTGAGTTTCGCGGCATTCCGACTTCGATTCCCCGGTTGCCGAAATTGAGTTGCCTTTGAATTTCGGGTGATCCCTCTTGAGGATGTATGCTTCTGCTACTTGTTCTACATCAGACTTTCTTCCGCAAACGGCGAACTTCGACTCGATGAGTTTCGTGACATTCCGACTTCGATGCCTCGGTTACCGAAATTCAGTTGCCTTTGAATTTCAGGTGATCCCTCTTGAGCATGTATGCTTCTGCTACTTGTTCTACATCAGACTTTCTTCCGCAAACGGCGAAACTCTTTGACTCGGTGAGTTTCGCGGCATTCCGACTTCGATGCCCCGGTTGCCGAAATTCAGTTGCCTTTGAATTTCGGGTGATCCCTCTTGAGCATGTATGCTTCTGCTACTTGTTCTACATCAGACTTTCTTCCGCAAACGGCAAAACGCTTTGACTCGGTGAGTTTCTCGGCATTCCCACTTCGATGCCCCGGTTGCCGAAATTCAGTTGCTTTTGAATTTCGGGTGATCCCTCTTGAGCATGTATGCTTCTGCTACTTGTTCTACATCAGACTTTCTTCCGCAAACAGCGAAACGCTTTGACTCGTTGAGTTTCCCGGCATTCCGACTTCGATGCCCAGTTGCCGAAATGCAGTTGCCTTTGAAATTCGAGTGATCCCTCTTGAGCATGTATGCTTCTGATACTTGTTCTACATCAGACTTTCTTTCGCAAACGGCGCAACGCTTTGACTCGGTGAATTTCGCGGCATTCCGTCTTGGATGCCCCGGTTGCAGAAATTCAGTTGCCTTTGAAATTCGAGTGATCCCTCTTGAGCATGTATGCTTCTGATACTTGTTCTACATCAGACTTTCTTTCGCAAACGGCGCAACGCTTTGACTCGGTGAGTTTCGCGGCATTCCGACTTGGATGCCCCGGTTGCCGAAATTCAGTTGCCTTTGAATTTCGGGTGATCCCTCTTGAGCATGTATGCTTCTGCTACTTGTTCTACAACAGACTTGTTCCGCAAACTGCGAAAAGCTTTGCCTCAGTGTGTTTCGCGGCATTCCGACTTCGATGCCCCGGTTGCCAAAATTCAGCTGCCTTTGAAATTCGGGTGATCCCTTTTGACCATGTATGCTTCTGCTACTTGTTCTATATCAGACATCTTCCGCAAACGGCGAAACGCTTTGACTCGGTGAGTTTCGCGGCATTCCGACTTCGATGCCCGGTTGCCGAAATTCAGTTGCCTTTGAATTTCTGGTGATCCCTCTTGAGCATGTATGCTTCTGCTACTTGTTCGACATCAGACATCTTCCGCAAACAGCGAAACGCTTTGACTAGGTCAGTTTCGCGTCATTCTGACTTCGATGCCCCTGTTGCCGAAATTCAGTTGCCTTTGAAATTCGGGTGATCCCTCTTGAGCATGTATGCTTCTGCTACTTGTTCTACATCAGACATCTTCCGCAAACGGCGAAACGCTTTGCCTCGGTGAGTTTCGCGGCATTCCGACTTCGATGCCCCACTTGCCGAAATTCAGTTGCCTTTGAATTTCGGGTGATCCCTCTTGAGCATGTATGCTTCTGCTACTTGTTCTACATCAGACTTCTTCCCCAAACGGCGAAACGCTTTGACTTCGGTGAGTTTCGCGGTATTCCGACTTCGATGCCCGGTTGCCGAAATTCAGTTGCCTTTGAATTTCGGGTGATCCCTCTTGAGCATGTATGCTTCTGCTACTTGTTCTACATCAGACTTCTTCCGCAAACGGCGAAACGCTTTGACTCGGTGAGTTTTCGCGGCATTCCGACTTCGATGCCCCGGTTGCCGAAATTTCAGTTGCCTTTTGAATTTCGGGTGATCCCTCTTGAGCATGTATGCTTCTGCTACTTGTTCTACATCAGACTTTCTTCCGCAAATGGCGAAACGCTTTGACTCGGTGAGTTTCGCGGCATTCCGACTTCGATGCCCCGGTTGTTGAAATTCAGTTGCCTTTGAATTTCGGGTGATCCCTCTTGAGCATGTATGCTTCTGCTACTTGTTCTACATCAGACTTTCTTCCGCAAACGGCGAAACGCTTTGACTCGGTGAGTTTCGCGGCATTCCGACTTCGATGCCCCGGTTGCCGAAATTCAGTTGCCTTTGAATTTCGGGTGATCCCTCTTGAGCATGTATGCTTCTGCTACTTGTTTTACATCAGACATCTTCCGCAAACGGCGAAACGCTTTGACTCGGTGAGTTTTCGCGGCATTCCGACTTCGATGCCCGTTTGCCGAAATTCAGTTGCCTTTGAATTTCGGGTGATCCCGCTTGAGCATGTATGCTTCTGCTACTTGTTCTACATCTGACTTTCATCCGCAAACGGCGAAACACTTTGACTCGGTGAGTTTCGCGGCATTCCGACTTCCATGACCCGGTTGCCGAAATTCAGTTGCCTTTGAATTTCGGGTGATCCCTCTTCAGCATGTATGCTTCTGCTACCTGTTCTACATCAGACATTCATCCGCAAACGGTGAAACGCTTTGACTCGGTGAGTTTCGCGGCAATCCGGCTTCGATGCCACGGTTGCCGAAATTCAGTTGCCTTTGAATTTCAGGTGATCCCTCTTGAGCATGTATGCTTCTGCTACTTGTTCTACATCAGACTTTCATCCGCAAACGGCGAAATGCTTTGACTCGTTGAGTTTCGCGGCATTCCTACTTCGATGCCCCCGGTGCTAAAATTCAGTTGCCTTTGAATTTCGGGTGATCCCTCTTGAGCATGTATGCTTCTGCTACTTGTTCTACATCGGACTTTCTTCCGCAAACGGCGAAACGCTTTGACTCGGTGAGTTTCGCGGCATTCCGACTTCGATGCCCCGGTTGCCGAAATTCAGTTGCCTGTGAATTTCGGGTGATCCCTCTTGAGCATGTATGCTTCTGCTACTTGTTCTACATCAGACTTCTTCCGCAAACGGCGAAAACGCTTTGACTCAGTGAGTTTCGCGGCATTCCGACTTCGATGCCCCGTTTGCCGAAATTCAGTTGCCTTTGAATTTCGGGTGATCCCTCTCAGCATGTATGCTTGCTGAGACTTGTTCTACATCAGACTTTCTTTTCCAGCAAACGGCGAAACGCTTTGAATCGATGAGTTTTTCGCGGCATTCCGACAAAGATGCCCGGTTTTGGCCGAAAATTCAGTTGCCTTTGAAAAAAAACAATTTCGGGTGATCCCACTTTGAGCATGTATGCTTACTGCTTACACTTGGTCTACAATCACACTTCCTTCCGCAAAGTTCGAAAACGCTTTGACTTCGGTGAGTTTTCGCGGGGGAGCATTCCGACTTTCGATGCCCCGGTTGCCGAAATTGAGGGTTGCCTATTGTAATTTCGGGTGATCCCTCTTGAGCATGTAAGCTTCTGCTACTTGTTCTACGATCAGACTTAGTATCCGCAAACGGCGAAACGCTTTGACTCGGTGAGTTTCGCGGCATTTCGACTTCCGAGATGCCCCGGTTGCCGAAAATTTCAGTTGCCTTTGAATTTCTGGTGTGATCCCTTTTGAGCATGTGTATGCTTCGCTACTGTTGATTCTACATCACTACTTTCTTCCGCAAACTAGCGAAACGCTTTGACCCTATCGGTGAGTTTCGCGGGCATTCCGACTTCGTTGCCCCGGTTGCCGAAATTCATGTTGCCTTTGAATTTCGGGGTGATTCCTCTTGAGCATGTATGCTTCTGCTACTTGTTCTACATCACACTTCCTTCCGCAAACAGCGAAACCGCTGTTGGACTCCGGTGGGAGTTTTTCCTCGGCATTCCGGACTTCGAATGCCCCGTTTGCCGAAATTCCAAGTTGCCTTTGAATTTCGGGTGATCCTCTTGAGCATAGTATGCTTCTGCTACTTGTTCTACATCAGACTTCCTTCCGTAAAACGGCGAAACGCTTTTGAACTCGGTGAGTTTCGCGGCATTCCGACTTCGATGCCCCGGTTGCCGAAATTCAGTTGCCTTTGAATTTCGGGTGATCCCTCTTGAGCATGTATGCTTCTGCTACTTGTTCTACATCAGACTTTCTTCCGCAAACGGCGAAACGCTTTGACTCGGTGAGTTTCGCGGCATTCCGACTTCGATGCCCCGGTTGCCGAAATTCAGTTGCCTTTGAATTTCGGGTGATCCCTCTTGAGCATGTATGCTTCTGCTACTTGTTCTACATCAGACTTCTTCCGCAAACGGCGAAACGCTTTGACTCGGTGAGTTTCGCGGCATTCCGACTTCGATGCCCCGGTTGCCGAAATTCAGTTGCCTTTGAATTTCGGGTGATCCCTCTTGAGCATGTATGCTTCTGCTACTTGTTCTACATCAGACTTTCTTCCGCAAACGGCGAAACGCTTTGACTCGGTGAGTTTCGCGGCATTCCGACTTCGATGCCCCGGTTGCCGAAATTCAGTTGCCTTTGAATTTCGGGTGATCCCTCTTGAGCATGTATGCTTCTGCTACTTGTTCTACATCAACTTCTTCCGCAAACGGCGAAACGCTTTGACTCGGTGAGTTTCGCGGCATTCCGACTTCGATGCCCCGGTTGCCGAAATTCAGTTGCCTTTGAATTTCGGGTGATCCCTCTTGAGCATGTATGCTTCTGCTACTTGTTCTACATCAGACTTCTTCCGCAAACGGCGAAACGCTTTGACTCGGTGAGTTTCGCGGCATTCCGACTTCGATGCCCCGGTTGCCGAAATTCAGTTGCCTTTGAATTTCGGGTGATCCCTCTTGAGCATGTATGCTTCTGCTACTTGTTCTACATCAGACTTCTTCCGCAAACGGCGAAACGCTTTGACTCGGTGAGTTTCGCGGCATTCCGACTTCGATGCCCCGGTTGCCGAAATTCAGTTGCCTTTGAATTTCGGGTGATCCCTCTTGAGCATGTATGCTTCTGCTACTTGTTCTACATCAGACTTTCTTCCGCAAACGGCGAAACGCTTTGACTCGGTGAGTTTCGCGGCATTCCGACTTCGATGCCCCGGTTGCCGAAATTCAGTTGCCTTTGAATTTCGGGTGATCCCTCTTGAGCATGTATGCTTCTGCTACTTGTTCTACATCAGACTTCTTCCGCAAACGGCGAAACGCTTTGACTCGGTGAGTTTCGCGGCATTCCGACTTCGATGCCCCGGTTGCCGAAATTCAGTTGCCTTTGAATTTCGGGTGATCCCTCTTGAGCATGTATGCTTCTGCTACTTGTTCTACATCAGACTTCTTCCGCAAACGGCGAAACGCTTTGACTCGGTGAGTTTCGCGGCATTCCGACTTCGATGCCCCGGTTGCCGAAATTCAGTTGCCTTTGAATTTCGGGTGATCCCTCTTGAGCATGTATGCTTCTGCTACTTGTTCTACATCAGACTTCTTCCGCAAACGGCGAAACGCTTTGACTCGGTGAGTTTCGCGGCATTCCGACTTCGATGCCCCGGTTGCCGAAATTCAGTTGCCTTTGAATTTCGGGTGATCCCTCTTGAGCATGTATGCTTCTGCTACTTGTTCTACATCAGACTTTCTTCCGCAAACGGCGAAACGCTTTGACTCGGTGAGTTTCGCGGCATTCCGACTTCGATGCCCGGTTGCCGAAATTCAGTTGCCTTTGAATTTCGGGTGATCCCTCTTGAGCATGTATGCTTCTGCTACTTGTTCTACATCAGACTTCTTCCGCAAACGGCGAAACGCTTTGACTCGGTGAGTTTCGCGGCATTCCGACTTCGATGCCCCGGTTGCCGAAATTCAGTTGCCTTTGAATTTCGGGTGATCCCTCTTGAGCATGTATGCTTCTGCTACTTGTTCTACATCAGACTTCTTCCGCAAACGGCGAAACGCTTTGACTCGGTGAGTTTCGCGGCATTCCGACTTCGATGCCCCGGTTGCCGAAATTCAGTTGCCTTTGAATTTCGGGTGATCCCTCTTGAGCATGTATGCTTCTGCTACTTGTTCTACATCAGACTTCTTCCGCAAACGGCGAAACGCTTTGACTCGGTGAGTTTCGCGGCATTCCGACTTCGATGCCCCGGTTGCCGAAATTCAGTTGCCTTTGAATTTCGGGTGATCCCTCTTGAGCATGTATGCTTCTGCTACTTGTTCTACATCAGACTTTCTTCCGCAAACGGCGAAACGCTTTGACTCGGTGAGTTTCGCGGCATTCCGACTTCGATGCCCGGTTGCCGAAATTCAGTTGCCTTTGAATTTCGGGTGATCCCTCTTGAGCATGTATGCTTCTGCTACTTGTTCTACATCAGACTTCTTCCGCAAACGGCGAAACGCTTTGACTCGGTGAGTTTCGCGGCATTCCGACTTCGATGCCCCGGTTGCCGAAATTCAGTTGCCTTTGAATTTCGGGTGATCCCTCTTGAGCATGTATGCTTCTGCTACTTGTTCTACATCAGACTTCTTCCGCAAACGGCGAAACGCTTTGACTCGGTGAGTTTCGCGGCATTCCGACTTCGATGCCCCGGTTGCCGAAATTCAGTTGCCTTTGAATTTCGGGTGATCCCTCTTGAGCATGTATGCTTCTGCTACTTGTTCTACATCAGACTTCTTCCGCAAACGGCGAAACGCTTTGACTCGGTGAGTTTCGCGGCATTCCGACTTCGATGCCCCGGTTGCCGAAATTCAGTTGCCTTTGAATTTCGGGTGATCCCTCTTGAGCATGTATGCTTCTGCTACTTGTTCTACATCAGACTTTCTTCCGCAAACGGCGAAACGCTTTGACTCGGTGAGTTTCGCGGCATTCCGACTTCGATGCCCCGGTTGCCGAAATTCAGTTGCCTTTGAATTTCGGGTGATCCCTCTTGAGCATGTATGCTTCTGCTACTTGTTCTACATCAGACTTCTTCCGCAAACGGCGAAACGCTTTGACTCGGTGAGTTTCGCGGCATTCCGACTTCGATGCCCCGGTTGCCGAAATTCAGTTGCCTTTGAATTTCGGGTGATCCCTCTTGAGCATGTATGCTTCTGCTACTTGTTCTACATCAGACTTCTTCCGCAAACGGCGAAACGCTTTGACTCGGTGAGTTTCGCGGCATTCCGACTTCGATGCCCCGGTTGCCGAAATTCAGTTGCCTTTGAATTTCGGGTGATCCCTCTTGAGCATGTATGCTTCTGCTACTTGTTCTACATCAGACTTCTTCCGCAAACGGCGAAACGCTTTGACTCGGTGAGTTTCGCGGCATTCCGACTTCGATGCCCCGGTTGCCGAAATTCAGTTGCCTTTGAATTTCGGGTGATCCCTCTTGAGCATGTATGCTTCTGCTACTTGTTCTACATCAGACTTTCTTCCGCAAACGGCGAAACGCTTTGACTCGGTGAGTTTCGCGGCATTCCGACTTCGATGCCCCGGTTGCCGAAATTCAGTTGCCTTTGAATTTCGGGTGATCCCTCTTGAGCATGTATGCTTCTGCTACTTGTTCTACATCAGACTTCTTCCGCAAACGGCGAAACGCTTTGACTCGGTGAGTTTCGCGGCATTCCGACTTCGATGCCCCGGTTGCCGAAATTCAGTTGCCTTTGAATTTCGGGTGATCCCTCTTGAGCATGTATGCTTCTGCTACTTGTTCTACATCAGACTTCTTCCGCAAACGGCGAAACGCTTTGACTCGGTGAGTTTCGCGGCATTCCGACTTCGATGCCCCGGTTGCCGAAATTCAGTTGCCTTTGAATTTCGGGTGATCCCTCTTGAGCATGTATGCTTCTGCTACTTGTTCTACATCAGACTTCTTCCGCAAACGGCGAAACGCTTTGACTCGGTGAGTTTCGCGGCATTCCGACTTCGATGCCCCGGTTGCCGAAATTCAGTTGCCTTTGAATTTCGGGTGATCCCTCTTGAGCATGTATGCTTCTGCTACTTGTTCTACATCAGACTTCTTCCGCAAACGGCGAAACGCTTTGACTCGGTGAGTTTCGCGGCATTCCGACTTCGATGCCCCGGTTGCCGAAATTCAGTTGCCTTTGAATTTCGGGTGATCCCTCTTGAGCATGTATGCTTCTGCTACTTGTTCTACATCAGACTTCTTCCGCAAACGGCGAAACGCTTTGACTCGGTGAGTTTCGCGGCATTCCGACTTCGATGCCCCGGTTGCCGAAATTCAGTTGCCTTTGAATTTCGGGTGATCCCTCTTGAGCATGTATGCTTCTGCTACTTGTTCTACATCAGACTTCTTCCGCAAACGGCGAAACGCTTTGACTCGGTGAGTTTCGCGGCATTCCGACTTCGATGCCCCGGTTGCCGAAATTCAGTTGCCTTTGAATTTCGGGTGATCCCTCTTGAGCATGTATGCTTCTGCTACTTGTTCTACATCAGACTTCTTCCGCAAACGGCGAAACGCTTTGACTCGGTGAGTTTCGCGGCATTCCGACTTCGATGCCCCGGTTGCCGAAATTCAGTTGCCTTTGAATTTCGGGTGATCCCTCTTGAGCATGTATGCTTCTGCTACTTGTTCTACATCAGACTTCTTCCGCAAACGGCGAAACGCTTTGACTCGGTGAGTTTCGCGGCATTCCGACTTCGATGCCCCGGTTGCCGAAATTCAGTTGCCTTTGAATTTCGGGTGATCCCTCTTGAGCATGTATGCTTCTGCTACTTGTTCTACATCAGACTTCTTCCGCAAACGGCGAAACGCTTTGACTCGGTGAGTTTCGCGGCATTCCGACTTCGATGCCCCGGTTGCCGAAATTCAGTTGCCTTTGAATTTCGGGTGATCCCTCTTGAGCATGTATGCTTCTGCTACTTGTTCTACATCAGACTTTCTTCCGCAAACGGCGAAACGCTTTGACTCGGTGAGTTTCGCGGCATTCCGACTTCGATGCCCCGGTTGCCGAAATTCAGTTGCCTTTGAATTTCGGGTGATCCCTCTTGAGCATGTATGCTTCTGCTACTTGTTCTACATCAGACTTCTTCCGCAAACGGCGAAACGCTTTGACTCGGTGAGTTTCGCGGCATTCCGACTTCGATGCCCCGGTTGCCGAAATTCAGTTGCCTTTGAATTTCGGGTGATCCCTCTTGAGCATGTATGCTTCTGCTACTTGTTCTACATCAGACTTTCTTCCGCAAACGGCGAAACGCTTTGACTCGGTGAGTTTCGCGGCATTCCGACTTCGATGCCCCGGTTGCCGAAATTCAGTTGCCTTTGAATTTCGGGTGATCCCTCTTGAGCATGTATGCTTCTGCTACTTGTTCTACATCAGACTTCTTCCGCAAACGGCGAAACGCTTTGACTCGGTGAGTTTCGCGGCATTCCGACTTCGATGCCCCGGTTGCCGAAATTCAGTTGCCTTTGAATTTCGGGTGATCCCTCTTGAGCATGTATGCTTCTGCTACTTGTTCTACATCAGACTTCTTCCGCAAACGGCGAAACGCTTTGACTCGGTGAGTTTCGCGGCATTCCGACTTCGATGCCCCGGTTGCCGAAATTCAGTTGCCTTTGAATTTCGGGTGATCCCTCTTGAGCATGTATGCTTCTGCTACTTGTTCTACATCAGACTTCTTCCGCAAACGGCGAAACGCTTTGACTCGGTGAGTTTCGCGGCATTCCGACTTCGATGCCCCGGTTGCCGAAATTCAGTTGCCTTTGAATTTCGGGTGATCCCTCTTGAGCATGTATGCTTCTGCTACTTGTTCTACATCAGACTTCTTCCGCAAACGGCGAAACGCTTTGACTCGGTGAGTTTCGCGGCATTCCGACTTCGATGCCCCGTTGCCGAAATTCAGTTGCCTTTGAATTTCGGGTGATCCCTCTTGAGCATGTATGCTTCTGCTACTTGTTCTACATCAGACTTCTTCCGCAAACGGCGAAACGCTTTGACTCGGTGAGTTTCGCGGCATTCCGACTTCGATGCCCCGGTTGCCGAAATTCAGTTGCCTTTGAATTTCGGGTGATCCCTCTTGAGCATGTATGCTTCTGCTACTTGTTCTACATCAGACTTCTTCCGCAAACGGCGAAACGCTTTGACTCGGTGAGTTTCGCGGCATTCCGACTTCGATGCCCCGGTTGCCGAAATTCAGTTGCCTTTGAATTTCGGGTGATCCCTCTTGAGCATGTATGCTTCTGCTACTTGTTCTACATCAGACTTTCTTCCGCAAACGGCGAAACGCTTTGACTCGGTGAGTTTCGCGGCATTCCGACTTCGATGCCCCGGTTGCCGAAATTCAGTTGCCTTTGAATTTCGGGTGATCCCTCTTGAGCATGTATGCTTCTGCTACTTGTTCTACATCAGACTTCTTCCGCAAACGGCGAAACGCTTTGACTCGGTGAGTTTCGCGGCATTCCGACTTCGATGCCCCGGTTGCCGAAATTCAGTTGCCTTTGAATTTCGGGTGATCCCTCTTGAGCATGTATGCTTCTGCTACTTGTTCTACATCAGACTTTCTTCCGCAAACGGCGAAACGCTTTGACTCGGTGAGTTTCGCGGCATTCCGACTTCGATGCCCCGGTTGCCGAAATTCAGTTGCCTTTGAATTTCGGGTGATCCCTCTTGAGCATGTATGCTTCTGCTACTTGTTCTACATCAGACTTCTTCCGCAAACGGCGAAACGCTTTGACTCGGTGAGTTTCGCGGCATTCCGACTTCGATGCCCCGGTTGCCGAAATTCAGTTGCCTTTGAATTTCGGGTGATCCCTCTTGAGCATGTATGCTTCTGCTACTTGTTCTACATCAGACTTCTTCCGCAAACGGCGAAACGCTTTGACTCGGTGAGTTTCGCGGCATTCCGACTTCGATGCCCCGGTTGCCGAAATTCAGTTGCCTTTGAATTTCGGGTGATCCCTCTTGAGCATGTATGCTTCTGCTACTTGTTCTACATCAGACTTCTTCCGCAAACGGCGAAACGCTTTGACTCGGTGAGTTTCGCGGCATTCCGACTTCGATGCCCCGGTTGCCGAAATTCAGTTGCCTTTGAATTTCGGGTGATCCCTCTTGAGCATGTATGCTTCTGCTACTTGTTCTACATCAGACTTTCTTCCGCAAACGGCGAAACGCTTTGACTCGGTGAGTTTCGCGGCATTCCGACTTCGATGCCCCGGTTGCCGAAATTCAGTTGCCTTTGAATTTCGGGTGATCCCTCTTGAGCATGTATGCTTCTGCTACTTGTTCTACATCAGACTTCTTCCGCAAACGGCGAAACGCTTTGACTCGGTGAGTTTCGCGGCATTCCGACTTCGATGCCCCGGTTGCCGAAATTCAGTTGCCTTTGAATTTCGGGTGATCCCTCTTGAGCATGTATGCTTCTGCTACTTGTTCTACATCAGACTTCTTCCGCAAACGGCGAAACGCTTTGACTCGGTGAGTTTCGCGGCATTCCGACTTCGATGCCCCGGTTGCCGAAATTCAGTTGCCTTTGAATTTCGGGTGATCCCTCTTGAGCATGTATGCTTCTGCTACTTGTTCTACATCAGACTTTCTTCCGCAAACGGCGAAACGCTTTGACTCGGTGAGTTTCGCGGCATTCCGACTTCGATGCCCCGGTTGCCGAAATTCAGTTGCCTTTGAATTTCGGGTGATCCCTCTTGAGCATGTATGCTTCTGCTACTTGTTCTACATCAGACTTCTTCCGCAAACGGCGAAACGCTTTGACTCGGTGAGTTTCGCGGCATTCCGACTTCGATGCCCCGGTTGCCGAAATTCAGTTGCCTTTGAATTTCGGGTGATCCCTCTTGAGCATGTATGCTTCTGCTACTTGTTCTACATCAGACTTCTTCCGCAAACGGCGAAACGCTTTGACTCGGTGAGTTTCGCGGCATTCCGACTTCGATGCCCCGGTTGCCGAAATTCAGTTGCCTTTGAATTTCGGGTGATCCCTCTTGAGCATGTATGCTTCTGCTACTTGTTCTACATCAGACTTCTTCCCGCAAACGGCGAAACGCTTTGACTCGGTGAGTTTCGCGGCATTCCGACTTCGATGCCCCGGTTGCCGAAATTCAGTTGCCTTTGAATTTCGGGTGATCCCTCTTGAGCATGTATGCTTCTGCTACTTGTTCTACATCAGACTTCTTCCGCAAACGGCGAAACGCTTTGACTCGGTGAGTTTCGCGGCATTCCGACTTCGATGCCCCGGTTGCCGAAATTCAGTTGCCTTTGAATTTCGGGTGATCCCTCTTGAGCATGTATGCTTCTGCTACTTGTTCTACATCAGACTTTCTTCCGCAAACGGCGAAACGCTTTGACTCGGTGAGTTTCGCGGCATTCCGACTTCGATGCCCCGGTTGCCGAAATTCAGTTGCCTTTGAATTTCGGGTGATCCCTCTTGAGCATGTATGCTTCTGCTACTTGTTCTACATCAGACTTTCTTCCGCAAACGGCGAAACGCTTTGACTCGGTGAGTTTCGCGGCATTCCGACTTCGATGCCCCGGTTGCCGAAATTCAGTTGCCTTTGAATTTCGGGTGATCCCTCTTGAGCATGTATGCTTCTGCTACTTGTTCTACATCAGACTTTCTTCCGCAAACGGCGAAACGCTTTGACTCGGTGAGTTTCGCGGCATTCCGACTTCGATGCCCCGGTTGCCGAAATTCAGTTGCCTTTGAATTTCGGGTGATCCCTCTTGAGCATGTATGCTTCTGCTACTTGTTCTACATCAGACTTTCTTCCGCAAACGGCGAAACGCTTTGACTCGGTGAGTTTCGCGGCATTCCGACTTCGATGCCCCGGTTGCCGAAATTCAGTTGCCTTTGAATTTCGGGTGATCCCTCTTGAGCATGTATGCTTCTGCTACTTGTTCTACATCAGACTTCTTCCGCAAACGGCGAAACGCTTTGACTCGGTGAGTTTCGCGGCATTCCGACTTCGATGCCCCGGTTGCCGAAATTCAGTTGCCTTTGAATTTCGGGTGATCCCTCTTGAGCATGTATGCTTCTGCTACTTGTTCTACATCAGACTTCTTCCGCAAACGGCGAAACGCTTTGACTCGGTGAGTTTCGCGGCATTCCGACTTCGATGCCCCGGTTGCCGAAATTCAGTTGCCTTTGAATTTCGGGTGATCCCTCTTGAGCATGTATGCTTCTGCTACTTGTTCTACATCAGACTTTCTTCCGCAAACGGCGAAACGCTTTGACTCGGTGAGTTTCGCGGCATTCCGACTTCGATGCCCGGTTGCCGAAATTCAGTTGCCTTTGAATTTCGGGTGATCCCTCTTGAGCATGTATGCTTCTGCTACTTGTTCTACATCAGACTTCTTCCGCAAACGGCGAAACGCTTTGACTCGGTGAGTTTCGCGGCATTCCGACTTCGATGCCCGGTTGCCGAAATTCAGTTGCCTTTGAATTTCGGGTGATCCCTCTTGAGCATGTATGCTTCTGCTACTTGTTCTACATCAGACTTCTTCCGCAAACGGCGAAACGCTTTGACTCGGTGAGTTTCGCGGCATTCCGACTTCGATGCCCCGGTTGCCGAAATTCAGTTGCCTTTGAATTTCGGGTGATCCCTCTTGAGCATGTATGCTTCTGCTACTTGTTCTACATCAGACTTTCTTCCGCAAACGGCGAAACGCTTTGACTCGGTGAGTTTCGCGGCATTCCGACTTCGATGCCCCGGTTGCCGAAATTCAGTTGCCTTTGAATTTCGGGTGATCCCTCTTGAGCATGTATGCTTCTGCTACTTGTTCTACATCAGACTTTCTTCCGCAAACGGCGAAACGCTTTGACTCGGTGAGTTTCGCGGCATTCCGACTTCGATGCCCCGGTTGCCGAAATTCAGTTGCCTTTGAATTTCGGGTGATCCCTCTTGAGCATGTATGCTTCTGCTACTTGTTCTACATCAGACTTCTTCCGCAAACGGCGAAACGCTTTGACTCGGTGAGTTTCGCGGCATTCCGACTTCGATGCCCCGGTTGCCGAAATTCAGTTGCCTTTGAATTTCGGGTGATCCCTCTTGAGCATGTATGCTTCTGCTACTTGTTCTACATCAGACTTCTTCCGCAAACGGCGAAACGCTTTGACTCGGTGAGTTTCGCGGCATTCCGACTTCGATGCCCCGGTTGCCGAAATTCAGTTGCCTTTGAATTTCGGGTGATCCCTCTTGAGCATGTATGCTTCTGCTACTTGTTCTACATCAGACTTTCTTCCGCAAACGGCGAAACGCTTTGACTCGGTGAGTTTCGCGGCATTCCGACTTCGATGCCCCGGTTGCCGAAATTCAGTTGCCTTTGAATTTCGGGTGATCCCTCTTGAGCATGTATGCTTCTGCTACTTGTTCTACATCAGACTTCTTCTTCCGCAAACGGCGAAACGCTTTGACTCGGTGAGTTTCGCGGCATTCCGACTTCGATGCCCGGTTGCCGAAATTCAGTTGCCTTTGAATTTCGGGTGATCCCTCTTGAGCATGTATGCTTCTGCTACTTGTTCTACATCAGACTTTCTTCCGCAAACGGCGAAACGCTTTGACTCGGTGAGTTTCGCGGCATTCCGACTTCGATGCCCCGGTTGCCGAAATTCAGTTGCCTTTGAATTTCGGGTGATCCCTCTTGAGCATGTATGCTTCTGCTACTTGTTCTACATCAGACTTTCTTCCGCAAACGGCGAAACGCTTTGACTCGGTGAGTTTCGCGGCATTCCGACTTCGATGCCCCGGTTGCCGAAATTCAGTTGCCTTTGAATTTCGGGTGATCCCTCTTGAGCATGTATGCTTCTGCTACTTGTTCTACATCAGACTTCTTCCGCAAACGGCGAAACGCTTTGACTCGGTGAGTTTCGCGGCATTCCGACTTCGATGCCCCGGTTGCCGAAATTCAGTTGCCTTTGAATTTCGGGTGATCCCTCTTGAGCATGTATGCTTCTGCTACTTGTTCTACATCAGACTTTCTTCCGCAAACGGCGAAACGCTTTGACTCGGTGAGTTTCGCGGCATTCCGACTTCGATGCCCCGGTTGCCGAAATTCAGTTGCCTTTGAATTTCGGGTGATCCCTCTTGAGCATGTATGCTTCTGCTACTTGTTCTACATCAGACTTTCTTCCGCAAACGGCGAAACGCTTTGACTCGGTGAGTTTCGCGGCATTCCGACTTCGATGCCCCGGTTGCCGAAATTCAGTTGCCTTTGAATTTCGGGTGATCCCTCTTGAGCATGTATGCTTCTGCTACTTGTTCTACATCAGACTTTCTTCCGCAAACGGCGAAACGCTTTGACTCGGTGAGTTTCGCGGCATTCCGACTTCGATGCCCCGGTTGCCGAAATTCAGTTGCCTTTGAATTTCGGGTGATCCCTCTTGAGCATGTATGCTTCTGCTACTTGTTCTACATCAGACTTCTTCCGCAAACGGCGAAACGCTTTGACTCGGTGAGTTTCGCGGCATTCCGACTTCGATGCCCCGGTTGCCGAAATTCAGTTGCCTTTGAATTTCGGGTGATCCCTCTTGAGCATGTATGCTTCTGCTACTTGTTCTACATCAGACTTTCTTCCGCAAACGGCGAAACGCTTTGACTCGGTGAGTTTCGCGGCATTCCGACTTCGATGCCCCGGTTGCCGAAATTCAGTTGCCTTTGAATTTCGGGTGATCCCTCTTGAGCATGTATGCTTCTGCTACTTGTTCTACATCAGACTTTCTTCCGCAAACGGCGAAACGCTTTGACTCGGTGAGTTTCGCGGCATTCCGACTTCGATGCCCCGGTTGCCGAAATTCAGTTGCCTTTGAATTTCGGGTGATCCCTCTTGAGCATGTATGCTTCTGCTACTTGTTCTACATCAGACTTCTTCCGCAAACGGCGAAACGCTTTGACTCGGTGAGTTTCGCGGCATTCCGACTTCGATGCCCCGGTTGCCGAAATTCAGTTGCCTTTGAATTTCGGGTGATCCCTCTTGAGCATGTATGCTTCTGCTACTTGTTCTACATCAGACTTCTTCCGCAAACGGCGAAACGCTTTGACTCGGTGAGTTTCGCGGCATTCCGACTTCGATGCCCCGGTTGCCGAAATTCAGTTGCCTTTGAATTTCGGGTGATCCCTCTTGAGCATGTATGCTTCTGCTACTTGTTCTACATCAGACTTCTTCCGCAAACGGCGAAACGCTTTGACTCGGTGAGTTTCGCGGCATTCCGACTTCGATGCCCCGGTTGCCGAAATTCAGTTGCCTTTGAATTTCGGGTGATCCCTCTTGAGCATGTATGCTTCTGCTACTTGTTCTACATCAGACTTCTTCCGCAAACGGCGAAACGCTTTGACTCGGTGAGTTTCGCGGCATTCCGACTTCGATGCCCCGGTTGCCGAAATTCAGTTGCCTTTGAATTTCGGGTGATCCCTCTTGAGCATGTATGCTTCTGCTACTTGTTCTACATCAGACTTTCTTCCGCAAACGGCGAAACGCTTTGACTCGGTGAGTTTCGCGGCATTCCGACTTCGATGCCCCGGTTGCCGAAATTCAGTTGCCTTTGAATTTCGGGTGATCCCTCTTGAGCATGTATGCTTCTGCTACTTGTTCTACATCAGACTTCTTCCGCAAACGGCGAAACGCTTTGACTCGGTGAGTTTCGCGGCATTCCGACTTCGATGCCCCGGTTGCCGAAATTCAGTTGCCTTTGAATTTCGGGTGATCCCTCTTGAGCATGTATGCTTCTGCTACTTGTTCTACATCAGACTTTCTTCCGCAAACGGCGAAACGCTTTGACTCGGTGAGTTTCGCGGCATTCCGACTTCGATGCCCCGGTTGCCGAAATTCAGTTGCCTTTGAATTTCGGGTGATCCCTCTTGAGCATGTATGCTTCTGCTACTTGTTCTACATCAGACTTTCTTCCGCAAACGGCGAAACGCTTTGACTCGGTGAGTTTCGCGGCATTCCGACTTCGATGCCCCGGTTGCCGAAATTCAGTTGCCTTTGAATTTCGGGTGATCCCTCTTGAGCATGTATGCTTCTGCTACTTGTTCTACATCAGACTTTCTTCCGCAAACGGCGAAACGCTTTGACTCGGTGAGTTTCGCGGCATTCCGACTTCGATGCCCCGGTTGCCGAAATTCAGTTGCCTTTGAATTTCGGGTGATCCCTCTTGAGCATGTATGCTTCTGCTACTTGTTCTACATCAGACTTCTTCCGCAAACGGCGAAACGCTTTGACTCGGTGAGTTTCGCGGCATTCCGACTTCGATGCCCCGGTTGCCGAAATTCAGTTGCCTTTGAATTTCGGGTGATCCCTCTTGAGCATGTATGCTTCTGCTACTTGTTCTACATCAGACTTCTTCCGCAAACGGCGAAACGCTTTGACTCGGTGAGTTTCGCGGCATTCCGACTTCGATGCCCCGGTTGCCGAAATTCAGTTGCCTTTGAATTTCGGGTGATCCCTCTTGAGCATGTATGCTTCTGCTACTTGTTCTACATCAGACTTTCTTCCGCAAACGGCGAAACGCTTTGACTCGGTGAGTTTCGCGGCATTCCGACTTCGATGCCCCGGTTGCCGAAATTCAGTTGCCTTTGAATTTCGGGTGATCCCTCTTGAGCATGTATGCTTCTGCTACTTGTTCTACATCAGACTTTCTTCCGCAAACGGCGAAACGCTTTGACTCGGTGAGTTTCGCGGCATTCCGACTTCGATGCCCCGGTTGCCGAAATTCAGTTGCCTTTGAATTTCGGGTGATCCCTCTTGAGCATGTATGCTTCTGCTACTTGTTCTACATCAGACTTCTTCCGCAAACGGCGAAACGCTTTGACTCGGTGAGTTTCGCGGCATTCCGACTTCGATGCCCCGGTTGCCGAAATTCAGTTGCCTTTGAATTTCGGGTGATCCCTCTTGAGCATGTATGCTTCTGCTACTTGTTCTACATCAGACTTTCTTCCGCAAACGGCGAAACGCTTTGACTCGGTGAGTTTCGCGGCATTCCGACTTCGATGCCCCGGTTGCCGAAATTCAGTTGCCTTTGAATTTCGGGTGATCCCTCTTGAGCATGTATGCTTCTGCTACTTGTTCTACATCAGACTTCTTCCGCAAACGGCGAAACGCTTTGACTCGGTGAGTTTCGCGGCATTCCGACTTCGATGCCCCGGTTGCCGAAATTCAGTTGCCTTTGAATTTCGGGTGATCCCTCTTGAGCATGTATGCTTCTGCTACTTGTTCTACATCAGACTTTCTTCCGCAAACGGCGAAACGCTTTGACTCGGTGAGTTTCGCGGCATTCCGACTTCGATGCCCCGGTTGCCGAAATTCAGTTGCCTTTGAATTTCGGGTGATCCCTCTTGAGCATGTATGCTTCTGCTACTTGTTCTACATCAGACTTTCTTCCGCAAACGGCGAAACGCTTTGACTCGGTGAGTTTCGCGGCATTCCGACTTCGATGCCCCGGTTGCCGAAATTCAGTTGCCTTTGAATTTCGGGTGATCCCTCTTGAGCATGTATGCTTCTGCTACTTGTTCTACATCAGACTTCTTCCGCAAACGGCGAAACGCTTTGACTCGGTGAGTTTCGCGGCATTCCGACTTCGATGCCCCGGTTGCCGAAATTCAGTTGCCTTTGAATTTCGGGTGATCCCTCTTGAGCATGTATGCTTCTGCTACTTGTTCTACATCAGACTTTCTTCCGCAAACGGCGAAACGCTTTGACTCGGTGAGTTTCGCGGCATTCCGACTTCGATGCCCCGGTTGCCGAAATTCAGTTGCCTTTGAATTTCGGGTGATCCCTCTTGAGCATGTATGCTTCTGCTACTTGTTCTACATCAGACTTTCTTCCGCAAACGGCGAAACGCTTTGACTCGGTGAGTTTCGCGGCATTCCGACTTCGATGCCCCGGTTGCCGAAATTCAGTTGCCTTTGAATTTCGGGTGATCCCTCTTGAGCATGTATGCTTCTGCTACTTGTTCTACATCAGACTTTCTTCCGCAAACGGCGAAACGCTTTGACTCGGTGAGTTTCGCGGCATTCCGACTTCGATGCCCCGGTTGCCGAAATTCAGTTGCCTTTGAATTTCGGGTGATCCCTCTTGAGCATGTATGCTTCTGCTACTTGTTCTACATCAGACTTTCTTCCGCAAACGGCGAAACGCTTTGACTCGGTGAGTTTCGCGGCATTCCGACTTCGATGCCCCGTTGCCGAAATTCAGTTGCCTTTGAATTTCGGGTGATCCCTCTTGAGCATGTATGCTTCTGCTACTTGTTCTACATCAGACTTTCTTCCGCAAACGGCGAAACGCTTTGACTCGGTGAGTTTCGCGGCATTCCGACTTCGATGCCCCGGTTGCCGAAATTCAGTTGCCTTTGAATTTCGGGTGATCCCTCTTGAGCATGTATGCTTCTGCTACTTGTTCTACATCAGACTTCTTCCGCAAACGGCGAAACGCTTTGACTCGGTGAGTTTCGCGGCATTCCGACTTCGATGCCCCGGTTGCCGAAATTCAGTTGCCTTTGAATTTCGGGTGATCCCTCTTGAGCATGTATGCTTCTGCTACTTGTTCTACATCAGACTTTCTTCCGCAAACGGCGAAACGCTTTGACTCGGTGAGTTTCGCGGCATTCCGACTTCGATGCCCCGGTTGCCGAAATTCAGTTGCCTTTGAATTTCGGGTGATCCCTCTTGAGCATGTATGCTTCTGCTACTTGTTCTACATCAGACTTTCTTCCGCAAACGGCGAAACGCTTTGACTCGGTGAGTTTCGCGGCATTCCGACTTCGATGCCCCGGTTGCCGAAATTCAGTTGCCTTTGAATTTCGGGTGATCCCTCTTGAGCATGTATGCTTCTGCTACTTGTTCTACATCAGACTTTCTTCCGCAAACGGCGAAACGCTTTGACTCGGTGAGTTTCGCGGCATTCCGACTTCGATGCCCCGGTTGCCGAAATTCAGTTGCCTTTGAATTTCGGGTGATCCCTCTTGAGCATGTATGCTTCTGCTACTTGTTCTACATCAGACTTTCTTCCGCAAACGGCGAAACGCTTTGACTCGGTGAGTTTCGCGGCATTCCGACTTCGATGCCCCGGTTGCCGAAATTCAGTTGCCTTTGAATTTCGGGTGATCCCTCTTGAGCATGTATGCTTCTGCTACTTGTTCTACATCAGACTTTCTTCCGCAAACGGCGAAACGCTTTGACTCGGTGAGTTTCGCGGCATTCCGACTTCGATGCCCCGGTTGCCGAAATTCAGTTGCCTTTGAATTTCGGGTGATCCCTCTTGAGCATGTATGCTTCTGCTACTTGTTCTACATCAGACTTCTTCCGCAAACGGCGAAACGCTTTGACTCGGTGAGTTTCGCGGCATTCCGACTTCGATGCCCCGGTTGCCGAAATTCAGTTGCCTTTGAATTTCGGGTGATCCCTCTTGAGCATGTATGCTTCTGCTACTTGTTCTACATCAGACTTTCTTCCGCAAACGGCGAAACGCTTTGACTCGGTGAGTTTCGCGGCATTCCGACTTCGATGCCCCGGTTGCCGAAATTCAGTTGCCTTTGAATTTCGGGTGATCCCTCTTGAGCATGTATGCTTCTGCTACTTGTTCTACATCAGACTTTCTTCCGCAAACGGCGAAACGCTTTGACTCGGTGAGTTTCGCGGCATTCCGACTTCGATGCCCCGGTTGCCGAAATTCAGTTGCCTTTGAATTTCGGGTGATCCCTCTTGAGCATGTATGCTTCTGCTACTTGTTCTACATCAGACTTCTTCCGCAAACGGCGAAACGCTTTGACTCGGTGAGTTTCGCGGCATTCCGACTTCGATGCCCCGGTTGCCGAAATTCAGTTGCCTTTGAATTTCGGGTGATCCCTCTTGAGCATGTATGCTTCTGCTACTTGTTCTACATCAGACTTTCTTCCGCAAACGGCGAAACGCTTTGACTCGGTGAGTTTCGCGGCATTCCGACTTCGATGCCCCGGTTGCCGAAATTCAGTTGCCTTTGAATTTCGGGTGATCCCTCTTGAGCATGTATGCTTCTGCTACTTGTTCTACATCAGACTTTCTTCCGCAAACGGCGAAACGCTTTGACTCGGTGAGTTTCGCGGCATTCCGACTTCGATGCCCCGGTTGCCGAAATTCAGTTGCCTTTGAATTTCGGGTGATCCCTCTTGAGCATGTATGCTTCTGCTACTTGTTCTACATCAGACTTCTTCCGCAAACGGCGAAACGCTTTGACTCGGTGAGTTTCGCGGCATTCCGACTTCGATGCCCCGGTTGCCGAAATTCAGTTGCCTTTGAATTTCGGGTGATCCCTCTTGAGCATGTATGCTTCTGCTACTTGTTCTACATCAGACTTTCTTCCGCAAACGGCGAAACGCTTTGACTCGGTGAGTTTCGCGGCATTCCGACTTCGATGCCCCGGTTGCCGAAATTCAGTTGCCTTTGAATTTCGGGTGATCCCTCTTGAGCATGTATGCTTCTGCTACTTGTTCTACATCAGACTTTCTTCCGCAAACGGCGAAACGCTTTGACTCGGTGAGTTTCGCGGCATTCCGACTTCGATGCCCCGGTTGCCGAAATTCAGTTGCCTTTGAATTTCGGGTGATCCCTCTTGAGCATGTATGCTTCTGCTACTTGTTCTACATCAGACTTCTTCCGCAAACGGCGAAACGCTTTGACTCGGTGAGTTTCGCGGCATTCCGACTTCGATGCCCCGGTTGCCGAAATTCAGTTGCCTTTGAATTTCGGGTGATCCCTCTTGAGCATGTATGCTTCTGCTACTTGTTCTACATCAGACTTTCTTCCGCAAACGGCGAAACGCTTTGACTCGGTGAGTTTCGCGGCATTCCGACTTCGATGCCCCGGTTGCCGAAATTCAGTTGCCTTTGAATTTCGGGTGATCCCTCTTGAGCATGTATGCTTCTGCTACTTGTTCTACATCAGACTTCTTCCGCAAACGGCGAAACGCTTTGACTCGGTGAGTTTCGCGGCATTCCGACTTCGATGCCCCGGTTGCCGAAATTCAGTTGCCTTTGAATTTCGGGTGATCCCTCTTGAGCATGTATGCTTCTGCTACTTGTTCTACATCAGACTTCTTCCGCAAACGGCGAAACGCTTTGACTCGGTGAGTTTCGCGGCATTCCGACTTCGATGCCCCGGTTGCCGAAATTCAGTTGCCTTTGAATTTCGGGTGATCCCTCTTGAGCATGTATGCTTCTGCTACTTGTTCTACATCAGACTTCTTCCGCAAACGGCGAAACGCTTTGACTCGGTGAGTTTCGCGGCATTCCGACTTCGATGCCCCGGTTGCCGAAATTCAGTTGCCTTTGAATTTCGGGTGATCCCTCTTGAGCATGTATGCTTCTGCTACTTGTTCTACATCAGACTTTCTTCCGCAAACGGCGAAACGCTTTGACTCGGTGAGTTTCGCGGCATTCCGACTTCGATGCCCCGGTTGCCGAAATTCAGTTGCCTTTGAATTTCGGGTGATCCCTCTTGAGCATGTATGCTTCTGCTACTTGTTCTACATCAGACTTTCTTCCGCAAACGGCGAAACGCTTTGACTCGGTGAGTTTCGCGGCATTCCGACTTCGATGCCCCGGTTGCCGAAATTCAGTTGCCTTTGAATTTCGGGTGATCCCTCTTGAGCATGTATGCTTCTGCTACTTGTTCTACATCAGACTTCTTCCGCAAACGGCGAAACGCTTTGACTCGGTGAGTTTCGCGGCATTCCGACTTCGATGCCCCGGTTGCCGAAATTCAGTTGCCTTTGAATTTCGGGTGATCCCTCTTGAGCATGTATGCTTCTGCTACTTGTTCTACATCAGACTTCTTCCGCAAACGGCGAAACGCTTTGACTCGGTGAGTTTCGCGGCATTCCGACTTCGATGCCCCGGTTGCCGAAATTCAGTTGCCTTTGAATTTCGGGTGATCCCTCTTGAGCATGTATGCTTCTGCTACTTGTTCTACATCAGACTTTCTTCCGCAAACGGCGAAACGCTTTGACTCGGTGAGTTTCGCGGCATTCCGACTTCGATGCCCCGGTTGCCGAAATTCAGTTGCCTTTGAATTTCGGGTGATCCCTCTTGAGCATGTATGCTTCTGCTACTTGTTCTACATCAGACTTTCTTCCGCAAACGGCGAAACGCTTTGACTCGGTGAGTTTCGCGGCATTCCGACTTCGATGCCCCGGTTGCCGAAATTCAGTTGCCTTTGAATTTCGGGTGATCCCTCTTGAGCATGTATGCTTCTGCTACTTGTTCTACATCAGACTTTCTTCCGCAAACGGCGAAACGCTTTGACTCGGTGAGTTTCGCGGCATTCCGACTTCGATGCCCCGGTTGCCGAAATTCAGTTGCCTTTGAATTTCGGGTGATCCCTCTTGAGCATGTATGCTTCTGCTACTTGTTCTACATCAGACTTTCTTCCGCAAACGGCGAAACGCTTTGACTCGGTGAGTTTCGCGGCATTCCGACTTCGATGCCCCGGTTGCCGAAATTCAGTTGCCTTTGAATTTCGGGTGATCCCTCTTGAGCATGTATGCTTCTGCTACTTGTTCTACATCAGACTTTCTTCCGCAAACGGCGAAACGCTTTGACTCGGTGAGTTTCGCGGCATTCCGACTTCGATGCCCCGGTTGCCGAAATTCAGTTGCCTTTGAATTTCGGGTGATCCCTCTTGAGCATGTATGCTTCTGCTACTTGTTCTACATCAGACTTCTTCCGCAAACGGCGAAACGCTTTGACTCGGTGAGTTTCGCGGCATTCCGACTTCGATGCCCCGGTTGCCGAAATTCAGTTGCCTTTGAATTTCGGGTGATCCCTCTTGAGCATGTATGCTTCTGCTACTTGTTCTACATCAGACTTCTTCCGCAAACGGCGAAACGCTTTGACTCGGTGAGTTTCGCGGCATTCCGACTTCGATGCCCCGGTTGCCGAAATTCAGTTGCCTTTGAATTTCGGGTGATCCCTCTTGAGCATGTATGCTTCTGCTACTTGTTCTACATCAGACTTTCTTCCGCAAACGGCGAAACGCTTTGACTCGGTGAGTTTCGCGGCATTCCGACTTCGATGCCCCGGTTGCCGAAATTCAGTTGCCTTTGAATTTCGGGTGATCCCTCTTGAGCATGTATGCTTCTGCTACTTGTTCTACATCAGACTTCTTCCGCAAACGGCGAAACGCTTTGACTCGGTGAGTTTCGCGGCATTCCGACTTCGATGCCCCGGTTGCCGAAATTCAGTTGCCTTTGAATTTCGGGTGATCCCTCTTGAGCATGTATGCTTCTGCTACTTGTTCTACATCAGACTTTCTTCCGCAAACGGCGAAACGCTTTGACTCGGTGAGTTTCGCGGCATTCCGACTTCGATGCCCCGGTTGCCGAAATTCAGTTGCCTTTGAATTTCGGGTGATCCCTCTTGAGCATGTATGCTTCTGCTACTTGTTCTACATCAGACTTTCTTCCGCAAACGGCGAAACGCTTTGACTCGGTGAGTTTCGCGGCATTCCGACTTCGATGCCCCGGTTGCCGAAATTCAGTTGCCTTTGAATTTCGGGTGATCCCTCTTGAGCATGTATGCTTCTGCTACTTGTTCTACATCAGACTTTCTTCCGCAAACGGCGAAACGCTTTGACTCGGTGAGTTTCGCGGCATTCCGACTTCGATGCCCCGGTTGCCGAAATTCAGTTGCCTTTGAATTTCGGGTGATCCCTCTTGAGCATGTATGCTTCTGCTACTTGTTCTACATCAGACTTTCTTCCGCAAACGGCGAAACGCTTTGACTCGGTGAGTTTCGCGGCATTCCGACTTCGATGCCCCGGTTGCCGAAATTCAGTTGCCTTTGAATTTCGGGTGATCCCTCTTGAGCATGTATGCTTCTGCTACTTGTTCTACATCAGACTTTCTTCCGCAAACGGCGAAACGCTTTGACTCGGTGAGTTTCGCGGCATTCCGACTTCGATGCCCCGGTTGCCGAAATTCAGTTGCCTTTGAATTTCGGGTGATCCCTCTTGAGCATGTATGCTTCTGCTACTTGTTCTACATCAGACTTCTTCCGCAAACGGCGAAACGCTTTGACTCGGTGAGTTTCGCGGCATTCCGACTTCGATGCCCCGGTTGCCGAAATTCAGTTGCCTTTGAATTTCGGGTGATCCCTCTTGAGCATGTATGCTTCTGCTACTTGTTCTACATCAGACTTCTTCCGCAAACGGCGAAACGCTTTGACTCGGTGAGTTTCGCGGCATTCCGACTTCGATGCCCCGGTTGCCGAAATTCAGTTGCCTTTGAATTTCGGGTGATCCCTCTTGAGCATGTATGCTTCTGCTACTTGTTCTACATCAGACTTTCTTCCGCAAACGGCGAAACGCTTTGACTCGGTGAGTTTCGCGGCATTCCGACTTCGATGCCCCGGTTGCCGAAATTCAGTTGCCTTTGAATTTCGGGTGATCCCTCTTGAGCATGTATGCTTCTGCTACTTGTTCTACATCAGACTTCTTCCGCAAACGGCGAAACGCTTTGACTCGGTGAGTTTCGCGGCATTCCGACTTCGATGCCCCGGTTGCCGAAATTCAGTTGCCTTTGAATTTCGGGTGATCCCTCTTGAGCATGTATGCTTCTGCTACTTGTTCTACATCAGACTTCTTCCGCAAACGGCGAAACGCTTTGACTCGGTGAGTTTCGCGGCATTCCGACTTCGATGCCCCGGTTGCCGAAATTCAGTTGCCTTTGAATTTCGGGTGATCCCTCTTGAGCATGTATGCTTCTGCTACTTGTTCTACATCAGACTTCTTCCGCAAACGGCGAAACGCTTTGACTCGGTGAGTTTCGCGGCATTCCGACTTCGATGCCCCGGTTGCCGAAATTCAGTTGCCTTTGAATTTCGGGTGATCCCTCTTGAGCATGTATGCTTCTGCTACTTGTTCTACATCAGACTTTCTTCCGCAAACGGCGAAACGCTTTGACTCGGTGAGTTTCGCGGCATTCCGACTTCGATGCCCCGGTTGCCGAAATTCAGTTGCCTTTGAATTTCGGGTGATCCCTCTTGAGCATGTATGCTTCTGCTACTTGTTCTACATCAGACTTTCTTCCGCAAACGGCGAAACGCTTTGACTCGGTGAGTTTCGCGGCATTCCGACTTCGATGCCCCGGTTGCCGAAATTCAGTTGCCTTTGAATTTCGGGTGATCCCTCTTGAGCATGTATGCTTCTGCTACTTGTTCTACATCAGACTTTCTTCCGCAAACGGCGAAACGCTTTGACTCGGTGAGTTTCGCGGCATTCCGACTTCGATGCCCCGGTTGCCGAAATTCAGTTGCCTTTGAATTTCGGGTGATCCCTCTTGAGCATGTATGCTTCTGCTACTTGTTCTACATCAGACTTTCTTCCGCAAACGGCGAAACGCTTTGACTCGGTGAGTTTCGCGGCATTCCGACTTCGATGCCCCGGTTGCCGAAATTCAGTTGCCTTTGAATTTCGGGTGATCCCTCTTGAGCATGTATGCTTCTGCTACTTGTTCTACATCAGACTTTCTTCCGCAAACGGCGAAACGCTTTGACTCGGTGAGTTTCGCGGCATTCCGACTTCGATGCCCCGGTTGCCGAAATTCAGTTGCCTTTGAATTTCGGGTGATCCCTCTTGAGCATGTATGCTTCTGCTACTTGTTCTACATCAGACTTTCTTCCGCAAACGGCGAAACGCTTTGACTCGGTGAGTTTCGCGGCATTCCGACTTCGATGCCCCGGTTGCCGAAATTCAGTTGCCTTTGAATTTCGGGTGATCCCTCTTGAGCATGTATGCTTCTGCTACTTGTTCTACATCAGACTTTCTTCCGCAAACGGCGAAACGCTTTGACTCGGTGAGTTTCGCGGCATTCCGACTTCGATGCCCCGGTTGCCGAAATTCAGTTGCCTTTGAATTTCGGGTGATCCCTCTTGAGCATGTATGCTTCTGCTACTTGTTCTACATCAGACTTCTTCCGCAAACGGCGAAACGCTTTGACTCGGTGAGTTTCGCGGCATTCCGACTTCGATGCCCCGGTTGCCGAAATTCAGTTGCCTTTGAATTTCGGGTGATCCCTCTTGAGCATGTATGCTTCTGCTACTTGTTCTACATCAGACTTCTTCCGCAAACGGCGAAACGCTTTGACTCGGTGAGTTTCGCGGCATTCCGACTTCGATGCCCCGGTTGCCGAAATTCAGTTGCCTTTGAATTTCGGGTGATCCCTCTTGAGCATGTATGCTTCTGCTACTTGTTCTACATCAGACTTCTTCCGCAAACGGCGAAACGCTTTGACTCGGTGAGTTTCGCGGCATTCCGACTTCGATGCCCCGGTTGCCGAAATTCAGTTGCCTTTGAATTTCGGGTGATCCCTCTTGAGCATGTATGCTTCTGCTACTTGTTCTACATCAGACTTTCTTCCGCAAACGGCGAAACGCTTTGACTCGGTGAGTTTCGCGGCATTCCGACTTCGATGCCCCGGTTGCCGAAATTCAGTTGCCTTTGAATTTCGGGTGATCCCTCTTGAGCATGTATGCTTCTGCTACTTGTTCTACATCAGACTTCTTCCGCAAACGGCGAAACGCTTTGACTCGGTGAGTTTCGCGGCATTCCGACTTCGATGCCCCGGTTGCCGAAATTCAGTTGCCTTTGAATTTCGGGTGATCCCTCTTGAGCATGTATGCTTCTGCTACTTGTTCTACATCAGACTTCTTCCGCAAACGGCGAAACGCTTTGACTCGGTGAGTTTCGCGGCATTCCGACTTCGATGCCCCGGTTGCCGAAATTCAGTTGCCTTTGAATTTCGGGTGATCCCTCTTGAGCATGTATGCTTCTGCTACTTGTTCTACATCAGACTTTCTTCCGCAAACGGCGAAACGCTTTGACTCGGTGAGTTTCGCGGCATTCCGACTTCGATGCCCCGGTTGCCGAAATTCAGTTGCCTTTGAATTTCGGGTGATCCCTCTTGAGCATGTATGCTTCTGCTACTTGTTCTACATCAGACTTTCTTCCGCAAACGGCGAAACGCTTTGACTCGGTGAGTTTCGCGGCATTCCGACTTCGATGCCCCGGTTGCCGAAATTCAGTTGCCTTTGAATTTCGGGTGATCCCTCTTGAGCATGTATGCTTCTGCTACTTGTTCTACATCAGACTTTCTTCCGCAAACGGCGAAACGCTTTGACTCGGTGAGTTTCGCGGCATTCCGACTTCGATGCCCCGGTTGCCGAAATTCAGTTGCCTTTGAATTTCGGGTGATCCCTCTTGAGCATGTATGCTTCTGCTACTTGTTCTACATCAGACTTCTTCCGCAAACGGCGAAACGCTTTGACTCGGTGAGTTTCGCGGCATTCCGACTTCGATGCCCCGGTTGCCGAAATTCAGTTGCCTTTGAATTTCGGGTGATCCCTCTTGAGCATGTATGCTTCTGCTACTTGTTCTACATCAGACTTCTTCCGCAAACGGCGAAACGCTTTGACTCGGTGAGTTTCGCGGCATTCCGACTTCGATGCCCCGGTTGCCGAAATTCAGTTGCCTTTGAATTTCGGGTGATCCCTCTTGAGCATGTATGCTTCTGCTACTTGTTCTACATCAGACTTCTTCCGCAAACGGCGAAACGCTTTGACTCGGTGAGTTTCGCGGCATTCCGACTTCGATGCCCCGGTTGCCGAAATTCAGTTGCCTTTGAATTTCGGGTGATCCCTCTTGAGCATGTATGCTTCTGCTACTTGTTCTACATCAGACTTCTTCCGCAAACGGCGAAACGCTTTGACTCGGTGAGTTTCGCGGCATTCCGACTTCGATGCCCCGGTTGCCGAAATTCAGTTGCCTTTGAATTTCGGGTGATCCCTCTTGAGCATGTATGCTTCTGCTACTTGTTCTACATCAGACTTCTTCCGCAAACGGCGAAACGCTTTGACTCGGTGAGTTTCGCGGCATTCCGACTTCGATGCCCCGGTTGCCGAAATTCAGTTGCCTTTGAATTTCGGGTGATCCCTCTTGAGCATGTATGCTTCTGCTACTTGTTCTACATCAGACTTTCTTCCGCAAACGGCGAAACGCTTTGACTCGGTGAGTTTCGCGGCATTCCGACTTCGATGCCCCGGTTGCCGAAATTCAGTTGCCTTTGAATTTCGGGTGATCCCTCTTGAGCATGTATGCTTCTGCTACTTGTTCTACATCAGACTTCTTCCGCAAACGGCGAAACGCTTTGACTCGGTGAGTTTCGCGGCATTCCGACTTCGATGCCCCGGTTGCCGAAATTCAGTTGCCTTTGAATTTCGGGTGATCCCTCTTGAGCATGTATGCTTCTGCTACTTGTTCTACATCAGACTTTCTTCCGCAAACGGCGAAACGCTTTGACTCGGTGAGTTTCGCGGCATTCCGACTTCGATGCCCCGGTTGCCGAAATTCAGTTGCCTTTGAATTTCGGGTGATCCCTCTTGAGCATGTATGCTTCTGCTACTTGTTCTACATCAGACTTTCTTCCGCAAACGGCGAAACGCTTTGACTCGGTGAGTTTCGCGGCATTCCGACTTCGATGCCCCGGTTGCCGAAATTCAGTTGCCTTTGAATTTCGGGTGATCCCTCTTGAGCATGTATGCTTCTGCTACTTGTTCTACATCAGACTTCTTCCGCAAACGGCGAAACGCTTTGACTCGGTGAGTTTCGCGGCATTCCGACTTCGATGCCCCGGTTGCCGAAATTCAGTTGCCTTTGAATTTCGGGTGATCCCTCTTGAGCATGTATGCTTCTGCTACTTGTTCTACATCAGACTTCTTCCGCAAACGGCGAAACGCTTTGACTCGGTGAGTTTCGCGGCATTCCGACTTCGATGCCCCGGTTGCCGAAATTCAGTTGCCTTTGAATTTCGGGTGATCCCTCTTGAGCATGTATGCTTCTGCTACTTGTTCTACATCAGACTTCTTCCGCAAACGGCGAAACGCTTTGACTCGGTGAGTTTCGCGGCATTCCGACTTCGATGCCCCGGTTGCCGAAATTCAGTTGCCTTTGAATTTCGGGTGATCCCTCTTGAGCATGTATGCTTCTGCTACTTGTTCTACATCAGACTTCTTCCGCAAACGGCGAAACGCTTTGACTCGGTGAGTTTCGCGGCATTCCGACTTCGATGCCCCGGTTGCCGAAATTCAGTTGCCTTTGAATTTCGGGTGATCCCTCTTGAGCATGTATGCTTCTGCTACTTGTTCTACATCAGACTTCTTCCGCAAACGGCGAAACGCTTTGACTCGGTGAGTTTCGCGGCATTCCGACTTCGATGCCCCGGTTGCCGAAATTCAGTTGCCTTTGAATTTCGGGTGATCCCTCTTGAGCATGTATGCTTCTGCTACTTGTTCTACATCAGACTTCCTTCCGCAAACGGCGAAACGCTTTGACTCGGTGAGTTTCGCGGCATTCCGACTTCGATGCCCCGGTTGCCGAAATTCAGTTGCCTTTGAATTTCGGGTGATCCCTCTTGAGCATGTATGCTTCTGCTACTTGTTCTACATCAGACTTCTTCCGCAAACGGCGAAACGCTTTGACTCGGTGAGTTTCGCGGCATTCCGACTTCGATGCCCCGGTTGCCGAAATTCAGTTGCCTTTGAATTTCGGGTGATCCCTCTTGAGCATGTATGCTTCTGCTACTTGTTCTACATCAGACTTTCTTCCGCAAACGGCGAAACGCTTTGACTCGGTGAGTTTCGCGGCATTCCGACTTCGATGCCCCGGTTGCCGAAATTCAGTTGCCTTTGAATTTCGGGTGATCCCTCTTGAGCATGTATGCTTCTGCTACTTGTTCTACATCAGACTTCTTCCGCAAACGGCGAAACGCTTTGACTCGGTGAGTTTCGCGGCATTCCGACTTCGATGCCCCGGTTGCCGAAATTCAGTTGCCTTTGAATTTCGGGTGATCCCTCTTGAGCATGTATGCTTCTGCTACTTGTTCTACATCAGACTTTCTTCCGCAAACGGCGAAACGCTTTGACTCGGTGAGTTTCGCGGCATTCCGACTTCGATGCCCCGGTTGCCGAAATTCAGTTGCCTTTGAATTTCGGGTGATCCCTCTTGAGCATGTATGCTTCTGCTACTTGTTCTACATCAGACTTTCTTCCGCAAACGGCGAAACGCTTTGACTCGGTGAGTTTCGCGGCATTCCGACTTCGATGCCCCGGTTGCCGAAATTCAGTTGCCTTTGAATTTCGGGTGATCCCTCTTGAGCATGTATGCTTCTGCTACTTGTTCTACATCAGACTTCTTCCGCAAACGGCGAAACGCTTTGACTCGGTGAGTTTCGCGGCATTCCGACTTCGATGCCCCGGTTGCCGAAATTCAGTTGCCTTTGAATTTCGGGTGATCCCTCTTGAGCATGTATGCTTCTGCTACTTGTTCTACATCAGACTTTCTTCCGCAAACGGCGAAACGCTTTGACTCGGTGAGTTTCGCGGCATTCCGACTTCGATGCCCCGGTTGCCGAAATTCAGTTGCCTTTGAATTTCGGGTGATCCCTCTTGAGCATGTATGCTTCTGCTACTTGTTCTACATCAGACTTTCTTCCGCAAACGGCGAAACGCTTTGACTCGGTGAGTTTCGCGGCATTCCGACTTCGATGCCCCGGTTGCCGAAATTCAGTTGCCTTTGAATTTCGGGTGATCCCTCTTGAGCATGTATGCTTCTGCTACTTGTTCTACATCAGACTTCTCTTCCGCAAACGGCGAAACGCTTTGACTCGGTGAGTTTCGCGGCATTCCGACTTCGATGCCCGGTTGCCGAAATTCAGTTGCCTTTGAATTTCGGGTGATCCCTCTTGAGCATGTATGCTTCTGCTACTTGTTCTACATCAGACTTCTTCCGCAAACGGCGAAACGCTTTGACTCGGTGAGTTTCGCGGCATTCCGACTTCGATGCCCCGGTTGCCGAAATTCAGTTGCCTTTGAATTTCGGGTGATCCCTCTTGAGCATGTATGCTTCTGCTACTTGTTCTACATCAGACTTTCTTCCGCAAACGGCGAAACGCTTTGACTCGGTGAGTTTCGCGGCATTCCGACTTCGATGCCCGGTTGCCGAAATTCAGTTGCCTTTGAATTTCGGGTGATCCCTCTTGAGCATGTATGCTTCTGCTACTTGTTCTACATCAGACTTCTTCCGCAAACGGCGAAACGCTTTGACTCGGTGAGTTTCGCGGCATTCCGACTTCGATGCCCCGGTTGCCGAAATTCAGTTGCCTTTGAATTTCGGGTGATCCCTCTTGAGCATGTATGCTTCTGCTACTTGTTCTACATCAGACTTCTTCCGCAAACGGCGAAACGCTTTGACTCGGTGAGTTTCGCGGCATTCCGACTTCGATGCCCCGGTTGCCGAAATTCAGTTGCCTTTGAATTTCGGGTGATCCCTCTTGAGCATGTATGCTTCTGCTACTTGTTCTACATCAGACTTCTTCCGCAAACGGCGAAACGCTTTGACTCGGTGAGTTTCGCGGCATTCCGACTTCGATGCCCCGGTTGCCGAAATTCAGTTGCCTTTGAATTTCGGGTGATCCCTCTTGAGCATGTATGCTTCTGCTACTTGTTCTACATCAGACTTCTTCCGCAAACGGCGAAACGCTTTGACTCGGTGAGTTTCGCGGCATTCCGACTTCGATGCCCCGGTTGCCGAAATTCAGTTGCCTTTGAATTTCGGGTGATCCCTCTTGAGCATGTATGCTTCTGCTACTTGTTCTACATCAGACTTCTTCCGCAAACGGCGAAACGCTTTGACTCGGTGAGTTTCGCGGCATTCCGACTTCGATGCCCCGGTTGCCGAAATTCAGTTGCCTTTGAATTTCGGGTGATCCCTCTTGAGCATGTATGCTTCTGCTACTTGTTCTACATCAGACTTTCTTCCGCAAACGGCGAAACGCTTTGACTCGGTGAGTTTCGCGGCATTCCGACTTCGATGCCCCGGTTGCCGAAATTCAGTTGCCTTTGAATTTCGGGTGATCCCTCTTGAGCATGTATGCTTCTGCTACTTGTTCTACATCAGACTTTCTTCCGCAAACGGCGAAACGCTTTGACTCGGTGAGTTTCGCGGCATTCCGACTTCGATGCCCCGGTTGCCGAAATTCAGTTGCCTTTGAATTTCGGGTGATCCCTCTTGAGCATGTATGCTTCTGCTACTTGTTCTACATCAGACTTTCTTCCGCAAACGGCGAAACGCTTTGACTCGGTGAGTTTCGCGGCATTCCGACTTCGATGCCCCGGTTGCCGAAATTCAGTTGCCTTTGAATTTCGGGTGATCCCTCTTGAGCATGTATGCTTCTGCTACTTGTTCTACATCAGACTTTCTTCCGCAAACGGCGAAACGCTTTGACTCGGTGAGTTTCGCGGCATTCCGACTTCGATGCCCCGGTTGCCGAAATTCAGTTGCCTTTGAATTTCGGGTGATCCCTCTTGAGCATGTATGCTTCTGCTACTTGTTCTACATCAGACTTTCTCCGCAAACGGCGAAACGCTTTGACTCGGTGAGTTTCGCGGCATTCCGACTTCGATGCCCCGGTTGCCGAAATTCAGTTGCCTTTGAATTTCGGGTGATCCCTCTTGAGCATGTATGCTTCTGCTACTTGTTCTACATCAGACTTCCTTCCGCAAACGGCGAAACGCTTTGACTCGGTGAGTTTCGCGGCATTCCGACTTCGATGCCCCGGTTGCCGAAATTCAGTTGCCTTTGAATTTCGGGTGATCCCTCTTGAGCATGTATGCTTCTGCTACTTGTTCTACATCAGACTTTCTTCCGCAAACGGCGAAACGCTTTGACTCGGTGAGTTTCGCGGCATTCCGACTTCGATGCCCCGGTTGCCGAAATTCAGTTGCCTTTGAATTTCGGGTGATCCCTCTTGAGCATGTATGCTTCTGCTACTTGTTCTACATCAGACTTCTTCCGCAAACGGCGAAACGCTTTGACTCGGTGAGTTTCGCGGCATTCCGACTTCGATGCCCCGGTTGCCGAAATTCAGTTGCCTTTGAATTTCGGGTGATCCCTCTTGAGCATGTATGCTTCTGCTACTTGTTCTACATCAGACTTCTTCCGCAAACGGCGAAACGCTTTGACTCGGTGAGTTTCGCGGCATTCCGACTTCGATGCCCCGGTTGCCGAAATTCAGTTGCCTTTGAATTTCGGGTGATCCCTCTTGAGCATGTATGCTTCTGCTACTTGTTCTACATCAGACTTCTTCCGCAAACGGCGAAACGCTTTGACTCGGTGAGTTTCGCGGCATTCCGACTTCGATGCCCCGGTTGCCGAAATTCAGTTGCCTTTGAATTTCGGGTGATCCCTCTTGAGCATGTATGCTTCTGCTACTTGTTCTACATCAGACTTCTTCCGCAAACGGCGAAACGCTTTGACTCGGTGAGTTTCGCGGCATTCCGACTTCGATGCCCCGGTTGCCGAAATTCAGTTGCCTTTGAATTTCGGGTGATCCCTCTTGAGCATGTATGCTTCTGCTACTTGTTCTACATCAGACTTCTTCCGCAAACGGCGAAACGCTTTGACTCGGTGAGTTTCGCGGCATTCCGACTTCGATGCCCCGGTTGCCGAAATTCAGTTGCCTTTGAATTTCGGGTGATCCCTCTTGAGCATGTATGCTTCTGCTACTTGTTCTACATCAGACTTTCTTCCGCAAACGGCGAAACGCTTTGACTCGGTGAGTTTCGCGGCATTCCGACTTCGATGCCCGGTTGCCGAAATTCAGTTGCCTTTGAATTTCGGGTGATCCCTCTTGAGCATGTATGCTTCTGCTACTTGTTCTACATCAGACTTCTTCCGCAAACGGCGAAACGCTTTGACTCGGTGAGTTTCGCGGCATTCCGACTTCGATGCCCCGGTTGCCGAAATTCAGTTGCCTTTGAATTTCGGGTGATCCCTCTTGAGCATGTATGCTTCTGCTACTTGTTCTACATCAGACTTTCTTCCGCAAACGGCGAAACGCTTTGACTCGGTGAGTTTCGCGGCATTCCGACTTCGATGCCCCGGTTGCCGAAATTCAGTTGCCTTTGAATTTCGGGTGATCCCTCTTGAGCATGTATGCTTCTGCTACTTGTTCTACATCAGACTTTCTTCCGCAAACGGCGAAACGCTTTGACTCGGTGAGTTTCGCGGCATTCCGACTTCGATGCCCCGGTTGCCGAAATTCAGTTGCCTTTGAATTTCGGGTGATCCCTCTTGAGCATGTATGCTTCTGCTACTTGTTCTACATCAGACTTTCTTCCGCAAACGGCGAAACGCTTTGACTCGGTGAGTTTCGCGGCATTCCGACTTCGATGCCCCGGTTGCCGAAATTCAGTTGCCTTTGAATTTCGGGTGATCCCTCTTGAGCATGTATGCTTCTGCTACTTGTTCTACATCAGACTTCTTCCGCAAACGGCGAAACGCTTTGACTCGGTGAGTTTCGCGGCATTCCGACTTCGATGCCCCGGTTGCCGAAATTCAGTTGCCTTTGAATTTCGGGTGATCCCTCTTGAGCATGTATGCTTCTGCTACTTGTTCTACATCAGACTTTCTTCCGCAAACGGCGAAACGCTTTGACTCGGTGAGTTTCGCGGCATTCCGACTTCGATGCCCCGGTTGCCGAAATTCAGTTGCCTTTGAATTTCGGGTGATCCCTCTTGAGCATGTATGCTTCTGCTACTTGTTCTACATCAGACTTTCTTCCGCAAACGGCGAAACGCTTTGACTCGGTGAGTTTCGCGGCATTCCGACTTCGATGCCCCGGTTGCCGAAATTCAGTTGCCTTTGAATTTCGGGTGATCCCTCTTGAGCATGTATGCTTCTGCTACTTGTTCTACATCAGACTTTCTTCCGCAAACGGCGAAACGCTTTGACTCGGTGAGTTTCGCGGCATTCCGACTTCGATGCCCCGGTTGCCGAAATTCAGTTGCCTTTGAATTTCGGGTGATCCCTCTTGAGCATGTATGCTTCTGCTACTTGTTCTACATCAGACTTTCTTCCGCAAACGGCGAAACGCTTTGACTCGGTGAGTTTCGCGGCATTCCGACTTCGATGCCCGGTTGCCGAAATTCAGTTGCCTTTGAATTTCGGGTGATCCCTCTTGAGCATGTATGCTTCTGCTACTTGTTCTACATCAGACTTCTTCCGCAAACGGCGAAACGCTTTGACTCGGTGAGTTTCGCGGCATTCCGACTTCGATGCCCCGGTTGCCGAAATTCAGTTGCCTTTGAATTTCGGGTGATCCCTCTTGAGCATGTATGCTTCTGCTACTTGTTCTACATCAGACTTTCTTCCGCAAACGGCGAAACGCTTTGACTCGGTGAGTTTCGCGGCATTCCGACTTCGATGCCCCGGTTGCCGAAATTCAGTTGCCTTTGAATTTCGGGTGATCCCTCTTGAGCATGTATGCTTCTGCTACTTGTTCTACATCAGACTTTCTTCCGCAAACGGCGAAACGCTTTGACTCGGTGAGTTTCGCGGCATTCCGACTTCGATGCCCCGGTTGCCGAAATTCAGTTGCCTTTGAATTTCGGGTGATCCCTCTTGAGCATGTATGCTTCTGCTACTTGTTCTACATCAGACTTTCTTCCGCAAACGGCGAAACGCTTTGACTCGGTGAGTTTCGCGGCATTCCGACTTCGATGCCCCGGTTGCCGAAATTCAGTTGCCTTTGAATTTCGGGTGATCCCTCTTGAGCATGTATGCTTCTGCTACTTGTTCTACATCAGACTTTCTTCCGCAAACGGCGAAACGCTTTGACTCGGTGAGTTTCGCGGCATTCCGACTTCGATGCCCCGGTTGCCGAAATTCAGTTGCCTTTGAATTTCGGGTGATCCCTCTTGAGCATGTATGCTTCTGCTACTTGTTCTACATCAGACTTTCTTCCGCAAACGGCGAAACGCTTTGACTCGGTGAGTTTCGCGGCATTCCGACTTCGATGCCCCGGTTGCCGAAATTCAGTTGCCTTTGAATTTCGGGTGATCCCTCTTGAGCATGTATGCTTCTGCTACTTGTTCTACATCAGACTTCTTCCGCAAACGGCGAAACGCTTTGACTCGGTGAGTTTCGCGGCATTCCGACTTCGATGCCCCGGTTGCCGAAATTCAGTTGCCTTTGAATTTCGGGTGATCCCTCTTGAGCATGTATGCTTCTGCTACTTGTTCTACATCAGACTTTCTTCCGCAAACGGCGAAACGCTTTGACTCGGTGAGTTTCGCGGCATTCCGACTTCGATGCCCCGGTTGCCGAAATTCAGTTGCCTTTGAATTTCGGGTGATCCCTCTTGAGCATGTATGCTTCTGCTACTTGTTCTACATCAGACTTTCTTCCGCAAACGGCGAAACGCTTTGACTCGGTGAGTTTCGCGGCATTCCGACTTCGATGCCCCGGTTGCCGAAATTCAGTTGCCTTTGAATTTCGGGTGATCCCTCTTGAGCATGTATGCTTCTGCTACTTGTTCTACATCAGACTTCTTCCGCAAACGGCGAAACGCTTTGACTCGGTGAGTTTCGCGGCATTCCGACTTCGATGCCCCGGTTGCCGAAATTCAGTTGCCTTTGAATTTCGGGTGATCCCTCTTGAGCATGTATGCTTCTGCTACTTGTTCTACATCAGACTTCCGCGGCGAAACGCTTTGACTCGGTGAGTTTCGCGGCATTCCGACTTCGATGCCCCGGTTGCCGAAATTCAGTTGCCTTTGAATTTCGGGTGATCCCTCTTGAGCATGTATGCTTCTGCTACTTGTTCTACATCAGACTTCTTCCGCAAACGGCGAAACGCTTTGACTCGGTGAGTTTCGCGGCATTCCGACTTCGATGCCCCGGTTGCCGAAATTCAGTTGCCTTTGAATTTCGGGTGATCCCTCTTGAGCATGTATGCTTCTGCTACTTGTTCTACATCAGACTTCTTCCGCAAACGGCGAAACGCTTTGACTCGGTGAGTTTCGCGGCATTCCGACTTCGATGCCCCGGTTGCCGAAATTCAGTTGCCTTTGAATTTCGGGTGATCCCTCTTGAGCATGTATGCTTCTGCTACTTGTTCTACATCAGACTTTCTTCCGCAAACGGCGAAACGCTTTGACTCGGTGAGTTTCGCGGCATTCCGACTTCGATGCCCCGGTTGCCGAAATTCAGTTGCCTTTGAATTTCGGGTGATCCCTCTTGAGCATGTATGCTTCTGCTACTTGTTCTACATCAGACTTCTTCCGCAAACGGCGAAACGCTTTGACTCGGTGAGTTTCGCGGCATTCCGACTTCGATGCCCCGGTTGCCGAAATTCAGTTGCCTTTGAATTTCGGGTGATCCCTCTTGAGCATGTATGCTTCTGCTACTTGTTCTACATCAGACTTTCTTCCGCAAACGGCGAAACGCTTTGACTCGGTGAGTTTCGCGGCATTCCGACTTCGATGCCCCGGTTGCCGAAATTCAGTTGCCTTTGAATTTCGGGTGATCCCTCTTGAGCATGTATGCTTCTGCTACTTGTTCTACATCAGACTTTCTTCCGCAAACGGCGAAACGCTTTGACTCGGTGAGTTTCGCGGCATTCCGACTTCGATGCCCCGGTTGCCGAAATTCAGTTGCCTTTGAATTTCGGGTGATCCCTCTTGAGCATGTATGCTTCTGCTACTTGTTCTACATCAGACTTCTTCCGCAAACGGCGAAACGCTTTGACTCGGTGAGTTTCGCGGCATTCCGACTTCGATGCCCCGGTTGCCGAAATTCAGTTGCCTTTGAATTTCGGGTGATCCCTCTTGAGCATGTATGCTTCTGCTACTTGTTCTACATCAGACTTCTTCCGCAAACGGCGAAACGCTTTGACTCGGTGAGTTTCGCGGCATTCCGACTTCGATGCCCCGGTTGCCGAAATTCAGTTGCCTTTGAATTTCGGGTGATCCCTCTTGAGCATGTATGCTTCTGCTACTTGTTCTACATCAGACTTCTTCCGCAAACGGCGAAACGCTTTGACTCGGTGAGTTTCGCGGCATTCCGACTTCGATGCCCGGTTGCCGAAATTCAGTTGCCTTTGAATTTCGGGTGATCCCTCTTGAGCATGTATGCTTCTGCTACTTGTTCTACATCAGACTTCTTCCGCAAATGGCGAAACGCTTTGACTCGGTGAGTTTCACGGCATTCCGACTTCGATACCCCGGTTGCCAAAATTCAGTTGCCTTTGAATTTCGGGTGATCCCTCTTGAGCATGTTTGCTTCTACTACTTGTTCTACACCAGACTTTCTTCCGCAAACGGCGAAACGCTTTGACTCGGTGAGTTTCGCGGCATTCCGACTTCGATACCCCGGTTGCCAAAATTCAGTTGCCTTTGAATTTCGGGTCATCCCTCTTGAGCATGTATGCTTCTGCTACTTGTTATACATCAGACTTCTTCCGCAAATGGCGAAACGCTTTGACTCGGTGAGTTTTGCGGCATTCCGACTTTGATGCCCTGGTTGCGGAAATTCAATTGCCTTTGAATTTCAGGTGATCCCTCTTAAGCATGTATGCTTCTGCTACTAGTGATACATCAGACTTCTTCCGTAAATGGCGAAACGCTTTGACTCGGTGAGTTTCGCGGCATTCCGACTTTGATGCCCCGGTTGCGGAAATTCAATTGCCTTTGAATTTCAGGTGATCCCTCTTGAGCATGTATGCTTCTGCTACTTGTTCTACACCAGCATTTCTTCCACAAACAGCGAAACGCTCTGACTCGGTGAGTTTGCCGCATTCCGACTTCGATGCTCCGGTTGCTGAAATTCAGTTGCCTTTGAATTTCGGGTGATCCCTCTTGACCATGTATGCTT
>CM055351.1:32034680-32037976 GCA_029228515.1 Populus alba x Populus x berolinensis | reverse complement strand
ACGATCCACTGAGATTCAGCCCCATGTCGCTCCGATTCGTCCCCCCGGCCCCTCTAGGGGCACGGCGTCGAGGAGGCTGGGATGGGATGGGATCGGGCAGCGCTCCCGGGATCTCGGGACTGGATAGTCCAGGCTTGAAGAGAAAGGCTGTTGGTCTAGACATCGGGGCAGTGGCAGCCATGCCACCAAAGGGGAAGATCGGCAGTGCTGGAATCGGCAGCGCCGACGAAATCAGCAAAGTCATCAGAATCGGCAGCGGTGCTGACGATGAGTCCGGACGATTTATAGTCCTAGGCTTGACGAAAACGACTGGGGGCCTAGGCTCACGCTGGGGCAGCGGCAGCGGCAGCGATGCCAACAGTGGGAAAAATCGGCAGCGCAGATTTTTTGACGAACATGGGCTGGACGCTGGGCTGTCCAGGCCAGGCAGGGAAAAACGTCAAGGGGATGCGCTGACGAAGCAGGGGCTGTTCAGACACAGCGGGCAGTGCTGGAATCGGCAGCGCCGACGAAATCGGCGAAGTCGGCAGAATCGGCGGCCGGTGCTGACGATGAGTCCGGACGATTTATAGTCCTAGGCTTGACGAAAACGACTGGGGGCCTAGGCTCACGCTGGGGCAGTGGCAGCGATGCCAACAGTGGGAAAAATCGGCAGCGATGCCAACAGTGGGAAAAATCGGCAGCGCAGATTTTTTGACGAACATGGGCTGGACGCTGGGCTGTCCAGGCCAGGCAGGAAAAATCGTCAAGGGGATGCGCTGACGAAGCAGGGGCTGTTCAGACACAGCGGGCAGTGCTGGAATCGGCAGCGCCGACGAAATCGGCGAAGTCGGCAGAATCGGCAGCCGGTGCTGACGATGAGTCCGGACGATTTATAGTCCTAGGCTTGACGAAAACGACTGGGGGCCTAGGCTCACGCTGGGGCAGCGATGCAGTAAAATCGGCAGCGATGCCAACAGTGGGAAAAATCGGCAGCGCAGATTTTTTGACGAACATGGGCTGGACGCTGGGCTGTCCAGGCCAGGCAGGAAAAATCGTCAAGGGGATGCGCTGACGAAGCAGGGGCTGTTCAGACACAGCGGGCAGTGCTGGAATCGGCAGCGCCGACGAAATCGGCGAAGTCGGCAGAATCGGCGGCCGGTGCTGACGATGAGTCCGGACGATTTATAGTCCTAGGCTTGACGAAAACGACTGGGGGCCTAGGCTCACGCTGGGGCAGTGGCAGCGATGCCAACAGTGGGAAAAATCGGCAGCGCAGATTTTTTGACGAACATGGGCTGGACGCTGGGCTGTCCAGGCCAGGCAGGAAAAATCGTCAAGGGGATGCGCTGACGAAGCAGGGGCTGTTCAGACACAGCGGGCAGTGCTGGAATCGGCAGCGCCGACGAAATCGGCGAAGTCGGCAGAATCGGCGGCCGGTGCTGACGATGAGTCCGGACGATTTATAGTCCTAGGCTTGACGAAAACGACTGGGGGCCTAGGCTCACGCTGGGGCAGTGGCAGCGATGCCAACAGTGGGAAAAAAAAATCGGCAGCGCAGATTTTTTGACGAACATGGGCTGGACGCTGGGCTGTCCAGGCCAGGCAGGAAAAATCGTCAAGGGGATGCGCTGACGAAGCAGGGGCTGTTCAGACACAGCGGGCAGTGCTGGAATCGGCAGCGCCGACGAAATCGGCGAAGTCGGCAGAATCGGCAGCCGGGGCTGACGATGAGTCCGGACGATTTATAGTCCTAGGCTTGACGAAAACGACTGGGGGCCTAGGCTCACGCTGGGGCAGTGGCAGCGATGCCAACAGTGGGGAAAAATCGGCAGCGCAGATTTTTTGACGAACATGGGCTGGACGCTGGGCTGTCCAGGCCAGGCAGGAAAAATCGTCAAGGGGATGCGCTGACGAAGCAGGGGCTGTTCAGACACAGCGGGCAGTGCTGGAATCGGCAGCGCCGACGAAATCGGCGAAGTCGGCAGAATCGGCAGCCGGTGCTGACGATGAGTCCGGACGATTTATAGTCCTAGGCTTGACGAAAACGACTGGGGGCTAGGCTCACGCTGGGGCAGTGGCAGCGATGCCAACAGTGGGAAAAATCGGCAGCGATGCCAACAGTGGGAAAAATCGGCAGCGCAGATTTTTTGACGAACATGGGCTGGACGCTGGGCTGTCCAGGCCAGGCAGGAAAAATCGTCAAGGGGATGCGCTGACGAAGCAGGGGCTGTTCAGACACAGCGGGCAGTGCTGGAATCGGCAGCGCCGACGAAATCGGCGAAGTCGGCAGAATCGGCAGCAGGTGGTGACGATGAGTCTGGATGGACGGACTGCATAGTCCAAGGCTTGACGAAAAAGACTGTTGGTCTAGACACTGGGGCAGTGGCAGCCCGTGGGACTGTGTCGCCAGATTCGTCCGCAGCGTTGGCTTATTGGTGCGGTGGGCTGATGCGAGTGGGGACTGGGGGCAGCGGACAGTGAAAGCAAGAGTTTCCCCGAGGCTGCCGGGAAAAACACCGCTCGGGATGGACGGGGTGAGATGACCCGGCTGCCCTCAACGAGTCATTCAATTCTCTGCCCTATCAACATAACTCCCGATGTGTTGTTCGCTATCTTGGAAGAAGAGATCTCTTCCTCCCCGGGATGGCCGGGTGCGATTACCCGGCGGCGGCGTTCAAATCACTGCCCTATCGGCTACAACTGCTGGTGGGGGGATTAGAGGGCTGCCATGGTGGTGAGGGGAGGCGAAGACCGTGAAAGCAAGAGTTTTCGCGGGGCTCCTCCGGTGGCCCGCGGCATGCGGGCTGCTGGTTTTCCCGCATTCCGCCAAGAAAACGTCGTGCTTTCCACATGAAATCAATCCAGTAAAATCTGCCTTATTTTTGGGAGGATGCCAGCCGAATTTGGGGTCATTCCGGGCCGGTTCCTATTTTTGCGTATTTCCTTGATTTTTAATGGTAGGAAAATAAAAAAAAATACTTCCCCACCCCGAAAAATTCCGGGATTATTTCTGGAGGTGGACTGGATTTTTGCCAACCTATGTGCAAAATTTCAGCTCAAAATACCAAGAAATGAATTTTTTAGAGGGGGGTGACAGCTGGGACCTAGTAGTGTCTACCCCTGCCAGAGCTGCAATAACACTTATAGCTCTTTAGGGGGGTGCCCCCGACTGGCCATGGGGCGCGGGGGATTTGCGAGCTGCTGCTACGCTCGGACTAACGTGGGGGGCCTCACGGCCCGAAGTAACGCCGCCATCGATGACCCGTTTTCCGGCCGGCGACGACCCGATTCCGGCCACCGTCCCTATAAAAATC
>CM055351.1:32022180-32024680 GCA_029228515.1 Populus alba x Populus x berolinensis | reverse complement strand
AGGCAGGAAAAATCGTCAAGGGGATGCGCTGACGAAGCAGGGGCTGTTCAGACACAGCGGGCAGTGCTGGAATCGGCAGCGCCGACGAAATCGGCGAAGTCGGCAGAATCGGCGGCCGGTGCTGACGATGAGTCCGGACGATTTATAGTCCTAGGCTTGACGAAAACGACTGGGGGCCTAGGCTCACGCTGGGGCAGTGGCAGCGATGCCAACAGTGGGAAAAATCGGCAGCGCAGATTTTTTGACGAACATGGGCTGGACGCTGGGCTGTCCAGGCCAGGCAGGAAAAATCGTCAAGGGGATGCGCTGACGAAGCAGGGGCTGTTCAGACACAGCGGGCAGTGCTGGAATCGGCAGCGCCGACGAAATCGGCGAAGTCGGCAGAATCGGCAGCCGGTGCTGACGATGAGTCCGGACGATTTATAGTCCTAGGCTTGACGAAAACGACTGGGGGCCTAGGCTCACGCTGGGCAGTGGCAGCGATGCCAACAGTGGGAAAAATCGGCAGCGCAGATTTTTTGACGAACATGGGCTGGACGCTGGGCTGTCCAGGCCAGGCAGGAAAAATCGTCAAGGGGATGCGCTGACGAAGCAGGGGCTGTTCAGACACAGCGGGCAGTGCTGGAATCGGCAGCGCCGACGAAATCGGCGAAGTCGGCAGAATCGGCAGCCGGTGCTGACGATGAGTCCGGACGATTTATAGTCCTAGGCTTGACGAAAACGACTGGGGGCCTAGGCTCACGCTGGGGCAGTGGCAGCGATGCCAACAGTGGGAAAAATCGGCAGCGATGCCAACAGTGGGAAAAATCGGCAGCGCAGATTTTTTGACGAACATGGGCTGGACGCTGGGCTGTCCAGGCCAGGCAGGAAAAATCGTCAAGGGGATGCGCTGACGAAGCAGGGGCTGTTCAGACACAGCGGGCAGTGCTGGAATCGGCAGCGCCGACGAAATCGGCGAAGTCGGCAGAATCGGCAGCAGGTGGTGACGATGAGTCTGGATGGACGGACTGCATAGTCCAAGGCTTGACGAAAAAGACTGTTGGTCTAGACACTGGGGCAGTGGCAGCCCGTGGGACTGTGTCGCCAGATTCGTCCGCAGCGTTGGCTTATTGGTGCGGTGGGCTGATGCGAGTGGGGACTGGGGGCAGCGGACAGTGAAAGCAAGAGTTTCCCCGAGGCTGCCGGGAAAAACACCGCTCGGGATGGACGGGGTGAGATGACCCGGCTGCCCTCAACGAGTCATTCAATTCTCTGCCCTATCAACATAACTCCCGATGTGTTGTTCGCTATCTTGGAAGAAGAGATCTCTTCCTCCCCGGGATGGCCGGGTGCGATTACCCGGCGGCGGCGTTCAAATCACTGCCCTATCGGCTACAACTGCTGATGGGGGGATTAGAGGCCTGCCATGGTGGTGAGGGGAGGCGAAGACCGTGAAAGCAAGAGTTTTCCCGGGGCTCCTCCGGTGGCCGCGGCATGCGGGCTGCTGGTTTTCCCGCATTCCGCCAAGAAAACGTCGTGCTTTCCACATGAAATCAATCCAGTAAAATCAGCCATATTTTTGTGAGGCTGCCAGCCGAATTTGGGGTCATTCCGGGCCGGTTCCTATTTTTGCGTATTTCCTTGATTTTTAATGGTAGGAAAATAAAAAAAAATACTTCCCCACCCCGAAAAATTCCGGGATTATTTCTGGAGGTGGACTGGATTTTTGCCAACCTATGTGCAAAATTTCAGCTCAAAATACCAAGAAATGAATTTTTTAGAGGGGGGGTGACAGCTGGGACCTAGTAGTGTCTACCCCTGCCAGAGCTGCAATAACACTTATAGCTCTTTAGGGGGGTGCCCCCCGACTGGCCATGGGGCGCGGGGGATTTGCGAGCTGCTGCTACGCTCGGACTAACGTGGGGGGCCTCACGGCCCGAAGTAACGCCGCCATCGATGACCCGTTTTCCGGCCGGCGACGACCCGATTCCGGCCACCGTCCCTATAAAAATCACACACGCGCGCGCGCGCCCGCCCGCGCCCGCGCTTGGCGCTGGGGCGCTGGGGCCTGGGGGCCTGGGGCCTGAGGGCCTGGGGCCCTTGGGGGCCCTTGGGCTCTTGGGCGATTGGGCGCGCGCGCGCGCGGCAATGATTCCCAGGCAGCCATGCTGCGCTGCGCAACGGGGGCTGACGCGGGGACAGCCCCTGCTGGCTTGCTATCTTACCCGCGGGGGGGCTGCCTTCGGGCCCTGGCCCCCCGCGCTCTTGCCTGCCCCCCGCGCGGGAGAGGCTACTAGGTACACGCTGGGGCAGGGGCAGCGGCAGCGATGCCGACAGTGGGAAAAATCGGCAGCGCGGATTTGTGCCGCTGCAGGCCCGTCGGGAAAATCGGCAGCGCAGATTTGTGAACCTGCAGGCCCGTCGCGGAAAATCGGCACCGATGCCGACAGTGGGAAAAATCGGCAGCGCGGATTTGTGCCGCTGCAGGCCCGTCGCGGAAAATCGGCAGCGCGGATTTGTG